>CM033715.1:50390366-50990366 GCA_019671005.1 Hibiscus mutabilis
CCCAAAAAAACCGCCGCTATCCCCAGATTTCAACGGTCGATCGTCGTTATCCGTCACACCAGCTACCACTCGCCAACACTGATAAATCCCAAAAACTTTAGAAAACTCTCATTTTCTCGTTCTAAATCCATATCCAACCTTCTTTTTTTGAAAAACAAATAAAGCCCCTTCCTTTTTTATGAAAATAGAACTGAAACCTTAAACCCAATTTTAAAAGCCTCTCATTCAACACCCGCCTCTTCATTGATTCACCATGTTTGGCCTCGAGGAGGCTTATCACCAGCGAGGAGGAGCAATAGCGCGAGAGAAACTGAATTGTCACAAAGGTAAAAAACTAAAACCCTAACTTTGACTTCCTAAGATGTTTCGAAAAGCAAGGAAGAGAAAAGATACCTCTGAAATCTTGAGGCTTTTTTCTTTGTATTGCTCGAAAATCCAGAATCGCCTTTACAATAGCTTTAGGGTTTCATATATACCCTTGATAACTACATGCAGTTAAAAAATAGAAAAAAACAAAATTGAAATATCTTATTGGCTGCCTGTATTTTGATTTTGGTCGGATTCATGTGTGTTTCTAAAATTGTTGGCTAATCATCTACATTCTGGTATTTTTGTGCTTTTTGGTCCTTTCTGACACCTTGTTCCCTTGGTGATTGCATACAATGAGGATGGAGAAGGGACTGGAGGGCGGACAACCAACGTAGAGCAGTTTCAGCTACTGATGGAGATCTAGATGGTCATGAGGGAGCTGATGTGTCATGCATAAGATCCACACGCGCGTTGGGAGTAGCCGAAGAGCCGCATGTGCGACGCGTGCTGAAGCCGAGGAGACGCCCTCGCTAGGATCTAGACTATCAGATCTAATTTAGATCTGACGGCTGTGATGAGGCGGTTGCAAGCAAACAAAGCAAATTAGGGTTTTTTTATTTTATTAGATTAGGGTTTAGTTTATTATTGGGCCTAAAAGGGGCCACTAATGTAATATTTTTTGAGTTTTTCAAATGTAAATGGATTGTTAATACATATATATGGACTGAAACTTAATAAAAATGTGGGTTGTTTATTTATAAGTGTATAATTAATAGTTTTTTATTTTGACTTTAATAAAATTAATAATAATGATTACTAATAATAATAAGATAGTAATTAAATATAAAAGTAAATAAAAACGGGTTATAAACTCAGATAAAATTAGTGTCTACACATAGGGTTGTGGTTGATTTTGAAACCAAGCGAGTTTGTTTGAAACTTGTTGGTGATTAGAAGGTGGTTATCGTGGGTGAGAATGCTAAGTTCTTGTCTAATGTTGTTTCGGCTTTGGAAGCGAGTCGTTTTGATGGATTTTGGATGTCAGGCATTCTTAGCCTATGTTATGAATCTGGGAACAAATGAGGTGTGTGTTCAGGACATACATACGGTATGTGAGTTTCCGAGTGTTTTTCTGGAGGAGTTGTCGGGTTTGCCACCAAATATAGAGGTTGAGTTTGGCATTGAGTTGTAAGACGCAACTTCAGAAGTATCTTCATTGAGGGTTTATTAGACCTAGTGTTTCACCTTGGGGTGCACCAATGTTGTTTGTGAAAAAGAATGATGGCACGATGCAGGTGTGCATTGATTATCGGCAACTGAACAAGTTGACGATTAAGAATAAATATCTTTTGTCGCAAATTGATGATTTGTTTGATTAGTTTAGAGGAGCATCAGTGTTTTTTAAGATTTATTTGATGTCCAGGTATTATTAGTTGAAGGTGAAGGATGTGGATGTGCCTAAGACTGCTTTTCATACGAGGTGCATGCATTATGAGTTCTTGGTGATGCCATTTGGTTTGACCAATGCACCAGCTGTGTTCATGGATATGATGAACCGGGAGTTCCATGAGTTTTTGGATCAATTCGTGGTGGTGTTCATAGAAGATATTCTTGTGTACTCTCGTATGGAGGAGGATCATGATAGACCCTTGCTGTTGCAACCCTTTTTTAGGAAAAGGTTTTGTTGTTTTGGAAAACTTAATAAAATCACGGAGTTGCCACCAATCTTTTTTTTAAAAAAGTGTGATTGGATCACTTTTAAAACAATGGTATTTTGATAAAACGTTTTATTTATCAAAATTACATTTTGGTCCACGAAAACAAGAGAAAATAGGTTCGAGGGTCGATTACATGTGGGGAAGGATTAACACCCCCAAAACGCCTAAAAAATTGGTACCTTAATTGATTTCAAAAAGAATTTTTAAAACCGGAATTTGCAAGTTCACAAAATTTCGACTTTATTTGTCCGTAAAATGAATGTAAATCTATTTTAACGGCCTTATCGCCCGAGAAATAAACTTTAATCACCGCCAACACTCCTGGCGCTAACCCGTCATTCCCGTTTGATAAGACACCGCATTAATTAAGTTTTCACTTTTTAAACAAATAAACAAGAAAATTAAATGTGTTAATGAAATGAAGAATATTTTACAACATACTTGTCACTAATCTAAGTTTTAAGTCCCTAATCCTAAGGTTTAACATACATACAAATATATACATAAAAGGTATAAAAGAAATAATTAATTAAGTAAATAAAATAAATAACTAAGCAATTGTTAAGATTAAATAAAGAAAAGGGAATTAGATTTTTATCTTTTTAAAATAAAAAATCTGAATTAGGGATTAATTTGAAAGAAAGTAAAATGTGGAGGTTAATTTGAAAACAATTTAAAATTAGGTGCCGAATTAAAAAGAAAAAGGTCGAAATTGAAACAATTGAAAGCTAAAGAGCTACGACGTGAGATTCGGGAAAGAAGGGCGCGGGTTATACTCGAGTTCAGGTCGGGTCAAACGGATTAGTATATATACCAAATATTATAACAGATTTCATGAATTGAAGAACACAGTGGTGGTCCACCGTGCCAGCCGCCTTCCACCAGCACCGATCGCCATTGCCGGTGGCGAATTTCCTAGAAAAACCCAGATTTTCCATATTCTGACAACTTCAAACTTTCATTTTTTCACCTGAGTTACATCGAAATCGAATCACAACAGCATTTCAAACGAAAACAAAGGTAAAAACAACTCCTTTCCTTTATTTAAATAGAAACAGAAAGGAAAAAGATAAGAGATATTACCAGAAATTTGCTTCTTTTATTGCTCTTGAATGCCTATTACAACTATTTGCTCTTACAACTTCCGAATGCTAGTATGTTTACTGTAATTGCTGTGTGTAATTCTTGTGGAATTGTTCATGTCTTGTTACAATGATTTACAGTGCTATTTATAGTACAAGAGTTGCCTAAATCCTAAGCTTAAATCCCCGATTTCTTCCCCTCTAAGTGCTTGATTTTTTCCATGGCACCGATTTGGGGATTCTGGTCTTTTACTTTGGTTCCGAATTGCCTTTTGCATATTCAATTGTAGCTTGATTCTCACTAGGGCTTTGAATTAGGGATTTTAATCCCTATTGATTTTATCTTGAACTATTTCTGCCCTAATTTAGGGATTTAACCCTTTTTGTTCTTTGTTTGTATATTTCTGGTGACTCGAACGACACTAGCGAGGAACAATCGGAGCGAGTGACGTGTCGGAGAAGATGAAGCAAATGGCCAGAGCTGAATCGTCGCGCGCATGGTTACCACGCATAAGTGGTGATCCGCGTGATTACTCTGAAGCGATCTGAGTCGTTTGATAGCATCATGGACGAGAAGTGGGGCTTTTTGGTGATCCATGTACAGTCCCCGTGTGCAATCCCATGACGTTGAATCTATTCTCCCCTAATCCAACGGCTCTTCATTATCTGCGCATATAATAGTCAAGCCCTTTAGAAAATAATAATCAGGCCAAACGGGCCTTTGTGTAATGGACCTTCTATGTATGAATTCTGATTTATTTTTAATTACAATTGGGCTATGTGTTCCATATTTTTTTGGGTTTTATAACCTATTATATTAACTACTAACTATATCCTATGTTAATTCCATCTAACAATTATATTAATTATAACAGACTAAGTACATGTCACCTAAACAACTCTAATACTAACATTAATATTTATAACTTTAATACGTCAAATACATTACGATATACTATATGACACCTAACTATATTATCAGTGACACTAATATTTACTACCTAACATATTAACTATGTTATTATTGTCACTTAGCTAAATTATCAGTATAACACTACAATAATACTAAATTAATATAACAACTAAAACGAAGGTGAAAATCAAGTCACAACAGCTGCCCCTCTTTAGTCATTCTGGTGAAACGGGAATAGAGCAAAGAAAAGACGACATTGATTTTCACCAATTACCAAACTGTAGATGCCTGGAAAGACAGGCGGGTTCTATTCTCCTTGTGCTTGAATAGATGAGCAGGTTCTATTCTCCTCATGCTCGAATAGATAAGCAGGTTCCATTCTCCAAATGCCCGAATAGATAGGCAGGTTAAAAAGGGTTCCATCCTCCTCATGCTCGGATGGATAAGCATATTCTATTCTCCTCATGCTTGAATAGATAAGTAGGTTCCATTCTCTGAATGCCCGAACGGATAGCCAGGTTCTATTCTCCTCATGCTCGAATAGATAAGCAAGTTCCATTCTCCAAATGTCCGAATGGATAGGTAGGTTCTATTCTCCTCATGCTCGAATAGATAAGCAGGTTCCATTCTCCAAATGCCCGAACGGATAGGCAGGTTAAAAAGGGTTCCATCCTTCTCATGCTCGGATGGATAAGCAGGTTCTATTCTCCTCGTGCTCGAATAGATAAGCAGGTTCTATTCTCCTCGTGCTCGAATAGATAAGCAGGTTCCATTCTCCAAATGCCTGAACGGATAGGCAGGTTATATTCTCCTCATTCTCGAATAGATAAGTAGGTTCTATTCTCCAAATGCCTGAACGGATAGGCAGGTTCTATTCTCCTCATGCTCGAATAGATAATTAGGTTCTACTCTCCAAATGCCCAAACGGATAGGCAGTTTCTATTCTCCCCATGCTCGAATAGATAAGCAGGTTTCATTCTCCAAATGCTCGAACGAATAGGCAGGTTAAAAAGGGTTCCATCCTCCTCATGCTCGAATGGATAAGCAGGTTCCATAATCTGTCAAAACAAATGCAAATGATCCAAATAAGATGCATATGCCCCTAAGGATGCCTAGTCATGAATGCATGTCTTATTTCTTTTGCTCTTTTTCTTAACGTTTTTCTTAATTAACACAGAAGAAAACTGTGAAGCTCCAGGAAACTCGAATTATATCATCTCAAACATTTTCTCAACTTTGGTAACTGATGGTGTGCATCTGTTTTGGCCCATCCCATCAGGAAAGAGGGTTCTCCAACTCTAGTTGGCTTCACCAATTTCTTGTTGTTAAAATTCCATCATCTATTCCTTGGAAAGTAATCTTCACCATTTTCTACTTCATTTATCATTGTTTGAACATCACTTAGTATATTCATCCCCTATTGTGACTTTTGCCTTGATTTTTCAAATATGGAGGCTCTTTGTTGCTATGACACCTAAGAGCGAAACTCTATGGGGACATGGAGAATGCATCAATTTGCCATCATTAATGCATGCGAAATCATCTGAAAATTGCAATTGTATGCCTCGATGTTTGACTAAATAATCATAGATAGCCATCTCCTTCACTTATGTTTTACCATTATTATTCTTAGCACTTCCCTGCTTCATATGATCTTTGCACATTTGCTCGCTCAATCCAATTATCTTGTACTCCTGGTTAGAATAACTGACTTCATCATCATATTCTTCAACACTCTGTTATCATTGTAGTTGATACATCAATATTCAGTGACAAGCTTCCTAGAATCTTGTTGCTCTCCCAATGTCTCATATCCTTAGCTATTCCCTCCAATGTCTGTAAAATTGTTCTCATTGTAGAAGACGAGTTATCTTGTGTAAGCATCTCTATTTTGCAACATGTTGCCTTAAAGTAATGTCAAAGCATCTCTTGAGGATTTTCTGCAGAAACCTATTTCCATCTTGAATTTCCTTATAAATTTCGTTGTTTTTACATCCTAAGCTCTAATTTTAACCAATGAATACCTCATAGTTCCAATACCCTTCTAGATAAATTTCAAAGTAATGCTCAAAAATCTTTTGTATATTTCAAATAATGTCAAACTTTAATTCTCATTTCAATGCAAGATGCTTTATGGAAAGATGTCAAAGAAGGAAAGAAAAAGGTCTATATAACAAAATTTATTAGTGTTGTGGCAAACACAAAAAGAAATTACAAGGAAAAGAAAAGATATTCAGATATCAGAAACTAAAACTCCTCCTGTCACGACTTCATAAGATGCCTTGAATGTCCTCTATGCTGAGTAGACCCTGAAGATAATGATTATATGGAAAAACATAAAGCTCCCAAGCTAATCCCCGAGGAAAGTCTTATTTGCAAATTGTTTGAGCCGCCCTTTTACGGGTTTTCAACTCAGATCCTCCTTTGGTTTCAAATCGCCCTTTGTGGATTTTCATTTTGAACCTCCATTTTCTTTTTCTTTTCTTTTTTTCTTTCTTTTTCTCTTTTTTTCTTTTTTCTTTCTTTTTCTTTTCTTTTTCTTTTTCTTTTTCTTTTTTCTTCTTCAAACATAATACTTCTTAATCGAATCTGAATTTATTGAGTTTTGGAGTTCATCTCCATCCATTTCAGCTAAAATTAACGCTCCCCCTAAGAAAAACTTTGTTACAATATAAGGTCCTTCCCAATTTGGTGCCCATTTTCCTCGAGCATCGCTTTGGATTGGCAGCTTCTTCTTCAACACCAGATCCCCTTCTCGAAATTCTTTTGGGCGAACTTTCTTCTCGTGAGCCTTTATCATCCTTTTTTGGTACATTTTATCTTCTTAATGTTCTTATTTGCAGCCTCCACTGCCCCATTCATCTTCGGGTGATATAACACAGAATTATGGTGCTTGATATTGAACTGCTTACAGACTCCACTTATCATCCTATTTTTCAAATTTGAAGCATTGTCGGTGATGATACTTTCAAGCAAGCCGTATCGACAAATGATTTCTTTTTTCAAAAACCTGCAAACTGTGGATCTGGTAACGTTTGCATACGAAGCTGCTTCTACCCATTTCATGAAATAATCAATGGCTACCAAGATAAAATGATGCCCATTTGATGCCTTAGGGTGAATCTGACCGATGACATCAATGCCCCACATGGAAAATGGCCAAGGGGGTTGTCATAACATGAAGAGGCTGAGGCGGTACATGAACCTTGTCAGCATAGATTTGGCACTTGTGGCATTTGCAAGAATAATTGATGCAATCGCCTTTCATGGTTGACCAATAATATCCCAAGCACATGATCCTTCTGGCCATGGTGAAACCACTAGGATGGGTTTCGGAAACTCCTTCATAAACTTCTTTCACAATTAATTGGGCATATTTTGCCCCCACACATTTTAGAAGCACTTGATCATGACTTCTCTTGTATAAAATCTCTCTATCAAGGACATACCCTGATGCCATTTTCCTGATCATTTTCTTTTCATTCTCTGTAGCTTGTGGCAGATATTGCTAGAATTTTATATATTGCAAGAAGTCATAATACCAGGGCAATCCATCCATTTCTTCTTCCACACTATAACAATGGTCTGGGGAATCTAGCATACATAATCTGATGGGCACCATCTCTGAACCCTCATTTACCTTAAACATGGCAGCTAAAGTGGCTAAAGCATCGGCCGTTTGGTTGTCTTCTCTAGGAAGATAATTGAAAGTGATCTCATCAAATTCTTTGGTCAACTCAAGGACCAACTTGTGGTACTCCACCAACTTTGCATCTTTCATCTCCCATTCACCACATATCTGATAAATGGCCAATGATGAATCCCCAAAGACTCTTAGGGTACGAATTTTCTTCTTTATGGCCTCTCTTAGTCCTATTATACAAGCTTCGTACTCTGCCATGTTATTAGTGCAGAAGAATTTCAAACGATTGGTAAAAGGGTAATAATTTCCTTCTGGCGAAACCAAAACTGCCCGTATACCTCCTCCTAATGCATTTGTTGCACCATCAAAGTTCATAACCCAAGATTCTATTGAAGCTTCATCATTTTTTGTGATACACATCAAGCCTTCATTAGGAAAATTAAAGTTTAATGCTTCATAGTCATGACAAGCGCGACTTGCCAAAAAGTCTGCTATGGCACTCCCTTTTATCGTTTTTCGGCTCACATACTGGATATCAAACTTTGATAGTAACATCTGCCATTATGCTAATCTTCCTGATAAGGCTAGAGCTTCCATCATGAACTCCAATGGGTCCAACTTCAAGATTAGCCATGTAACGTGATAAAGCATGTATTGTCTTAGCCTTCTAGTTGCCCAAACCAGAGCACAACATAGCTTTTCAATTGACGAATATCTGGTTTCACAATCAGTGAACCTCTTGCTCAAGTAATATATCACCTTTTGTTTTCTTCCAGTATCGTCATGTTGTGATAATACACAGCCCATGGAATTTTCATAGACCGTTAAGTACAAGATCAATGGTCTCCCAGACACAGGTGGTACTAAAACTAGAGGATTGCTCAGCTGTTCTTTGATCTTTTCCAAGGCTGCTTGGCATTCTTCATCCTAAGTCCCCGGGTTATTCTTCATGAGTAGCCTAAACATTGAATCACACCTATCAGTTAGCTGAGAAATGAAGCGTGCGATGTAATTTAATCGCCCCAGGAAACCTCGAACTTCCTTTTGTGTTTGAGGTGGGGAAGTTCCTGTATGGATTTTATCTTATCTTGATCAATCTTGATTCCTCTTCAGCTTACAACAAAACCCAATAACTTTCCAGATGTGACTCCAAATGTGCGTTAGGTCATGTTGAGCTTCAATTGGAACTTTCTCAGACTAAGGAAGAGTTTTTCTAAATTGACCAAATGTTCCTCCTCGGATCGAGATTTGGCGATCATATCGTCGACGTATACCTCTATTTCTTTGTGCATCATATCATGGAAGAGGATGACCATGGCCCTTTGATAGGTTTCCCCTGCATTCTTAAGTCCAAAGGGCATTACTTTATAGCAAAAAGTTCCCCATAACGTCACAAAAGTTGTCTTTTCCATGTCTTCTGGGCACATCTTGATTTGGTTATACCCAGAGAAACCGTCCATGAAAGAGAAGAGTGAATGACCAGCTATGTTGTCGACTAAAGTGACAATATGTGGGAGTGGGAAATTGTCCTTTGGGTTTGCCTTATTAAGTTCCCTATAGTCAACACACATTCGTACTTTTCCATCCTTCTTCGGTACCGGGACAATATTTGCCACCCATTCCGGATACTTGGCTACCTCGAGAAATCCTGCATCATATTGCTTCTTTACCTCATCCCTAATCTTAAGGAGTGTTTCAGCCTTCATTCTTCTAAGCTTTTTCTTTCTAGGTTCACATCCTTCTTTATGGGGAGCCTGTGCATTACGATGTCAGTGTCAAGGCCGGGCACATCTTGGTACGACCAAGCAAAAATATCTTTGAATTCTTTCAAAAGCTCAATTAGACTTTGTCTAGTTTCGGCTGTGATGGTAGTACCAATCTTCACCTCTCGTTTTTCTTCTTCAGTTCCGAGGTTTGATGTTTCCAGTTCCTCTTTATGTGGTAGAATCTACTTTTCCTCTCCTTCTACCATTCTGAGCATATCACTGGGTATATCATATTCTTCCTCATCATCAATATTTCCAACTTCTTCCAAACATAGAGACAATTTAAAGTCAACTTTGAAGTCAAACTCAGATTTATTTATGTTAATGATATCTGAAGACCTGAAAAAGGAATAGGAAAAAGATATATACAAAGGAAAAAAAATGAATGGAATGTTTTTTTATGCTTTTAACTTTATGGTTTTCATTTGGTTTTAGTTTATTCAAGAAAGTTTGCCACACAAAACTTAGGGATATGCATCTTTTATTAAATTCAAATTAAATTTGACATAGGCCCCTTACATAAGATCCCCTATTGTCTTCGGGCCTAGAGCAAAGAGGTTGGTTTTGAGAATTACTCTGAACATGTCTTAAAGACTATAGGAATTTCTTCAGCAGTCCAATTGTCAAGTTTAGAGGCAGATCATTGACAGGTACTGGTTCTCTTCTTCATTGTCAGTCACAGCATTGATACTCAGCTTTTAAATACTTCACATAGAGTGCTATCTTCTTTTCCTTCTTCACTGGCTGAGGTATTTGGATCCAACATTCCTCTAGATATAAAGTTGTGGTTCAGGGGAGGAAAGATCATCGATTCCCATTCAATTTCCTCTCCCTTTAATCTAGCTCTTCTTCTCTCTTGATGATTTCTGATTTCATCTCTTCTTTTCCATTTGTTGGGCTTGAAGCCCAAACTGAACCGATCCTTTTTCACCGGGATTACTATGGGATACAACCTTCCTTGATGTCTTTTTCTGAATCCTTTTCCGATTTTAGCTCCTTTCCCAAGCGTTTGTTTTACCTGTATCTTTGCACAGCTTGATAATTCTGGTTCTGGCACCTTACTCCCTTCAGTGACAAAGGTTGCATTGACTAGCTCTAATGTCCTAAAATGACACTCAAGCTCACCCTCATCAACCTTGATAAAGGGTGCATCAGTGATTACTGATGCAATGATTTCTTCCTCTGCACTAACAGTTATTAATTGACCATCAATCACAAACTTGAGCTTCTGGTGTAAAGTAGATGGGACCGCTCCTGCTGCATGAATCCATGGGCGCCCAAGCAAGTAGCTATAACTAAGTCTTATATCCATGACCACAAACTCAACGTCGAAGGTCATTGGTCCAATTTGCAAAGGCACCTCGATTTTCCCCAACACATCCTTCTGAGTTCCGTCAAATGCTTTAACCGTATTTTGATAAGCTCTTATATGAGAACTATCTATTGGTAGTTTCTTTAGTGTAGCTAGGGGTAGAACATTTAGTACAGACCCATTGTCAATAAGAACACCTGGTAACATATGTCATTTACATCAAGTAGTGATATATAAAGCCATGCACGATCCCGTTCCTTCACCTGGTATTTCCTCATCATAGAACGAGATGAAATTGTGAACGGCAATATTATCGACTAACACGTCCATCTTATCAGTTGTGATCTCTTTTGGTATGAATATCTGATTCAAAATCTTTAACAAGGCCTCACGGTGGCCCTCAGAACTTAGTAGCAATGAAAGTATAGAAATTCAAGTTGGAAGCTTATGGAGTTGCTCCACGGTGCTATATTCGATGTGTTTTAAGACCTTCAAGAACTCTTGAGCCTCTGATTCCTTTATAGGCTCATGACATGTTGTCGGTTTTCCCTTGAAGAAATCTGTGTTATCCTTTTTTTCAGGCTCCTCAATAGTTGCTTCCCTCTGTACTGCATCTCTATCCTCTGCTATTGGTTGAGAATAGAGCCATCCACTCCTCATAAAACGGCTCACTTCATTGATCGGTTCTTCCTTCTTTTGAGCAGATATTTCTCTTGAGGCTGTCACCTCACAAATGTAATTCCAAAGGACATGTTTGCTATCCTTATACGAAAACGGCACTGGTGCCTTGATTATGAGCCGCAGGGTTACACTCCTTGCTGGTTCACCAACTCTTGTTTTAGCCTTAATAACTAAAGGATTCATTTAGTATAATCCCTTCTAGAGGATGACTCCTCCGATGCACATACATCCAACAAACATTCCTTGTTTTTCTTTTCAAAGAATTCAAGTTCTTTCTTATTCATCTTGCCCTGAACTAGTTGCTTAAATTCTAAGCAATAATCAATCTCTTGTCCTTCCTTCATGTAGTACTCACAGTACAATTCATTCTCAATCATCAATTTCTGGGCTCCTTCTTCCAACATCCCTATTGCCACCATTTGAGCCCATACCCACTTTATGGGAGCTCTAACTTCAGTAACACATTCCTTAACCACCGTATCCTCCTCCTCTATGATTATATTCACACCTGCCTTCTGATGATTCAGTAGAGGGTTTCCTTTATCTTCTGACATATCAAATGATAACATCCCTGATTTTCTTAAGTCATTTACCACCCTTTTGAATGCAGTACAATTTTCAATGGTATGACCCCTGACTCCTACATGATGTTCGTGTTACGCCTTCTCATCATACCATTGTGGGTATGGTGGTGAGAATTGAGAAACATGCCTTGGCAGCACCATCCAAGATTTGATTAGTTCAGCAAACAATTCTGCGTATGTCATTGGGATAGGAGGAAAATATGGTTTCGAGCTCCCTTGATACCTTTGTTCTTCTTTTGGCAGGTTTGTGACTGCTGGAGTTGTGGTTGAGACATTGGGTTTGTTGAAGACTACCCCCTTCGAGTAGTTGGGATTATAGACATTAGCAGCATTAACTTCATTGTCTCTCTTTTTTGTAGGGTTTCTTTACTTCCCCACTATCCAACCTTCCATTTTTCATGGCCGCAAGTATCAACTCTCCATTTATGAGCATGTCCGCAAAACTCTTTGTGGCATGATTGAGCATGCGATCATAGAAAGAACCCTTTAATGTCTCTACGAGCATTGGGTGATCTCACTCTCCAGTAATGATGGCTGGACTTGGACAGCTACATCCCTCCATCTCTGCGCGTACTGACAGAAGCTCTAATGATGCTTTTGCTCTAATCCTTGCAAAACTAAGTGGGCTGGAGCCATTTCTGAAACATGCCTGTACTACTCACAGAAGGCTTTGGACAAATCTTTCTATGATCTGATGTTTACTCGACTTAGTTGCGTATACTAGCGTGCAGCTGACCCTACTAGACTGTCTTGGAAGCAATGGATAAGCAGCTTTTCGTTCTCAAGGTACATTGACATTTTCCTCCAATACATAGTCAGATGTGCTGCAGGACACGTTGTTCCATTGTATTTTTCAAAGTCAAGGACCTTAAACTTTGGTAGCACCACCAAATCAGTCACCAGGCTTAAATCCTTGGCATCCATCCCTCCATATATACCTCCTTCTTGGAATGATTTAATCATTCCCTCCAATTTCTCATAACGACCCTCTCATTTCTTCTCAGCTTTCACCTTGTTGGCAATTTCATCGAGATTAGGCACCTCGATGACTTCCTTAGAGTTTATCTTCCTATCATTCCATGTCGATGTTTCAGCAAAATGCGGTGAAATCTTGACCCTACAAGATTGAGCTATATTTGGATTAACAAAGGTCATCCCTTGAAATTTTGGCACAGTATTTGCCTCTTCGCCGGTTTCCACTACATCAGGGTCCTTAAAACCTAGCATGGCTGCAATTGAACCAACCATCTTTTGATAAACAAGCTCCATCTGTTGCTTCAAATCTGTCTCCAGCTTATCTAACATATCCTGGGTACTCTTGTGGTTGCTTTCTAGGGCTGTCACTCTATCTTCCATTGCTCTGACTTGATTATTTAAGTTAGATTCGTATTATGTCATCTATGCATGCACAAATGCAAAGAAAAACTATTAAACACAAAAGAATGAAATGGGCCATCAATTCCATGAAACAATTTCTCAATAAACAACTCTTTTATTGGATATAAAATGGTCCATATCATATCTCATTTTATTTACAAGTACTTTTTAGCCTGAACTCCTAGTTCTTTGATTTCTTCAATGAGCTACACGAGCTCGGTCCCACTTCTCCTGTTGGCTTGACGTACTGACGAAGACTTGCAGCTTCAGTAGCTAGCATCATCACATGTCAAGCTACATCTTGTACCTGGGTCATGACAACCTTATCGAACTCATCTCGTTCTTGGAATCTTCTAGCCATGTCCCAAAGACGAGTGAACCAGTACTCGTTACCTCCCTCAATGATGTCTTCAAGGACCAAGATCTTTGTACTATATTCTTGGATGATGTTATCCATTCCTTCAACCTGCTTCTTCAAGGTATCATTTTCACTTAGACAGGCCTGGAGCTCAATATAGGTGGGATGGTTCTAAAGTCTGTGCAACGATTGGTTCAGATCATCTATCTTAGCTTGTAACTTAGCAACACAAGCCTGACTCTGCTTTAGCTTCGCACCGGTCTGATCATATACCTTCTGCAACTCAATTAGGCGAATCATGTTGTCGTAGGCCTCCCTTTTCCATGCAGCCACACTTTCCTTCACTTTCTTGGACCCGTTTGCCATTTCCATTTTAAGTTGCTAGCTTACTCTTCTTTTTTTCTTCAGCAAGGGCCCGTCTATATTTCTCGACCTTGCACCTTCCTCATTCCTTTTCTTTCCCTACAGCATGCTTGATTTCTTGCTTCCATTGTTCGGGAGTCTTTCTCAGATCAGCATTCCTAATAGTAGTTTGGAGCTTGAGGAAGTCAACCCTTTGGATCTCAAACTTCTTTTCTAGATCTTCATACAGCTTCACTACTTGCTTCGTCTCCCCTTTATATTTTTCAACATCTAGGCCTGACTCAAACTTGTCCCTCTGGTTCTATTCTTGTAAGGCTTCTATCTCCAGCTTACCCTTCTTAATTCTTCTCTCAAGATGTCAGCTTCTGTAGTGACTACTTTTAAGTGTTCCTCTAGAGACTTAGCTTGCCCAGATGTAGGTGCTATTACTTTATCATTCATTCTCGTATGCCTCCAAATGTAATAGTCCGGGGTGTACATGCAGTGACTATCAGATTCTAGCTTCATGTGATAACAATGGTTCCATACATCGCTAATTGTCTGAACCTTCTATCTGAACTCACCTTAGAACTCAAATTCTGATGAGCCAACACCGATAGTGAATGGGATGAACTGACGAGATACCAGCAAAGGAACACATCCAATTCCTCCCCACAAACCTAGTAGCATTAGGAAGTTGAAATCTCCACACTTGTACAAAAGCTTGGTGTGACCCATCCAAGGAACCTTCCATCTGATGTCCTTGTCACGATGATCCCTGAATATATCAATCCATTTGTTCTTCTTAATAACAGGCCACTCATTCGCCAAAAATTCATGAAGAGGTGAGAAGTTCAGAGAAAACACATTTAATAAAGCTAATGGCTGGCACTTCTAGAAGTGATTGAGGGCCCAAACTTGCAGAAGCGGAGCACATCCTCCAAAACGAACACCTTTAACTTTCCGGCAGGCATTGAGGGAGATGAAGGTTTCAGCAAGCACAGCTGGTACTGGATTGACTCCTCTCTTCAATTGTTCAAGGAAATCAAGTAGTGCTACATCAATGTTTCCTAGGACCTTCAGAAAGATGACTAAACCATAAATTGCAATGGCTAAGAGATTAATCCTCTTTTCTCTATCGGGGTGGATCAAAATTATAATTCTGATGCTTGTCCAATGGAAATTAAAAGTGCCTCCTCTCTTTTGTATCAACCCCTTAACCCAGCCATCACTCATACCAGCGAACGCCTGAAGCTTTGCGTGTGGGTTTTTGTTTTTAGGAGGCTTGGCATAAACCCGGTTCTTCTTTACTTTGGACAGGTTGAAAAGGGCTAAGTACTCCTCAAATGTAGCCATCATGTCTTCTTTATTAAAAGTGAAGCAGCAATATCCCAGATTCCATAATTGAACCAAGGCTTTCAGAAGTTGATCATCAACCATCACGTACAAGAGGTAGGTTATGTCACCATAAACTTCATGGAACAACTGCTTGGTCTCATAATCAAAGTGCTCCCAGATTTCCTGCAATTCTTGCACATTATTCTGCTTGATGCTAATGTGGGCATATTCCAAAGTCTCTGTCTCATGACCAGCTACTAGAATGTCTCCAATTGTTCGCTGATTCACCTCGAACCAAGTCGGACCTTTGCATTCTCATCTTCACTTTTCAAAATTCTTCCGTCCATAACAAGAGCTTTTCAAATTTGAGCAACGATTTTGAGAATCAACCTTTTCTAAATATGTAATGATGTGGCATGAATGGTTATGCAAAACAACAAGACAAGGGGAAGAAAGAAAACACAGAGAATTCAAAAAAAAATTATGGGCAGCGCATTCCAATACTCGAGGACATTCTCCCTTTATTACCTAAAACCCTAAGTTTTCTGCATGGCTCTATTGGGGTGGACTCTAAGTTCTCAAACAGCTGAGTTCTAAAAGGTACCTGAGCTATCCTTGTTGTCCCCTACTAAGGGTAGCAAGGCCCCTGGTTCTCACCCATTATAGGCTTCTAACGAACCAAGTTCAACTCAGGAGGACTCACTTCCTATGTCTTCTCAAAGAATCAGTATCCTTACAAAGACATGAGGCATATGAATCCCGAAGGTACTTGTTAGGCTCATACGAAGAATCAATATTCTGACATGAGCAAAGCGTTTTCCCCTCATATAACAATTGGGTAGAGCTCGGGAATAGAGCTTTTTGCAACAATTTTTTTAAATGCGTAAAATAGAATTACATTTATTAAACGGGCGAATAAATTGAAACCTTTGTGAACTTGCAAATTCCTTTTCCAAAAACATTTTGAAAACAGTTTGTGGCCTGACCCTCTTTTATTTTTTTAAAAACAAAATGTCCCCAGCGGAGTCGCCAAGCTGTCACAACCCTTTTTCAAGAAAAGGTTTTGACGTTTTGGAAAACTTAATAAAATCACGGAGTCGCCACCAATCTTTTTTTTAAAAAAAAAGTGTGACTAGATCACTTTTAAAATAATGGTATTTTGATAAAACGTTTTATTTATCAAAATTACATTTTGGTCCACGAAAACAAGAGAAAACAAGTTCGGGGGTCGATTACGTGTGGGAAAGGATTAGCACCCCCGCAACGCCCAAATAATTGGTACCTTAATTGATTTCAAAAAGCATTTTTAAAACTGGAATTTGCAGGTTCACAAAATTTTGACTTTATTTGTCTGTAAAATGAATGTAAATCTATTTTAACGGCCTTATCGCCCGAGAAATGAACTTTAATCACCGCCAACTCTCATGGCGCTAACCCGTCATTCCCGTTTGATAAGACATCGCATTAATTAAGTTTTCACTTTTTAAACAAATAAACAAGAAAATTATATGTGTTAATGAATTTTAATTTTAAGTCGAAATAGTGAATAATCCTAGAAATGTCTATATTCCTTTTAATTATTAAGATTTAAATATATTTAAGTGTATTTTATTGAAATGAAGAATATTTTACAACATACATGTCACTAATCTAAGTTTTAAGTCCTTAATCCTAAAGTTTAACATACATACAAATATATACATAAAAGGCATAAAAGAAATAATTAAATAAGTAAATAAAATAAAATAAATAACTAAGAAATTGTTAAAATTAAATAAAGAAAAGGGAATTAGATTTTTATCTTTTTAAAATAGAAAATCTGAGTTAGGGATTAATTTGAAAGAAAGTAAAATGTGGAGGTTAATTTGAAAATAATTTAAAATTAGGTGCCGAATTGAAAAGAAAAAAGGCGAAATTGAAACAATTGAAAACTAAAGAGCTGCGATATGAGATCCGAGAAAGAAGGGTTCGGGTTATACTCGAGTTCGGGTCGGGTCATACAGGTTAGTATATATACCAAATATTATAACAGATTTCATTTTATAACCACCCCCCAAAATGGATCAAAACTGACTCTATTGAAATCCTCTAAAGACATTCATCGTGTTCTTCATGAATTGAAGAACACGGTGGTGGTCCGTCGTGTCGGCTGCCTTCCACCAGCGCCAGCCGCTATTACCGGCGGCAAATTTCGTAGAAAAACCTAAATTTTCCAGATTCTAACGACTGCAAACTTACGTTTTTTTCACCAGAGTTACATCAAAATCGAATCACAACAGCATTTCAAAAGAAAACAAAGGTAAAAAAATAACTCCGTTTCTTTATTTAAATCGAAATAGAAATGAAAAAGATAAGAGATATTACCAGAAATTTGCTTCTTTTATTGCTCTTGAATGTCGATTATAACTATTTGCTCTTACAACTTCCGAATGCTAGTATGTTTACTGTAATTGCTGGGTGTAATTCTTGTGGAATTGTTCATGTCCTATTACAATGATTTACAGTGCTATTTATAGTACAAGAGTTGCCTAAATCTAAGCTTATATCCCTGATTTCTTCATTTCTGGTTGCTTGATTTTTGTCATGGCACTGATTTGGGGATTCTGGTCTTTTGCTTTGGTTCCGAATTTCCTTTTACATATTCAATTGTAGCTTGATTCTCGCTAAGGCTTTGAATTAGGGATTGTCCCTTCCTATTTTGCTTCTGATTTTCCAGCTAAGGCTTTGAATTAGGGATTTTAATCCCTATTGATTTTATCTTGAACTGTTTCTGCCCCAATTTAGGGATTTAACCCCTTTTGTTCTTTGTTTGTATATTTCTGGTGACTTGAACGGCGCTGATGAGGAACAATCGAAGCGAGTGACGCGTCGAAGAAGATGAAGCAAACAGCCAAAGCTGAATCGTCGCGCTCGTGGCTGCCACGAGCGAGTGGTGATCTGTGTGATTACTCCGAAGCGATCTGAGCCGTTTGATGATCCATGTGCAGTCCTTGTGTGCAATCATGTGCCGTTGGATCTATTCTCCCCTGATCCAACGACTCTTCATTATCTACGCATATAATAGTCAAGCCCTTTAGAAAATAATAATCACGCCAAACGGGCCTTTGTGTAATGGACCTTCTATGTATGAATTCTGATTTATTTTTAATTACAATTGGGCTATGTGTTCCATATTTTTTGGGTCTTATAACTTATTATATTAACTACTAACTATATCCAATGTTAATTCTATCTAACAATTATATTAATTATAACACACTAAGTACATGTCACCTAAACAACTATAATACTAACATTAATATTTATAACTTTAATACGTCAAATACATTACTATATACTATATGACACCTAACTATATTATCAGTAACATTAATATTTACTACCTAACATATTAACTATGTTATCAATGCCACTTAGCTATATTATCAGTATAACACTATAATAATACTAAATTAATATAACAACTAAAACGAAGGTGAAAATCTAGTGACAACACTTGCAGATTGTGCTTCAGGCTTTATTGGATAATCAGTTGTATGCCAAGTTGAGAAAGTGTGAGTTTTGGCTTAGGGAGGTTGTTTTTCTTGGACATGTTGTTTCAGCTGAAGGAATTCAGGTTGATCCACACAAGATTGAGGCAGTGATGGGTTGGAAGACACCTAAGTCTATGCTAGAGGTTCATAGTTTCCTTGGGTTGGCTGGTTATTATCATAGTTTTGTGGATGGGTTTTCAAGGATCGTTTCTCATTTGACCAATTTGTTGTAAAAGAACATCCATTTTGAGTGGACGAAGGATAGACAATGGGCTTTTGAAAAGTTAAAGGAGGCTTTGATGTAAGCTCCTATCTTGATTCAACCAGAGTCGGGTAAGGAGTTTTTTGTTTATAGCGATGCATCCTACATAGGTTTGGGTTGTGTGTTGATGCAATGAGGTAAATTCATGGCTTATGCGTCAAGAAATTTGAAGGTGCATGAGTGCAATTATCCTACTCATGATCTTTTGAGCTTGTCGCGGTGGTGTTTGCGTTGAAGATTTGGAGGCACTATCTCTATGGTGAGAAGTGTGTTGTGTACATGGATCACAAGAGTTTGAAGTATTTGATGACTCAAAAGGATTTGAATCTTAGGCAACGGAGATGGTTGGAGTTGCTTAAGGATTATGATTTGATAATTGAGTATCATCCGAGAAAGGCTAATGTTGTGGTCGATGCGTTGAGTGGGAAGGTTGTGGTGGAGTTGAAGGCGATATTTGCGCAGTTGAGTGTGACACAGGATGAAGGCCTATTGGCTGAGTTGCAAGTAAAACCATTTTTATCACAATTGATTAAGGAAAAGCAACATTTTGATGATGCATTGGTACCGCATGTTAAGGATATCATGGATGGAAATCCTACGGATTTTCACTTTAATGATGATGGAGTGTGTGTTTCAAGAATCGGATAATGGTGCCTAGTGATGATGAGTTGAGGCATACCATTTTCATCGAAACGCATGTTAGTCCTTTTGCTATGCATCCCGGTAGTACTAAGATGTACCGAGGGTTGAAGGAAGAGTACTGTTGTGTGGGTTTAAAGAAAGATGTGGCTGATTTTCTTGCTAGATGCATGGTGTGTCAGCATGTTAAGGCTGAGCATTAGTTTCCTTCTGGGTTGCTGCAACCGTTGAGGATACCAGAATAGAAGTGGGAGAGAATCACCATGGATTTTATATTTGGATTTCCATTAACGCCCACCAAAAAGGATTCCATTTAGATGATTTTTGATGGGTTTACAAAGTGTGGACATTTTGTGCCAGTGCATACGACGTATACCTTGGATAAGTTGGTGAATTTGTATATTACTGAGATTGTGCGTTTCCATGGAGTGCCTAAGTCCATAGTTTCGAATAGAGATCCATGGTTCACCGCCAGGTTTTGGGAGTGTTTGCATTAAGCTTTGGGTACACGGTTGAATTTCAGTACTTTGTATCATCCTTAACGGATGGTTAGTCTGAACGTGTGATCCAGGTCTTGAAGGATATGTTGAGGTGTCGTATTAGGCTAGTATACAAATGGCACTGTATACAGTTATCCAGGTCTTTTAGTTCCAAGGAACCTGGGAGAGGCAGTTGCCTTTGGTGGAGTTCGCTTATAAAAATAGTTATCAGGCTAGTATACAAATGGCACCGTATGAGGCCTTGTATGGTAGGAAGTGTCGCACACCTTTGTGTTGGGCTGAGGCTGGGAAAACATGTTTCTTTGCTGGATGTGTTGGAAGATACGAATGAGAAAGTGAAGCTCATTCATGATCGCTTGAAAGCGGCTTTAGATCTCTAGAAATCCTACGCAGATTTGAAGCGTATAGAGATTGAGTATGCAGTCAGTGATCGCATGTTCTTAAAGGTGTCACCTTGGAAGAAGGTGATGCGTTTCGGACGTAAAGGTAAGCTTGGTCCGAGGTTCATTGGAGCGTATAAGGTTGTGGAGCATGTTAGTCCTGTGGCCTATCCTTTAAGGTTCTCTCCTGAGTTGGAGAAGATTCATGATGTGTTTTATGTATCGATGTTGCGAAAGTATCGATCGGATCCATCGCATGTAATGCCGATGGAGGATATTAAGTTGTAGCTAGATTTCTTATGATGAGGAACCTGTAGAGATCCTAGACTATAGATGTAAGGTTTTTCGTGGCAAGATGATTGAGCTTGTGAAGGTGTTGTGGGGACATCGCAGAGTTGAGGAGGCTACATGGGACAGCAAAGCGGGCATGTTGAAGTAGTTTTTGCATTTGTTTTCGTTAGGTAAAATTTCAAGGATGAAATTTCCTTAAGTGGGGGAGAGTTTTCATAGCCCGATTTTGGGCCTAGTGGTTTTTAGACTGAGTTGACGGTCTGATGGGTTGGGATTATAAATTCGAGTCAGATTCGGGATTAAAATCGGATTAAATATTTTTGAGTGAGAAAATATTTGGGAAAATATCTAAAAATCATTATTTAATATATAGATATTTTTGGTAAATTCAATTTTGAAAAATAGAATTTGGAAATGGGACATTCTGGCTAGCGACCAAAATGTGTCTAATGAAAACTGTTTTAGTAATTGTTTTGTAAAAGGGTCAAAACTTAGAATCTTTAAGGATCTATTTGCCCAAAGTCTAATATCAGATTTTTCTCCTTAATTGGCTATTTTAAAAAAAGGTTTTGGAAAATATAAATAGATTTGTGGAATTAATTTTATAATTAAATCTTAAACAAATTTTACATAACCACCTTTTCTTTAAAAGATTTTCTCTCAAATTCTCTTTAGTCAAACACTCTTCTCTTCTTCAAAATCTTCAGGTAACTACTTGATTTCATCAATCTTTTGGTCTCAAATGAGTTCTTAATTGCTTCCTATCAAAACCTTATTGTTTTAATCTTGTTTTCTCGTGTAATCAATCCAGTTAAGGGGGAAAGTCAACATTAGAGATGAGCTTCGTCCTTCTCCTCTAATATATGGTTATTTACTGAAATTCCCAAGTTATTGATCCTTTATATATATTTTCTAATGAGTTTCGATGATTTAATTATGGAAAATTGGTTTAATCAAGGTTTAATTGATGAGATTATGTGAGTCTCGAATTGGATCTGTTTTCCTGAGTTCTTAATTGATTTTAATCATGATTTTGATGTTTTATAATGTTAATAAGATGGATTTAACATTGGAATCTTGAAGGTAGATGAATCTCTAATTTTCTAGGTTGTTAGTTATGTCTTTTTGAAGAGTTGTGAAGGTTTAATGTATGCTGGAGGTATAAGGTTGATGTTAGGTTGTTTTTGGATGTCAGTTGAAGTTAATTGATAGATTAAACCTTTAGGTTTTGGATGGGTTAAGTTTAGAAGATGTTTGATATGGATTTTAGTTGTTTTGGAGAGGTTTCAGCTAGAGTTTAAAGAGGATTGTTGTGGCCTGATGTTCATGGGTTTGTGAATGCATTTTGATGCATTGAATCCTCTGTTTTTTCTGTGGTAAAATCAGGGGAGGTTAATTGGCAGGGTTGTCGAAGTCCTACAAAATAAAACTAATTTAGCTATACTAACTTGTAGTAATAGTGAGATCAGGTCGAATTCCAATAGAGCTGAAATTAGAATATCAATGTTAAAACAATAAAACTAAATTTGGGGGTGTTTGGATTGTTGAATTAAAGATGAATGAGAAAGTAACTAAAAGTTGAATATTAAAATTAAAAATCAATCTTACCGAACGTCCAATCTAAAGCTGTTATTTTCATCCAACCGTAATTTTGATCATAGACTTAAAGATAATTTCTCGTAGACAAGAAATTAGTCTACTTGGGGAACACCACAACAAGCATTTATTCTTCTTTTATAATCGACTTGTCTACTTGGGGAACACAACAACAAGCATTCAAATCGAAACTTACCATTAAATAATATCAATGATAGCATTAAGATTAATGAGAATGACTAAAACAAAACCAATCAAATTAATTTTGTATCTTTATTTCCCTAGGGACTATTATGTGTGATGTGTAGTCTAACGAACACAAAACATGAGCCTTACCCTTTGCTACTTGCGTCATGGGTAGCGATAGAACATTTAATATTGAATTAAGGCATCAATTTAATCACTATCAAACATGTAACACCCCATACTTGGGTTAAGAGCAATGAGTGTTATTGCAAGCAAACAAACAAGAAACATGAAAATTCAAGTCATTTTAAACCATCTTTTAAAATGCATCACTAATCAATGAGTTTTTTAGCCATCAAGTTACCATTATGCTCAACAAGACCATACTAAAGTTCCTTATAAGTTACCAATGCTCAAGTTTAATTCAATTTAATCAATGTAACCCATATTCGATTACCATGATAAAAATCTAAGGCAAGCTTTTACTCAAGAACTTTAATCACATATAAAAATTGATTACCTATCATTAGGATCATTTTAAATTTCTACTTAATCAAGTAATCCATCAAGCTAATGTAGACAACCTAAATTACTCTAGGTCATTCGATTATTACAAGAATACTAGGAACCAATTCATTTTCGAATTAAACAAGATATTCATCTAACATATTTACTTAATTTCAATTAATCTAGACTTCTAAGATATACAAGTGAATCAGACAAGCAATCTAGACTCCCTAAATTCCATCTGAATAGGGTCAATTTTAAACTAGGCTTACTTAGCTCAATCTAACAAGTTCAATACTCAAGTTTATATAACCATACACAATCAAAGCAACTTAAGAACACCATTCTAATACATTCATTCATTAAACAAGATCAATTGGTTCACAAGGATCATTACTTAAATACACTTATATACATTCCAAAAGTACCATTACTATATACACCCCAAAATGCATGTAATAAAAAATCTAGACACAAGTCTAATGCCACCATCTAGGAGTATCACGAAAAGTACCAAGTCATACATTAGGCTTTGCTTGTGTTTTGCTCTGAGCTTAAAGAAAGGTAGCTATCGATCAATCTAGACCTGTGATTCGGGAAGAAGGAAAATGAGAATGATAAGTACATAGTATACTTGGTGAGGTAGTACCTAGAACTAGCAAGTTATCAAGTTTATTAGCTTTAGAGGGTTTTTACTCATTTTAATCAAGTTTAACCTAACTAGGCATTATTCAAGCAAAGTCAAGACCTAGCTAGTCTCAATAACATCATTCGAACAAGCAAGCTCAAGGTTTCATTTCAAGAGATTACATTATACACCCAAGCAAGTAGCCATTTACAAGTTCTAATTAATCAGGCAAGTAATGTTAGGTAAGTATCAAGCAAATCAAGCAAAGAGATCACCAAGTCCAATTCGAATAAGGTCCTTTTTACCTTATGATTACTTTTCAAATAATGAGCAATTCAAGATAGCATGTACATCAATTTACTCATGTAATTTCATTATATTACAAGTTCATTAGCAATTGTCAAGTTTGCTCATTCTACATTCATGTTCACAAATCTTTGTTTCAAGTTTAATTAATCTTGTTTTGCCTTGGTAGATAGTTAGGACTAGGTAATCAAGTCACAAGACGGTACACAAAGTACCTAACAAGATGATACACAAAGTATCTAACAAGAAGGTGCCCAAAACACCACACAAGAGGGTACACAAAGTACCTATCAAGACGATACTCAAGGTATCTAACAAGAAGGTGCCCAAAACACCAAACAAGATGGTACAAAAAGTACCTAACAAGACGAGCTCTAGACTCTAAGGCATGTCGTTCTACCCATGACCAACTAGCAACCAAGGACTTGTTGAGTCTTTTATTTTCAAGCAATCACACAAAAAGTGATTAAGCAATCAAGTATAACAAGTTCAAGTTCATTTCAAGTCTCTAGGTCAAGTGCATCCTAGATCATTTTACAAGATTTTCTTATATTTCCAGCATACTTTACATTCAAGCATCAACAATCATCAAGCAAGGATCATACAAGTCCTATTCAAACAGCCATATAGCAAGATAAATGTCTAGGCAAGCATTTCATGTCACGAGTTCACTAAATATCATATGTCGAACACAAGTTAATTACCAAGTTTCCTTTTTGTCCATTCTTCCCTTTATTAACCAATTACCAATATAATTTAAATTCATTTCAAGAATAAGGAACAAACAAGTATTTAGACATGCTGATTTGGTTAGGACCTAAGTCCCAACCCTAAATGTAACTACACTCACTAAACTCCAAGCAAGATCAAGCTATTGTTGCTCCTTGATATATATCCATTTATCCTTTCTAGTAGCTTGGCAAATCCTTTCTTCTTCAACAAGATCTTCTATCCGTTGTTCTAACAAGCCATATTCATACATATAAAAAAATCATGTTAGCACTCAATTTTATCAAACAAGCTTATACAATCAAGTACAATTTGAGCTTCAATACTAAACTGCTTTCTGCCTCTGGCAGTTTGCACACCCTTCACTAATTTGCTTATATCTTTTAATTTATATGTTAGAATTTAAATTAGTTTACACTGTGAGAAAGCTAATTCAATTATCTTTTCAACCATATATGGCTCATAATTTTATCCCTTATACATCAATACAGTTTTTAAGTTAAAGTCGGGTCAAATTTCCAGTCTAGAATCTGCCAGTTTACAATTAGACCCACTTTAATGAGCTAATTAACCTATGACCCTTACAAGTTCAAAAAAGTCCTTTTTACTTTAGCTTCCCCTGTTTTTACCCTGTTTTTACAAGTCAAGATTGACCCCTAAAAAATTCATTTTTGTCCTCAATTTAACAGTTTTTCCAGAACAGTCCATATTTCACTAATTCTGCCAGCTAACATTTTAAGTAATCCATTTAGCTACAATTTATGCAATTCAAGTTATCCAGCATTCATTTTAACCCTTCCCCTGTTTTTAATTAACATTTCCAGACCTTAATCTTATTCAATTCAGTCCCGAACTCACTAATTTATTCAAAACAGTCCGGATTAGTAAATTAAGCTAGCCATGTGACTAGTTTCACTATTAACTCAATTTCTTCAATTCTACTATCAGTCTAACTCATTCAAGATTTCAATTATCCATTTTACATGATTTCTATTAGGTGATTTCATGTTAACATCATTCCCTATTCAATTGACACATCAATTACACCAATTCAATTCGGCTAAGCTACTAGGTGTACTAATTCAATAGTCAATGTATCTAACATGATCATCTAGTTAAGTACTACTCAAATTCACATAATCCTATCATCATTCAATCTTCTAACAAGCACATGAAATGACTAATTCCATCAACAAGCATCAAACAAATCCAATTCAATCAATTTTATCTTCTATTCGAAAATCAAGAGCAAAAGTACACTTACTTTGCTTTCTAGCTTGATTATTAAGTGAAATTCCTAGCATGCAAGCTCCATTTTTACCAACAATGGTGTGCATGCTCAAGAAATCTCTCTCTCCCTCTTTGTTTCTATCTAATTTGGCTAATGAGGGAGGATATGAAGATGATAGTTTTTAGTGGATCGTGGAAATGTCCAATCTATCCTTTAATTAACCATTAATAAAGGGCAGGTAGGAATTAGGAAATTTTGCATGCATTCCTTATCATTCTCATGTAATTCGATTCAGCCATCTAAAATTGGTCATCCATTTCACGTTTTCTTTCATTTAGGTCCCTAACTATCTTAATTAGCTTAAGTACAAGTTCAATTTAGCTATCAATTTAGGTAATTAGTTTCAATACTACTAGGCTAGGATTTATGGCATTACAAAACATTCAAGAAAATAAGAACAAGAAACAAAGATTAATCGGATTAAAAGAGAAATAGTAGTTCAGTACAAGCCTCACAAAATTACAGCAGAATCACTTCAACCTTTAATCAGAAATAAAAGCCTTAGCCACACATGGTGGAAGAAAACAACAAGAGATGGAGATGGAGATGAAGAAGAAGGAGTGTTGTAAAAGATGAGATTCTAAGATAAGATCTAAGAGACTTATTGAGCTCTTTATATAGAGAGAAAAAGCCCTAACCCTAAAAAGATATTCTCTTTTAATTGAGTTTTAATACAATAAGAAAAGATAATATAAAGGAAAATCTGAATAAATAAAATCCTAATTAATAAAAGAGATTGATTCTTGGTCCAATACTTCCAGAATAATGGAAATAACCATAAAAGTGAGCTCTATCATGAATTTGCTTCCAAAACTTTGGATTTCTCATGTCAGACACCAGTCTCACATCAGTCACAAGGCGTGATCAAAAATAACCTTTTGCTCGTTTCTACTATCTTCCAAAAGACTTGATTTTCACATGGGAAGCTAAAAACATGCTTTTGAGTTAAATTTCACCTTTGCATCCATATTTCACCTCATAAATCAAACCAAACATAATTTCCACCATTAAGCTCAAAATATAATTAGAATATGAAGGAATTAATCACAACAAAGAGTATATAATTATAGGTTGTCAAATTCCCCCACACCTAATTCATGCTTGTCCTCAAGCATACCTCAATTCAACATACAAACTCTCTCATCTGCCTCCTTTCATCGCATTAAATATCCTACAATACCAATAAAGTTAAGTACACATCAAGGATTTGAATCATAATGACAATTAAGAGAATGAGCATTCATAAGATAAATTTTTGCAGCAAAAACCAAACATCTCATCAATCCACCAATATCAAATGCAACAAGACTTAACACCCTCGCATGGTTTCACTCAAAGCTCTCAAAGGGTTTAGGGTGCATTTAACTCTCAAGATCAAAACATAGCACGATATTTGTTAGGATCGTCGGTACACCCCATGGTGCAGCAGAAAAATAATCCGACGATCTCATACAGGAATCCATGTATGATTAATCGAATTCGAGAGGAAAGGATGCGTGATTTACCTTGGGTTCCTAGAAAAAATAGCAAGTCAACAGTGCAGTCACGATCAGTTTGAATCCCAAGCCTCCAAGATAACGTCTTGGCCTCTACTCAGTTCACCCGGTTGAGAGCAAATATTTCTTTTCTCAAAAACTATTCTTGAGAATATCTCGTCTAAGCAAGAAGAATGGCTTCTAGACCACACTTTTCCTTTTATATGTAGTTACCCTAACCCTTAGGGTAATTTAATCTGAATTTTATATCTATTAAAAGAATTATAATCATAATTACATTTTTTGATATCTAGAGTAGACTACAATAAACAAACAACTTATGATATCTCATGTCAACTTGTTCGAGCATGGCCAAGCATTTCTAGTCTCACTCAATCAAGTGGCATGTGATATAAATCCTATTATGTAGGAGGGACAAATCCTATCTTGATCATTCACACCCCACTACATATATCGTGATATGTTCAACATCAGTCTTTATAGTGCAACTAGTCACGGAGCATGTTTAACTGTACCAAACATACGACAATATATGTTGAGATAGTAATGATCTCAAGTCTAAGGATCATACATGTAGTCACCACCATGAGCAATATTGTGACCGTCACATAATAATCCAAGACATATGCTCATAGCGGGTCAATCCAATATGTTGTTCTCTAACAACGTACTCATATATCGATTTTGACATCTCTATGTCAATGACAACTCATTGTCATCAATAAACTATACGTTAGCCTCGAACGTATTATATTGTCCAAGCCCATAATAATACTCAGCTAAGAATCTTTTAATAACAATCATATTATTATATGGACTTCATTATATTTTAGTTTATTTAAGACACAAAAATATGACTGAAAAATAATAATGGCAATGCCTTTATTCAAAAAAATGGTAAATAAAGTATATCAATACAATCATCTCATGACTGGTCTTTGGGCATACTCTAACAATATTACTATAAGCTTGCAAATGAATCAAATCTCCACCACTACATATGAATTGATGCAAAAATCAAAGGGTCTTTAGAAGTGTTGTAACGGGGCTTAGGTAAGGGTATGGTAGAAGGCAAAAATGAAGGTTTATGAGCCAAGACAAGAGTTAATGATATCAATTCCACATAAAAACTTGTAACATACTACCAACTTCTTGAAATTTATTCTCACGTCACATTTAAGCACTAAGAAATTTTGGAGAAGTGGCATTTAATTGCTTTTACAAACATATCTCCAAATATCTTCCTTCAATGAACAAACTTCAATTTTTTTTTGTTTTTCTTTTCTTTTCTTTTTTTGATTTTTTTGTGAAACAATATTTTCCTTTTTTCTTGACATGGTTAGCAAAAAAAGGGACAACAAACAAAAAGGTTTTAGGTTAAGATGTGGTAAGGCAAATAAAAGGGGAAATAGGCTCAAATTGGCTAACTAAGGGGAAAATGTATGGGTAGGCTTTTCGAAAGTCTAAGAAATGGGTTAAACCTAATTGCCCTTCTCATCCTAAAGCATCAATCCAGAAATGTGATCTCAAAATGCATTCATAAGCAAGTTCTAGAATGAACACGCTAAGTTCGACACATTCAACAAAAAGGAAAATGAGCAAGATATGATGAATTGCTTTTAGGCTCAAAATCTCACCAAAGTTTGTAATTTGCATCAAGTCCTGTTCATTTTTCAACTAACAAACCAATGAGACGTCATCAAAATTTTAAGAAAACACTAGTCACGCTCATCTCTTTCATGCATTATAATTAAAACCAAGATGTATCAAAACTTACAAGGTATTCAAGGATATTAAACATAGACTCAAGGTTTCAAAGGAAAAAGTCAACATATACGAATTGAAGTACACCCAAAATCCAAGCAAAAAATATAGTTTTCAAAAAGAAAGCGATTTTTTTTTGAAACATTTTCACAAACTAAAAAGAAAACAATACGAAATCATGTATGAAATACCTCCCCCACACCTAAACCCTACATTGTCCTCAATTTATATCAAAATTTAATGCTCGCAAAAGAGTTTTAAAGAGAAGGAAACTCCCATTGTTAGTAGAAGTGAGATGGTTCAAGGTGATGGTGGACAAGGAAGTGTGACTCCACAATGTTGCATCAAGGCTTCTTAGTTTCTCTATTTGTAAAATTTGGTGTTCTAAATCTTGCTCATGGTTCCAGTAGGATAATTTCAATAGAGCGTGGTCACGATCTATTCAAATCTCTCTACTGCCAAAAATCAAGTTTTAATGGAATTTGAACTCAGAAGCTTATCTGTATTAAGGCATGGTCGCACCTTATTCTAAATAGTGTTTTGCCCAAAACTTAAATTCTCTAAAAATGAAACAAAAAGTAAAATAAAAATAAAACAAGGGAAATTAAATAATTATAAGAAAAATAAAAAATTTGGGTTGCCTCTCAATAGCGCAACTATTTAATGTCGTTTTGCTCAACGCAACCACAAAACATTTTGGTCACCCAATTCCTTCTAAATGGGGTTTTTCGCTAGATACCTTCTTCTTAGTGTTTCTTTCTGCAAAAAATTATACACAATCAGATCAATCACGTCAAGTTGAAAAAGAGAATGCATCTCATTGTGGTACATCCTTGCATCAAGAATATTGAAGTTGACAATCTCTCCACCAAATTCCACGGAGAGAGTACCCTCGTCAACCTCAATCTTGGTCTTAGATGTCTTTATGAATGGTCTCCCTAACAAAATTGAAGGGGATTTTGATGATGATTTACCATCCATGTCCAAGATATAAAAGTCTATAAGAAAAATAAGTTTATTAACCTGCACCAAAACATCATCAACAACTCCAAGTGGGTGAATGTAAGAACAATCAGCTAATTGAATTACCACACCGGTCTTTTGCTTGTCATTTAATTTCAAGTCTTGATAAATAGATAATGACATGACATTTATTGAAGCTCCTAGATCTAACATAGCATGCTTGATTTAATTATTACCAATAACACAAGGTAAAGAAACATGTCTGGATCCCTGCATTTTTCTAGCATATTCTTTTGCAAGATAACTGATACATTCTTACTTACTAGAACCTTCTCCTCTTTCAAATTCCTTTTGTTTGTGCAAATTTTTTTTTCATATTTAGGAATTTTCTTAATAGCATCCAGTAACGGCATATTAATCTTAACCTTTTTAAATGTATCCAAAAAAATTTCTTTCTCATCCTCCTTTGGATTACATAACCTGCTAGGAAAGGGAGGTAAAGGAGTATGAGATGAAAAAGATAAAGGGGGATCGAATGTTACGATTGAAGAGATCTTAGATGGAGTCTTTAATTCTTCTTCTTCCTTGCTCATCACAGCTTCTTTAAGTGGAATTGATGCTGAAGTGATTTCGTTTCCGCTCCTTAGTGAGATGGCACAACAATACTCTTTCGGATTTACTTATGTTTGTGAAAGTAATTTTCCAGAATTTTGAGCCTCCAATTTACTAATTGACGTAGCCAATTGAGTAATTTGATTGCCTAAATTTTGATTGCTAGCCCTCATTTCTTGTTGCAGTGCAAGAGTCATTTCCCTCGTCTTTTGTTGAAGTGCATTGTCATTTCCCTCGTCTCTTTCGTTTCTTGTCGAAGTTCATGAGTAGAATTAGCAAGGATTTTAACAAGATCCTCTAATGACATACCTAAATTTGAAGTTTGTTGTTGTGTTGATGCTTGATTTGTCCTAACAAAATTCTGAGAGGTATATCTTTGTTGTCCTCCTTGATTTCCATAACTTAGATTCGAGTGATCTCTTCATCCTGGGTTGTAATGACTAGAAAAATGATCGTTCTTCCTTTGGGTTTGACTAGAAAATCCACCAAGAGCATTAGCCTCTTGCACCGAGTTAGGTTGCAATGTAGGACACATATTTGTAAAATGTCCTTGAATCGAACATATTCCACAAACTTTTTCTCCTTGTACCTGCCCTATAGCATTTTGACGAACCAAAGTAGTTAAATCATAATTTTATTTTCAAGAGAATCAATCCTTACCTCTCTAACTTGACTAATGGATCTGGTCATCCTTGTACCAAATTTCTAGGAATTTTTAGCCATGTTTGAAATTAACTTCTTGGCCTTTCAGGCGTGAGGTTCACTAAATCTCCTCCACTTGCTGCATCGATCATACTTTTATCCATTGACAACAATTCTTCATAGAAGTATTGGATTAAAAGCTGGTCTGGGATTTGATGATGAGGATAACTAGTACACAATCGTTTAAACCTCTCCCAATACTCGTACAAAGTTTTTTCATTGAGCTGTGTGATGCCATAAATTTCTTTTCTAATGTTGGCGGCTTTAGACGCGGGAAAGAACTTCTCCAAGAACAATTTCTTCATCCCATTCCATGACATAATTGATCTGGAGGGTAAATAATAGAACCAATCTTTTGCTTTGTCCTTTAAAGAAAAATAAAAAGCTCTTAGATTGATTTGCTCATCGGTGACTCCATGTGGCTTCATCCCGGAGCATACAATATGAAACTCGTTCAAGTTTTTATGATGATTTTCACATGTGAGTCCATGAAAAGAGGGAAGTAGTAAGTGAATTAAACCAGATCTTAATTTAAAATCACCTTCAAAATTAGGAAAATTAATGCATAAAGGTTGTGGATTTAGACCCGATGAGGCTAACTCCTTGAGAGTTCTGTTCACCATTCTTTCTTCTACTTCTTCAAAAATTGATAAATAACCAATAGTAAAATCTATTTTCTCTTCTTCTATAAGACAACGTTTCCTCTCTTTAGTCTCTTTAATTAATCTACGTGTTGTCTTCTCAATTTCAGGAATATACTGCAAATTAGAAATCTGAGAAGAACGAGTTATAAAAAATAAAGTAAAATAAACAATGAGAAACTAAAAATAGCTCCCCGACAACGGTGCCAACTTTGGCAGGGTTGTCGAAGTCCTACTAAATAAAACTGATTTAGCTATACTAACTTGTAGTAATAGTGAGATCAGGTCGAATCCCAAGAGAGTTGAAATTAGAATCTCAATGTTAAAACAATAAAACTAAAATTGGGGGGATGTTTGGATTGTTGAAATAAAGACAAATGTGAAAATAACTAAAAGCTGAAAATTAAATTAAATATCAATCTTACCGAATGTCCAATCTAAATGTTCATCAAACCGTAATTTTGATCATAGGCTTAAAGATAATTTCTCGTATCCAAGAAATTAATCTACTTTGGGAACTCAAAAACAAGCATTTATTATCATTTTATAACCGATTTGTCTACTTGGGGAACACCGCAATAAGAATTCAAATTAAAACACACCATTAAATAAAATCAATGATAGCATAAGATTAATGAGAATGACTAAAACAAAACCAATCAAATTAATTTTGTATCTTTATTTCCCTGGGGACTATCATGCGTGATGTGTAGTCTAACGAACACAAAACATAAGCCTTACCCTTGCATCATGGATAGCGATAGAACATTCAATATTGAATTAAGGCGTCAATTTAATCAATATCAAACATTCATGAAAATAAGAACAAGAAACAAAGATTACTCGGATTAAAAGAGAAATACTAGTTTAGTACAAGCCTCACAAAATTATAGCGGAATCTCTTCACTTTTGAATTAGAAATAAAAGCCTTAACCACACATGGTGGAAGAAAAGAACGAGAGATGAAGAAGAAGTGTTGTAAAATATGAGATTCTAAGATAAGATCTAAGAGACCTATTGAGCTCTTTATATAGAGAGCAAAAACCCTAACCCTAAAAATATATTCTCCTTTAATTGAGTTTAAATACAATAATAAAAAGATAATATAAAGGAAAATCTAAATAAATAAAATCATAATTAATAAAAGAGATTAATTCTTGGTCCAGTACTAACGGTATAATGGAAATAACCATAAAAGTGGGCTCCATCACGAATTTGCTTCCAAAACTTCAGATTTCTCATGTCAGACACCAGTCTCACATCAGTCACAAGACGTGGTCACGCCTTATCAAAAATAACCTTATGCTCGTTTCTACTACTTCCAAAAGACTTAATTTTCACATAGGAAGCTAAAAACATGCTTTTGAGTTGAATTTCACCTTTGCATCCATATTTCACCTCCTAAATCAAAACAAACATAATTTCCACCATTAAGCTCAAAATAAAATTAGAATATGAAGGAATTAATCACAACAAATAGTATATACTTATAACTTATCATTGATCCTCAACCTCGTAGCGTCGATTCAGAAGCTTTGGATGAGTAATTCGCATCAGCGGATGATGCCTTGCATTTTCGGTGAGTGAGAACGTGGATTTTACCTTTGAAATGATTTAAAGGTTATTTTGGGAGTTTAAATTAAGCTTGAATCACTTGTTTAAACTCGAAAGTAAGTATAAAGAGATTTCTCCCTCGGTCGTGCTTTAATGAAATTGATTTATGCACTTGATTTGAATTACATGGTACCTACTGTTTAAGCATGATTTAAAGTATGTTTTATACTATTTTTTATCATGAAATGATGATGGATGCCTTTGCTAAATGATCCATGTAAGTATGTGGAATACTTGTGAAAGCATAGTTTAATGCTTTGGAAATGGTTTTGATTTGATGCATATAAAAACAGTGAGGTACATTGTTAATAATAGATTATATTGGCAAGTGATGTGGTTTAAAATGTTATCGGATATAGTTGGTCGGCCATAGGATTGATAGTGCACTATAAAGAGTCACCTCGGGTGTTGAGGGGTTTATGTGTACCGAATACTCCACCACAAGTACCCTAACAGTTGAGGGGTTATATGGTACCAAAAAGCCAACAAAAATTGTTTTTGGTACCATATAACCCCTCAATCATTAAGGTACTCGTGGTGGAGTATTCAGTACACATAAACCCCTTAACACCCGAGATGACTTTCTATAGTGCACTATCAATCCTATGGCCGGCCAACTATATCCGATAATATTTTAAACCACATCACTTGCCAATATAATTTATTATTAACCATGTACCTCATTGTTTTTATATGCAACATACAAAACCATTTTCAATGCATTAAACCATGCATTTACAAGTATTCCACATACTTACACGGACCATTTTCCTAATGCATCCATCATCAATATATGATCAAAAACAAAATAAAACATACTTCATAACATGCTTAAACAGTAGGTACCATGCAATAAAAAACAAGTGCGTAAAAACAATTTCACCAAAGCAAGACCGAGAGAGAAATCTTATCATACTTACTTCCGAGTTTAAACCAGTGTTTCAAGCTTAATTTAAACTCCCAAAATAACCTTTAAACCATTTCAAAGCTGAAATCCACGTTCTCACTCATCGACAACACAATGTCTCATTCGCCGATGCGAATCACTCCTCCAAAGTTTCTGAAACGATACTTCAAGCTTGAGAGTAAACCTCCCCTAGTTTTACCATACAAAAATAGAGGATTCAATGCATTAAAATTCATTCACAACCCAGCAACATCAAATCATAACGATCCTCAACAAACTCTAGCCAAAACCTTTCCAAAACTATCGAAATCAACATCAAACACCTTCCAAACTTAACCCAGTCACAACCTAATGACTTAATCCTTTAATTAACTTCAAATAACATCCAACAAAAACCTATTATCATCCTTATACTTCCAGCATTCATTAAACAACCAAAACTCGCCAAAAACACAACACTAGCAACCTAGGAAATTAGAGATTCACATAGCTTCGGGGTTCCAATGTTAAAATCAGTTTATTAACATTATAAAACATCAAAATCATGATTAAAATCAATCAAGAACTTAGCAAAACAGATCCAATCCAAAAATCATAGAATCCCTTCAATTAAAGCTTGATTTAATCAATCTCCAAAATCAAATCATTAAAACTCATTAGAAAACATATATAAAGGACCAAATACTTGTGAATTTCAAGAAAGAACCATTCATTAGAGGATAAGAACGAATCTTACCTCTAACGGTTGAATTGCCCCTCAATTGGATGTTTACTCTTGAAAAGCAAAGGAAAACAATGAGATTTGAAAATCAAGATTGAAGAATCCATTAGATATCAATAGTTACGCCAAATTAGGTAATGACCTTGATTTTCTAAACTATTGATATCAATAGTTTAGCAAAGTAAAAAAAGGGTGTTTGGCTAAAGGAATTTTGAGAGAAAACTTGAGAGAGAAAAAGTTACGCCAAATTGGTTTTTAAGAAATAACTACATCATTTTAATTAACCCTTTTTAATATTTAATTAAAAACATTATAAATAATCCCAGTTGAGAGAAAACTCTGATAAAAAAATTTAGGTAAAATAGATCCTTAAAGATTCTAAGATTTGACCCTTTTACAAAATAGTCAATAAAAATAGTTTTCATTCTTTACATTTTGGTCACTAGCCAAAATGTCACATTTCCAAAATTGACTTTACCAAAAATATCCATATATTAAATAAGGATTTTTAGATAATTTTCCAAATATTTTCTTACTCAAAAATATTTAATCCGATTTTAATCTTGAACCCGGCTCGAATCTCTAATCCCAACCTATCGAACGTCTAATCAGCCTAAAAACCACTAGGCCCCCAAACTGGGGCGTTACATTAGAAATCACATTATGAAAACTAAGAAAATGGTTTCAAATTTAAAATATCAAAATGATTTGATTTCTAAAACTAAAAATTAACTTGAAGCAAAGCTCAAGGCCTTTGAGCAAAAGAATTTTGATTTACAAAAATTGCTTCAAAAAGTTCATGAAGATCATCAAAAAGAATTGGATGACCTTAAAATTGAAAAAAAATTGAAAAGAAAAATAGAGATTGCTCCAAAACCAATTTTGTAAAATCAATTTTTTTTATGTTAGACAATCTAGTTCCCCTAGATTTTTTAAAGGTAAAATGGTGAAGAATGGTTGGATTCCTAAGGGACTAATTTCTTCAAACAAAAAGGAAGACATTGAAAATGGATTTCAAAGGGAACAAAAAATTTGGGGACTAATGTCATTAGATCAAAGCAATTTAGATACCAAAAATTAGTTGATTGTCTACTTGTAGGTTTCCTTGAGCATTGATGAACAAAGTAAATATTTTGGAAGCTTATGACACACAAGGGAGGAAGGACACTTGAAGAAGGAAGGCTTAACATCCTACCTTGGTTCGAGTGGTATAATTTAATTTCATGCAATTGCTTGATCATGCCTATATTGTTTGATATTGATGATGATCTAAGCATGTTTGTATGACTCCATGTTGTGCCTAATTGTATATAGTTACGGGGAGTCTCAAATTGCATGAGTTACTTGTTTTTGGCCTAATATGTCTATTTTTGTGTTTTTGGCCTTAAATTTGTAATGTTTGGTTGAATTTTATGAAATTCATGCTTTCTATGTTTTAAATGTTATGTTTTGAGAAGCATATGTAGTAAAATGTATATCTAGGACTTAATAGAGCATTTGTATGAACTTAAAACTAAGTTGTAAGGCCTTTTAAGTTGTTTTACTGCATTTTTCACTAGTTTTTTTGCCTTTGGTACTGGTACAGCCCATACCGTACCGATACGGCCTTCAACCAAGTATAGATACTAATGAATCCTGCAACACCCCCTCCTCGGCCAAGTAGAGAACCGGGTCGGAGTATGCTACCGATGAATAATACGATGATCGGTGCAATAATTTTTAATCAAAATTTGATAATTTAGCAAAGACATTCCTTTCAACAATACAATATCGATTCGACAAAGCTTAATAACTTAGTCCAATACTATGATTGTCGGTTTTGAAAATTTTGGGACTTTTACAAGTTTTACGGGCTAATCTGTGAACTCAAAAAATTTGGGGTCCCTTAGTGAAATTAACCATACCACAATGAAATTCAATTCATAAACAGTAAGCTTACAAGTTTTTGTGTCATTCCGATAACAATTACCTCTTCAATTTAACTATACAATGTTTAGTGACCAATGTGCAATGTTCCAAACTTATTTCAATTAACTTTTAACAGATTTATCTGTATCGGTATTGATACTCGAGAGTATAACACCCTCAACCTGGTTTAGAACAAAACCGAAATCAAGGGCGTCATTGAAAAGAAAATTAGGAAAACAAGAACCAAAATTTTAAAACTTGACAAAATTAAACTGGGCAGGTTAACAAAATTCCCTTTTTAATTATCTTTCGACTCTTTAATACCACGAGAATAATCTTATTTATCATTAGAATTATCAAATTTATAACTATCTTTAAACCGTAGCTATTCATATAATTACTTGATTCGTACAACTGTATAATGGAACATCAAAATCATGATTAAAATCAATCAAGAACTTAGCAAAACAGATCCAATCCAAAAATCCTAGAATCCCTTCAATTAAAGCTTGATTTAATCAATATCAAAAATCAAATCATTAAAACTCATTAGAAAACATATATAAAGGACCAAATACTTGGGAATTTCAAGAAAGAACCATTCATTAGAGGATAAGAACGAACCTTACCTCTAAGGTTTGAATTGCTCCTCAATTGGATGTTTACCCTTGAAAAGCAAAGGAAAACAATGAGATTTGAAAATCAAGATTGGAGAATCCATTAGATATCAATAGTTACGCCAAATTAGGTAATGACCTTGATTTTCTAAACTATTGATATCAATAGTTTAGCAAAGTAAAAAAAGGGTGTTTGGCTGAAGGAATTTTGAGAGAAAACTTTAGAGAGAGAAAGTTACGCCAAATTGGTTTTTAAGAAATAACTACCTCATTTAATTAACCCTTTTTAATATTTAATTAAAAACATTATAAATTATCCCAGTTGAGAGAAAACTCTGATAAAAACATTTAGGTAAAATAGATCCTTAAAGATTCTAAGATTTGACCCTTTTACAAAATAGTCAATAAAAATAGTTTCCATTCTTTACATTTTGGTCACTAGCCAAAATGTCACATTTCCAAAATTGACTTTACCAAAAATATCCATATATTAAATAAGGATTTTTAGATAATTTTCCAAATATTTTCTTACTCAAAAATATTTAATCTGATTTTAATCTTGACATTATAAAACATCATGATTAAAATCAATCAAGAACTATATTTCAAATACATGAAGCACACACTTCACAAGTTTGTCATATTACCAATTCGTATCAAAATGAGTTGATAGACATGCATACTTCAAACTTTAACCATATTACCACCATGCTATTAAAGCCTAAACCATAAGTAAACGTTCGACTTACATGTAATTAGGAATATAAATTCTTACTCAAGTATGTACATGACACAACTAACATGTAATCTATATAACAATCGACCATTCGAATCTTATCTAACATGCCTTGTCTAACAAGAACTCATTTTAATCACATACCTAATATGTAGGATTCGTTAAACAAGGCATTAAGGAAGCATGAATGAGATCCAATATGAATTCATTAAGTTCATTACTGATTTTGGATTCTATTATCTTGATTCATTCAAATTATTAGCTAAGCATACTTATTTTATAACAATACATGAACTATATTGATACTTTCAAAACAAATTAACCATGCGTGGATCTTTAATCTGTCTTAGGATATAATTTGTTTCAATTTCATTCGAGTTAAAGAGTCAGACCAAAATTGTTTATGTAGAACATACTGGCTTCCAACAAGTCTTGGAACTTATAGAATTTGTTATCAATTCTAGGCCTAATCAGAACAATCAAGAATGATTTCCTTGTCAATATATCAAATTACAAAATTGTAGATAACACATTGATCAATACAACAATGAATGATTATATTAATCAATCTAAGACTATTTAAAACTAACAAGTTTATGCCATCAAGGTACTCATATAAGTCCCACTTATTTGTGTCATATAGCATCATTTGTCTAGAACATACTAGCAAGACATTCCATACATATCTTATACCACAAGCTATTATTCAATTAACATACAAACGTAACTTGATAGTCAAGAAACCATTAGTACTCCTTAACTCATGGTTCAACCTACAATTCAATCATTCGAACATCATAGTAACATTCCATCAATAATTCATTGTTCATACATCAAATTTTACATAGCTTAAACTCCCAGCAACCAGCCAAATTCTATGTTAACAACTTTAAATACATATAACATAGGCATTTATAGACTATACATGTCAAGGGATGCATTTCATGCATCAACTAGACCTTGTGCCACCATTCTATGAGTATGTTAACTAAGAAAGAATCTAAACTCTACTTGATTCTTGAGTAAAGACTCGCAACCCATGACCACGATTGAAACACACAAGCTTTAATCAACCTGCAATGCATGATAATGAATGCATTAGGCTTATATAGCCTAAGTGAGGTGCTGCAAAATATGACAAAGCATATTATCCATGATATATAATAGAAAAATCAAGGTATACAACATAAGTTAGCATTTGTTCTTTAAGTCGTAATCTTAACTTTTACAAGCTTTATTGGGGTTCATATTCTTTCAAAACTTAACCAAGTTTCATTGAATTTCATATCGATCTTATTAAAGATTGTACTTTATCTCATTAAAGTCTTCTCAAGACTTGTTGGAGTATTTATTAAAGCTTTCATATTTCTTATTAAATCTTCTCATAACACTTAACAGAGTTTCTTTTCAAAGTTTATTGCCTCATAATAGGCATATATTCACTGCATATGAATTTCTTATCATAAGTGAGCATTGCTCCATATCTTTATTAACATTGCCACCAAGGCATTTCTCATAATTCATCACCAGTTCAACTTTAATTCAAATCTTTTAAATCATTTGCCTTGGATCACATTTGGACATGAGTAACATTGGTCCGTGTTTGACCATATTGGTCTGTATTACACATAGCTCAAAGCACATAGCAATGGCTAGTTTCTGATCATAACAATCCCAACTTCTCTTCTTTATCCAACCAAACTGTCGCCAATCTCCTTATCATCTCCCCCGTTACCTCCTAATGTCGCCAATATATCACATATATAAAGGGGCGTCCCACGAGACGTAGCTCATGGGCCGTAGTCCCTGAAATATATACCTCTGCACCATGCCAAATTATCCAAGGTCTTCCATTACTCAGGCAACTTAAGTATTTTATACTTTAAAGTTTAGGACGTATCTTATTTCACAAGTAAACTTATTTATTTCCTTTCTTAGTATCTTATAACATAAGATAAGGTTTTAGCTCCTTAGAGTGTGAATTCTTATAACTTTAAAGCTTGATGTTGTTTCTTTTATTTTAAGCTTTCAAGGATTAAAGGTCGATACCAATTAAAAGCAAAGCTCATACATAAATGTACTTCAATTCTATAATCAATAAACATTATAATAAATCATACAATGCATTCATGATGCACATGTAATGCATACCTTAACCATAAGACTTCAATGCCATGTATGTAACCCAAATCCTAAATGCTCTATGTGAGCCTTATGCAAAATAATCATGTGTGATCCATACTTTAACATTTAATACAACAATTCAATAGAAATAAAGATCAGAATGACTCCGTGTCACCCGAAACAAATACAACTACACTCACCTCTTATCTCGAAGTTACGGGATACTTAAATCCACAACTACCCCCAGTTTCCAACTAACTCTTTTCTTTTACACTTCCATATCACGGTATGTATCTCAAACAGAATAATAAGTCATTATAATCAACCCAATTCAACCAACTTATAAAACAACCCCTAAGCTTGTATATGTCTATATACAAACACAAAGCAAATCCTAATTTCATTTGTATACATATATGTATACTTAAAACAGTCTATTTACAATACTATTAAGCAATGATCCTTACTTCAAGTTCAAGCATCAAACCTTATACAAACATACTTTCTTAAATTATATTTTAACTTTCACAACTGTTCTATATCAGCATTTAACAACAAAAATGCAGTACTTTACATCAAAACTGCATGTTGCATTCAATTTCAACTATATTTCTGTATTCCTATATATTAAAACTGTAATTCTGCATACTTTATTTCACATACACACACTGTATTATTTTTTACTGCATACATACATCTATTAAACTGCATTTTTTATCCATATTTACTGCACAGTTTAAACATCATACAAACTGCATTTAAAAAAATTATGTTTTACATCACATTTTATTCTGCATTAAACCTTAGACTGCATACTGCATTTTATACTAAAACTACACTGCATATGTGCTAATTCAAGACTGCATTCTCATGTCAATTTCCAAACTGTTTTATTTACAGCATACAAATCCTGCCTTCACTAAACTAAATTACTAATTTTGCGTTACCTTATCAACAAAACTGTACAAGTTCCTTTATCAAACTGCATTATTAAAGCTTAGTAGAAACTACATTTTTTTATATCTCATGCAACTTCAATTTCTCTTTCAAGAATAGTATGGACTGAATTGAACATCTAATTGAATAGATATAAAAACAGAATAGGATTTCACTATATGAAACTTTTGAAGACTGTTTTGATGTGTAAAAGGGGCTATTTTTATGTAAACCTAATTGTATACCAATATTAGGGTCTGTTACTCATTAAATATTGTATGAATCGAATGCTTTTCATTAAATCCTTAAAGATATAAAAATTGTACGTGTATGTAGTATAAAAGGAGGACATAAACCAGTCTATATAATGCAATTTAAGAATTAGGAAAGTAGTACAGTTATAAATGTTTAAAATATGCAGTTTAGAATGTAATAAGAAAGCAGTTTTGCTTGCTAATGGCAGATGATATTTTTTAATTACACAAAAACAGTCCATTGATACTTCCTAATATGCCAAAACAGTCCTCATAACACACATTTTCACATGTATAATCACAAAATAGTCCACAACATGATTATTCTAGTTCAAAACAGTCCCAAGCATATTAATATACGTATTCATACATAAAACCAGTCCTTAATGTGATTATATTGTAGAAAAACAGTTTTAATTGTTAATAAAATAGTCCCCCTGTTTTCAAATTGTCAAATTCAGCCCTTGCACTTTTCAAAATAGTTTCCTTGTTTTCTATAATTACTGAAAACAGTCCTTAGGAACATTTGCAGCCCCTCCCCTTTTTTTACATTTCAAAAATCTCCTTAATTTATTTAAAACCTTCAAAGCAGTCCCATACTTTAACATACATATCTATACACTTCAAAACAAGTTCAAGCATTCATCCAACCTACATGCACACCATTCGCACAACTTGTCTTACTAAGCGCACACATTCAAAATTTGTAAGATTACAAAAACACACCAGTTTACACTTTGCATTAATCAAATGGTCTCAAAATACTTATCATGACTTCCCAAAATATCATAACTATCTCATCACTTAAAGAACCACAAATTTCATAGTCATGCATTTGAATTCTCTAATCTTTCTAACCACCAAAATAATCTATGATAATTAACAATCCATTATTCAAATTAAAGCATATCTTAAGGAGAGAAGAAGAGTGTAGTCACCTTCCTCCCTAGCTTATTAGAACAACACTCAAGAATTGAGCATGGATGGTGCAAATTTTTGCAAGCTTCCTCCCTCTAGAATTTTCTTTATGTGTTTCGGCTCCCTCTTCTTCTTTTTTTTTTTTTGATGAAGATGTTGAAGCTCTAGTCTTCATACTCTCAATGTGTTGAGATTCCCCAACACTTTGCTCACTTATGAGCTTGACAAGTGTTTGGGTCCCTTAACATTTTAATATTTTGCATGTAAGCTCAAGATTATAAGGCCAATCAATTTTAATCCTTTCAAACAAGGATATCTATTGTTTAATTATTTCAAAATGGTCCTAAGATACTTATTCAGTCTAATAGGTAGAAAATTCTTTAGCAAGTTACTAGTGATCCAATTATATCTTTACACCTAAACCGAAATTTGGGATATTACAGAGAGGCCGTACCGATACGCCTGTGTCATGACCGTTAAAATGATTAAGGATCAATAAGCTCGCTGATACGATGCTTGCCTGTATCGGTACACGAGACATGGTTTATAATTTATCTAGTTTCAACGTCCAAAGCTCGTATCAGTATGACCGGGGACCGTACTGTACTGATGGTCCAAGTTGACCCGTTTCGATACACCCTGGGGTCGTATCGATGCATTTAATTTTCCAAATTCTAGTGTTGACTTTTCGTATCGATATGCCCCTTTGACGTATCGATACGCCCTATTGATCGACGTTGACCATGTCTAAATATGCATACCTGTATTGATACACCATCACCCGTATCGATACGACCTGCACTATAATGATAGATTTTGTCTGGTTTTTAATCATTTTAACCTATTAAACAATATTCAAATTCAATGAAACTTTACTAGTAAGTTTATAACAACATAATCTACCAGCATTTCAAATTTCATAGCCATTCGAATCCATCTGCTGCGTTTTCCCTCTTTTAGGCCAAGTATGCATTTTAGGTCACTTTTAAACTTACCAAAAGGGTCATTTAAGGCCTAAGCCATAATTACAAATCAAGGATAATACATACGTACCAAAAAGACCATAAGTGACTAATCTAACTACTTTGCCACCATTCTAGGAGTCTATAGGGTTGATATACTTTACTTTATCAACAAAGTGACTTGCCCAAAAACTTCTTCAGCTCCGATCTCGATCTCAAACTTCTTAACCTGAAATGTATGGAGTATGAATGCATTAGGCATACTTTGCCTAGTGAGCTAGCCATAAACGATGATATAAACATAGAATTCAATCTATCTTGAGTCTATGTTAACTAAGACAATGAAAACAATAGCATGAGATCTAAAAGCAACTTAACATAATCAATATGCAATATAGCAACAGTAATCAAATCTATGTTCATACTTAATATCATATTTATCATTTATCAATGGTTTTCCTTGGATCGATATACGATATATGGATATACGAATTCCTCATCCGCACCAAAATCAATAGTGGTCTAGCCCCTCTGCCGCACCAATATGACCATAACTCAACATCATCCCTCCACTGCACCACAATAAAGGTCGTAGTCTGCCCGTACCAATGAGCTCATAAATTCTATGGCATGCCAAATATCCAATACTCTCGAATCCAAGGTTCAACATCAATAGTTCAATAACAATAATTCTATGACAATGGATCAATAACAATAGCTCAATAGTCATATTTCAATATCAATAAGCAATAGCAATGATTCAATATAATATCCAATGAAAATAAATCATTATCAATATTCCAATGGCTCTTTTTCGATATCCAATGACCAATGATTCTATATGTCAATGCTTCAATGATTTCAGTGACAACAACAACAATGCTACAGACCATGACTTAATGCAATACTCACCAAAACTTACCAATATAGCCACATACGATGTCCTTATGCAATAACCTCAATCTATAATTTTAGCAATGCAATATTCAAAGGTTCGGGAAGGACACCTAGCCTATTCCTGAGACTCCGACTATACTCACCTTTATTTTGATGCTCTTACGGCTCTCATAATGTGATTCCCTTATTTCTAGCTTTTGACAGAGATGATGGATGATTATTCTCCAATTCTTGAGCTAGGTAAATAATAGGAAATTGTTAGAATTACTATATGATATTGAAATCAATATAACGATATCAAAATCAATATCTAAATCCAATATAGCCATTAGCTATAGGATATCCGTGGATTAGAGCTTTGAAAATCCTATGTTACCATAGATGACTAAACCCTAACTTGAGATTAAACTCAATATGTCCATGGATTTCAACAATTGCTTAATGAATTAGGCTTACCCGATCGATACCTATGCAAAGGATTCGATAAATCAAAGAAAAAGTAAGCTTGAAATCAAGCTCCAATGGAGGTGTATGCTTGTTCAAGGTAAAAGGTTGAAAACAAAGATGATTCTTTGTTATCAATCGAATGCCTGGGTAAGTTTCATTTTACCTTTTTCCCTTTTTATTAATAGCAAGCTTTCCTTCAAATGAAGGAATTGTATCTGAGCATCCCACGTAGTGGTGATTAAGCTCAATGAGGGGTTAATCGTAAGATTAAATCTTCAATTTTCAATACTTATTACATTAGCCCTCCAACTTTTGATTTTTTCAAAATTTAGCCACTAATTGACTTTTAAAAGATTCAATAAGGTCTATAAACGATAAATTGACTCAATTAGAGTCTGATATCAATATAATTAACCTCATGGTCATGTTCAATACAATATTTGGACCTTTATGATGTAGGGTTTTCGATTGCCGGAACCCAATTCTGACTAGATTGATTTTTTTGGTGTTAAAAATTTGTACCAGTACGCCTAGACAAAAAGAGAGTTTTTTTTTTCATGCCTTGAATGCTTATTAGTTTATTTTCATAAATGGCATGTTTGATTGAATTTCTTGTATTTATTTAAAATAATTTACTTGATGCTTGATTAAAGGGAGCCAATTTTAAAATTCTTTCTTGCAAAATTTTTTAGGTCTCTTTTTCCATTGTTATCTTACACCAACAATTGATATTTCCCATCAATTGGTACTAAATTTTCAACGATTGATTTTAAACTTTCAACAATTGACCTTTTGAACTTAAATGTGATTTCAAACTTAGTTTTGAAATTATTTTTGATATAACCAAAAAGGGGAGGGATAGGTTTGAAAATTTTAATTTCAAAACGAAAAATGTGAGTTTTAAATATTTTTTAAAAATATTCTCTTTTTCTAAAATTATTTTTCTAAGGGGGTGTTTTCTTGATATAATGACTCATGAATAGCCTCGGTCTAAAGCCAGAATAATAACTTCGAATAAGGTGTAGCCCTCGGCAATGCAGGGCGATGTTGTAGTTGGGATAAATTTTGCACATCCTGCCAGTACCAGTCCATTGCTATCTCTTGCAACAACCCTGATTGCTACTGTACCATCACTGAAATGGCAAGTACCATCAACAAAAACCTTGATTGTTCTTGGGAAAGGCTCGATCCAAGTTGCACATATATGTTTCAGTTGGGCAACATTGGCAGCATCACGAGCAGCATGGAACTCATGTTGTAGAATGGGCTTAAGTTCATTATTAGGATCTTTAGATCCTATTATGACCAAAACAGAACCCAGAATCCTAAATTCTCAAAAGCAGAACCCATACAGTAAACTCGCTGCACCACCACGACGAGTTCCAAAATTATATTCTTTTTTATTCAAACTCTCCGTGCAAGTATGGCGAGTTTCAATTTTTTTTAATATCCGATTTAAACATTAATCATGAGATTAACCTAATCCTAAACGAAACTCGTCGTAGGGACACGGCGAGTTCCTTCTAACTTAATAGTCGTCATGTTTTTAGGGGAAAAAAGATAGGTTGTTTTAGGGTTTTTACATATTATGGTTTTTTATCTTATAAATAAATAGTTTTTTAGGGTTTAGAACATACAAAAATTTGTCAACCCCTTTTGTTCAAGCAAAGAAAAATAGTTTGTCAAGCTGTGAGATTTTCTTAGACGACACTGAAAGAAACAAGCTCACACATAATTCGAAAAGGTTAAAGGTAACATTTGTTTATATTTTTAGAGTATGTTTGATTTTTTTAATATGATTTATTTTGTTCACTCGATTTTTTTATATATACCTACTTTTTAATTCAAAAAGTAAATTGTGTTGTTAACATTTTAATTGAAAATATTTTAAAATTCGATTGATTTGTGATGTTTTAAGCATTTAATTGTGCATAACTATTGTGGAAAAGCATGGCGTTTTTAAGACTTTAAGATTCTCACGTCACGAAAAACATGAGAATGTTGGTAAAAATTTATGGTTTTTTTCAACTTATAATTTATTATTTTTAAATGATAAAGTACTACTTTAATTTAAATATTGTTTTTGTAGAAAGAGGATTCAAAATTTTGGCCTCGCTTGATATGGAGCGATCCGCCAAGCCAATACCTAATGGGATTTCTAGAGAATTTCAGTTTTAGGTACACGTCAAAGATTCGTGAGTTTGTAATCGTGCCATAGTTGATTAATAGGTTGGTGGAGCATTGGAGACCGAAGACGCATACCTTCCACATATCGTGCGGGGAGTGCAATCACCCTCGAAGATGTTGCTATGCATCTCGGTGTCCCAATTTCAAGCAACACAATTGCTGGTCAGAATAATTATAAGGTTTACGATTACTGCTCCAAGTATTTGGGGAAGACACTACCGACGCATGATGTTGATGGTAAATGTGTGAAGCTGGCATGGCTGAAGAGTGATTTTCAAATGGATGGAAATTCCATAGCGGCGAAAATTGAGGTTGTTGCTCGTGCCTATATATTCCTCCTTATCAGTGGTATGCTAATGCCAGACAAATTGAGTTCTCACTTGCACACACAGTACCTTCCGTTCTTGGAGAGGTCATAGGTAGCAAGAAAATTTAGTTGGGGATCTGCAATATTAGGTTTCCTGTACTGCAAGTTGTGCAAGGCAGCGACACCAACAGATGTCAACAACAGATTCATGCACATCGATATTGGTGGGTGTATGGTACTGATACAATCATGGGCCTGGTATAGGCTTCCGTTCCTGGCTCTTATTTGTGATCCTCCGTTTGAATTCTCACTCGCTTCAAGGTAATAATGTTAATTCACATAAACACTTTAAATGTTATTTACGAAAACCATGATCCATCTATGTATTTGTATTATGTAGATGGACCCAAAAATTCAAAAAGAAAGCATTGCAGGTAAAATTAATTCTCGTAATGAGAACAAAGATTAACATGCATTACGAAGAGCAGGTAATGCAAAATTATTTTTAGGTCGAAATTTTAAATTTTGAATTTACTTTGATCCAATTTTTTGGTTATGTACGTATTATTATAGTTCCGGTGGATGCCATATGATGAGGATGATGATATTCACCATGTGATTCTGAACGATGCCTACGAAGATGCCAAAAATTGGTGTTCGATATTGTTGTTGCTAAATTTTACGATTGTCAAGATGTTTTACGGTAATCGGGTTCTTAAGCAATTCAGATACCACCAGCCTGTGTTGGAGGACCGATCAATATGGATGAGTTTGAAAAGGTGGACTTATGGGGTAAGAGCAAAGAGAATTGGCCAAACAGATATTCGTCATACATAGCACGGTGGTTTAACAGGTTAAGCAGATTGCCTGCTCATGATCTCATTCCCCATGATTTTGATTTCTTGAATCCTGAGTACCGTCAGTGGTTTGTGACAAATGACAAACCGAAGTTGATGACCAAAGCCCAATGACAAGCTTATGTTACTTTGTTTCAAATTCCAAAACACCAGGACCAAGAACCTGATCCAGAACCCAAATCTTAACCCAACATGGGAGCAAGGTCTGCATAGTCCAGAGAGGTTTAATTATTTGTTTGAGTTGAGTTCACAAAATTTGTTATTTTTAATAATTTTATATATTTGTCTTTTAATAAATTTCGGACCCAATGAATGTTTTCTTTCTATTAATAAATTTTTGAGTTTAGTTCTCAAAAAATTGTTATGTTTGTTGAATTATATTTCACGTAACGGACTGTGTAAAGTGTTGCAATCGATCAAAAATAACGAATTACTACATTTAATATGACATGAAGATATATTTAGAATACAAAAAAGAAATTGACAACTTATTATACATTACTCCCCGAACTTTAATACATATGCTTGAGTACATGTAAATATTTTGTTATAGTATACAACATATTCACTTAGCACCACAATTCATGGATATGACTGCTCAATTGCTTTTTACTACTGCAAGGTTGTTCATGCAAAAAATGGGGTCAATCAATATTGAATATGACATGTAGTACCCTGTATATGTCATTATGGACGCATATGGGTCCTACATGGAAAAAATGGGTGCAACATTATGCCCCATAGGCCTGGAGGCAGCATTTGGGTTGCATCCCAAATAATATAAGACCACTCAATTTCTCGAAAAACTAATGTTGTAAGCAAAACTTCGTAATATGAGACAATACGACAGCAATTGGAGTTTTTATTATGCTTTCTGGTAGCTTCATTCCGAACAATGTACAACGTAATTAATGTAATGGCGTGAACTTTGTAAATTTGGTTCATATGAAAAAATGAAAGACATCTGTGGTATGGAAATGAATGCTTTGATTCAGGAGTGCTATATTTTTGTTGAAAATGGAAATGACGGGTGAAACTAGTCGTGCAAGTTCGGCAAGTTTCGCTCGTCATTTCCATTTCTAGCATCTTAGCAGCATTTTTACAGAGGTCTCTTGGTAGGGTTTTCAACACATTTTTCGGAGTGGCTTTCGAATGTTGGATCGAACGGTTTATACGCAGTCATATAGAGAAACACTTGTACTTCATGTTAATGTAAAAAATTCGTCCGAAAAACATCCGAAGATGGTGTAAAATGCGCCTAAACATCCCTATGAGAGGTCTCTTAGTAGGATTTTCAACGCATGTTTCGGAGCAGTTTTTGAATGTTGAACCGAAAGGCAGATGCATAGTCGTATAGATAAACACTTGTAGTTGATATTAACGTAAAAAATTAATCCGAAAAATATTCTAGAGGTGACGTAAAACGCGCCTAAACACCCATATGGGAGTTCTCTTGGTAGGATTTTCATCGCATGTTTCGGAGCAGTTTTTGAATGTTGGTTTGAACGACAGACGCGTAGTCGTCCAAATAAATACTTGCACTTGATGTTAACGTAAAAAATATGTTTTACGAAGTCTTTGTTAATGCACCCCCGCCTAAACACAAAAAAAATAGAGAGATGCAATGGGTGATGCCAAAGAGTTACTCAACACGCTACCACAGATTCTGCACAGTTGGTGGTTTGGGCCGCTCCACGTAATTAATATAGTGGCGATTTACACCATGATCTCCCTCTGGTTGGTTAATGTTGTAAGGAAAACTTTGCTTGTGCAACTACGCGCCATTTATACATAAAACGACCCCAATTTTGAATGCATTTTCAGACATCATATTGTAAGGAATTAAATATTGAAATGGAGGTTTTAAACAATCAAACATCATGTTACCAGTTATTTATAGTTGGGTGTTCTAACATAAACTCGTTTTGCATGAAACCTGAGTTACACCAGTCGTGTTTCAGTGTATTATACCTATTGGGCAGCAATCTATGACATGACAAGTAAAACTCGTTGTCCATGTAAGGCAAGTTAAACTAAACTCACTATATGGGTACGATGAGTTTGGCTTATCATGTCACAAATTGCTACTCAGAATTGAAATTACACTACAGGTTTACATTTCCAATACGAACGTAAGAAACAAGGATTACATTAAGGGAATCTGCCGCATATACACGGCGAAATCTTAAACTCGTTAAGTTTTTACTTGTTAATCTATTTCTCATTTTCTACAACTCTCAAACAAATCCTCAAATTTCACCAACAAACTCCAACCCCAAGTTTTCTCAATCTCATACAAACATTAATTTACAATGGCACCAGCACCAATCTCAGCAATTGTATACTACGATGACAACTATATGGGAGACAATACTGCAGAAAACTTTGAGTCTAAAAAAAAATTTTGGATCAAATTCATTCGCATCGTTCCTTTCGAGCAGCTAGTCAAGAAGATCAAACGGCCGATACCTGTTGAGCATAACATACCACTAAAGGCTCTCTATTACAGGTTCCAAATATCCATGTTTCCAGTGACATACGGTACAATAAGAATTGACAATGAAGATGATGTTGAAGCAATGGTCGACACACAGATGGGGTACGGAGAGGAAATTTGCTACTTGTATACAGATTTTAGTGGAGAAGTAGCAGATGACAATTAAAACTGATTCGCAACTCAGGCGATAACATATGATTTTAACTCTTTGATAGGGGATTACAATCTTGGCGTTCCTGCTTATACCCCTGCGTTTCATGATGAACCTGCATGTTCAACAATACGACACTCGTACTCCAACTTCTTCGACCTAAACGTTGAACAACCATCAACTCAGTATTCCACCTTTAACTCATACATTGATGGCCATCAACTGATACTTGGTGGATCAAATTTTTAGGGGGCCGAAAATCTTGCATTGCATCATTTGATCGAATAAGCCAAACTATGTTCCTCCTAATTTTTCCCTGGGTCTACAACTACGACTTCCACAAATGCCCATACATTCACAAATGGTGATGAAGGCTACACATCCCTAGAAGAATCGATTCAACAGTGCAGCCCCGATGTTGCTCAAGTTGGGTTGTTCGTGGAGCCTGAAGATGTTGTTATCGATTTCGCCTCAAAAACTGGAAGTGACACTGATAATGATGATGAAGCCCCTAGAAACTTCAATGAAAATCAATTGGGACATGTTGCAAGCAGTAGTGAACTAACACTGTACGAGCCTCCGTCGCACATGCACAACATCGACGTACAAAAGTTCCTTGACGTGCATGACGTGGGTTTTGACAGTTTTTACTTTGCAATAAAAAAAGATGACTTGTGGGAAAGGAGGCAGTTCAGAACAAATGACGAAGTGAAAGCTGTTTTTTAAAACTACAACATACGTTATGATGTGTACTCCAAGGTGCAGTACGCGACATCGAAGAAATATGTATGTGAATGTACACAACAATCGGCACAGAGATGCAATTGGAGGGTGTGGGTCAACAAGATGAAAAGAAAAGACAACACCTAGGAGATCAAAGTTTACAATGGCCCTCATACTTTTTGTGTCGTCAATTACAGAGCGTCCAAACAATTGTCCAGGCAAGCCCCGAAGTCACTGTTTTTGCGCTGCAGGCATATGTAATACAATATATGTTTACACGCCATCGTACAAAAATACTTTGAGGGAAAGGAACAAGGCAATCATGAATTTGCATGGGAAATGGGACGCTTCTTACAATGAGCTCCCAGCTTGGATAAATATCATGAAGAAATACAACCCCAGAACAATCACAGATTTGGAAATCGAAGAAAACTACATGAATGATTGTGTGGCTCCTGATGTTTGCCAATTCAAATGACTTTTAATGCGTACAAGAACAGCAAGACCGTCGTTCAAATAGATGGAATATTCTTGTCTGGAAGATAGAAACAAGTTTTGTTATTAGCCGTTGTTCAAGACGGCAATCACAGGACAATACCCATAGCGTTTACACTCGTTCCCAGAGAAGATACTGAATCTTGCATGTTTTTCCTCAAGAATCTACGTCATCACATTATAAAAAATATCGACTTTGCTTGATCTCAAATCGAGGAGGTGGAATCAAGTCAGCGGTCCAATCCTTGGGTAGAAAGTTTCAATCTCCAAACATTGAGCATTGTTACTGCATACGCCATATTGCCGCAAACTACCATGGCCCGTATAAGAAGCAAGATGAACACAGGCTTGTTATACGCATTGGTACATTTTAAGATTTGTTGTATTTATCACTACTTTCTATATATCTCATTTGCACACTCTATCGTGTCTCAAGGTACGAACTAGTTCAACACAAATTTGAACAAATGCTTGAAGAGTTGCGGGGGGAATGATCTGGGCTACAAGTACGTTGCAAAAATTCCCAAAGAAAAATGGACCAAGCATACGACAACGGTTTCAAATATGGCCATATGAGAACCAACTTGGCTGAGGCAATCAATTCTTCCTTGAAGGGGGTTCGAAATTTGCTAGTGACCGTCATTGTGAAAGCTACGTACTTTTGTTTGGGCAAGTTGTTGGCAACCTTGGGCAAAAAAGTTGTCGGAATGCTGTAAAAGGGCCTCACATTCCACCTGAAAATACGAGAAGAAATTCAAAAAAACTGTTGTTAAATCGAATGGGCTGCAGGTGCTGCCAATGTCGAATAACGATGACTTTTTCTGTGTTTCGGAGATACCACGACCAATGCAGGGTTTTGAACCAACATCATACAGGGTGGATTTCCAAAACATGTTATGCGACTATGGTAAATTCCAAGCACTGAAGACTCCATGCGAGCATGTAATCACTACATGCTCCGCTGTTTGATCTATTACAAGGAATATATGGATCCTGTATGTTGTCTTCATTCAGTATTTAAGGTCTACGAAATGGAATTCCCACCAATCGGCAGCGAAACTGAATGAAATGCTAAGCAGACATAGACCACAATTTTACCTGACCCAACTCTGTGAAAAAGCAGGACGTCCCAAATCCACACAGATTCAAAATGATATGGACGACATGCATCACCGCGAGCAGGAACCTACCGGACAACCTAGACTCTAGGGGAATTGTAGACTTCCAGGTCATAGAACGTCAACGTATCCATCTCGAACATAAATCTGGTGTTTTATTTTTATTAAGTAGCCATGTCTTAACATAAATATTAGTATGAAACTTTACTAGAATTCATTTCAATCTAACTTTTCACCACGGCATAGTTCACCTAAAGGGTTACAATTTTAAAATTTAATAATTCGTTTCAACTTTTAAATTTTCTTTAAAACATTCTACAACCTATTAGTTATACTACTTGTGCATTCAAATAGAATTACAAAATGATAGATAATTTACAACTTAATAGAACACTTTTTCTAAATGTATTAAGTTATAACCAAGCCAAGCTCGTTGTGTATACAAGGCGAGTTCAATCATTTTAAACACCATTATGCTTAGACCCAAAACGGTCGTTAAGCTAGAGGAAACTCGTCGTGTCCCTACAGCGAGTTCCATTTAGGATTAGGTTAATCTCGTGATTAATGTTTAAACCAAATATTAAAAAAATTGAAACTCGCCATGCGTGCACTGTGAGTTTAAATAAAAAAGAATATAATTTTAGAACTCATCGTGGTGGTGCGAAGAGTTTACTGTAAGAGTCCTACTTTTGGGAATTTAGGATTATGGGTGCTGCTTTGGTCATAGTAGGATCCAAAGATCCTAATAATGACCTTAAGCCTGTAGGATGATTTTTTTTTTTGTTTGAGGAGGATTTTCATTGATTTATATATATATATATATACTTGATTAGGGTTATGTTAATTCCATAATTATTATTTATTTAACTCTTTTAAATAAATAATAGATTTTAAAAATAGATTTCTTATCTGATACGGAATTTAGATCCAATTAAATCTAAATAACGAGATTATTTAATAATATTATTTATTTAATCTTATTTTTCAAAAGTAATAAAATAAATAAAATATTCTATTACAAGAATACGAATTTAACTTCTTTAAATTCGAATAAATAATCTCTTACAATATAATTTAAAATAATCTCATTATCTTAAATTATTATTGAGAGTAATAACCACAAACATTCTAATCCATTCTTACTGTGCGACCCTATAGGTTCAACTAACGTTGGCAGTAGATAAAATCACATTTGGTCCTACAAATTATAAGTGGCATCTAGCAAGACATTATGATTACTCAAGTTAAATGGAAAGCTCATAATCCGAGACAACCTTAATTCAGTTTATGCCATAATCCTTTTATCTCACAATATCTCGATAGAATATAAGGCATGGAAAATGCAATCTTATATCTTTCTATCTTAAGTTTCTCGATGCCTAATTGGACTAACTAAACAAATGACATTGATCTCTATTAACTCATTTGAGCATAGTCATTCATTTATCAATCTCAATCATCAAAGGGCCCAGAGATGTCTCTCTTATGTTAAAGAGGGATAAATTCAATCTTAATCGCTCACGTCTCATTGCATGATTCCTTATCAGACTATGTCAAAACATAATAATCACCATGTTGAGAACCGCAGTAATTTTAGGTCTAAGAATTTAATGTCATAACTGTTGAAGATTAATATATAACTTTAATCCATGTATTAATCTAAAAACGAGTCAATCCTAATAATTGTTCTCAACAAATATATATATATATATGAATTTAATGTCACTGCAAATGGCGCATCCTCAATCCAATAAGAAGGTGAAAATGTCCTCCAACCCTCCTTTGCCATAACATGGGCAGCTTGGTTTGCCACACGTGGAACGAAACTACAAGAGGAAGAAAGAAAGGCTGAGAGTCTGGTCTTCGTTTCATTTGGGGGGTGCATGAATAGGTACGCATAGTGCTAGGGCAAGCACCCGAGGTGTGCGGATCATGCACCAGATGAGGTCGAAGGTGGCAATATGAGAGAGTGGCCGAAGAGACGAGAGCACCTGAAATAGTCACGACTCAATGAGACATCAACAGAATCAAATTCTACTAAATTTATTTTCCATTCGAGAACATAAAACAAATTAAAGATGTATAAAATTCAAACTCATAATAATTTATGGCATCTTACCAATAGGACCGAGCGTGCTCGTTTGCATTAAGAACATCATTTTTAATGTTCGTTTAATGCCTTGTTATGTCTGTCCCGACCAAGCCATGACTTGTGTTTCAAATGTATTTGGGTGTGAATCTAGGGTGCGGCTAAAAAACGGCAAGTTTTAAAATTTCTCTAAGAACTTAAAATGTTAGACTTTTAGATAATATTTTAGGTTGATTTTTTCATAATTTTTGACAAGTTTCGTTACTTTGTCCAAAAACCTAAAATGTTATTAAAAAAACAAGTATCAAAACTTATTTTGTAAGTACCAAAACTTGTCAAAAATCACACACAAAAATTAACCTAAAATATTATCAAAAAAATCTAATATTTTAAGTTTTTAACCAAATTTTAAAAATTATTATTTTTAACCGTACTCTAAACCTATTGTACGTTAGACTAGACGCTATTGTTCGTTAGACTACAAGACGTTGACTAACAAATAAACTATTGAAAGTGAGCAATGACACTTAACGAGCACAACATGGCTCTGCTGGAAAGGGTGTATAGTAGTGGGTGAGGTGTTGCCACTTGCCACTATAAAGCCTTTTCGGTTTCTCTTTTCCTACAACTCTACTTCGTCACTAAAATTTTAAGCTTTAAAGGTCAATTCCACATGTGCTTTCACTTGCCGTCGTCGATTGGCGACGGAAAAACTTCCACCTCCCTTGCATTTTTTTCATTTTTCTGTCGACGCATGTAAAGCATTGCTGAAAAATAAAGTCGTCCTTTGCAATCTATTTTGTTTGGTACTATGCGCATAATGAACTTTTAATTTTTATTAATATTTTTCTACATAATTTCAAAATGATTGCGTTTTTATTTATTTTTTATTAAATAGAGATATCATATTTCCACAGCGGGATTCAAACCCTACAAGATGAGTGTTGAGATAAAAGTTTTGATATAACTTTTATGAAAAATGTTTTTGTACTTAAATATATTTCAGAAATATTTCAAAGTGTTGGTTATATATATATATATATATATATATATATATCAACATTGGGAGTGCACATCTCTTGGGAAGGGTATATAAAGAGTCTTCCCTACCCTCTCTTGTTGAATGTGGTTAAACAACTCTTTTGCACGCGCACGCCGCTGCCGCTGCCGGGCGGCCGGCTCGAGTAGTGGTTGTGGTCATGGTAAGATGTGTCTTCGACACGTCCGCGCGCATTCTATCTTTCTCTTGAGAAGAGCAATTCCACCGTTGTCCACCCCGATCTTTGGGTTTACGACTATCGAAGCTACCGTGTTAACTCGGGGGACGACCGCTTGCTGCAGGGATTACACACATCGAGGCAAAATTGTTTCTAAGGCACTGGTTTATACCACAGTACGATTTAATAATCTGCCTTTGATTTCTGTTTATATTATCTTGTTAGTGCTAACAAGTTTGATTTTGCAATAATCTTACCAACAATTTAGAAATGATTTATATATTGCAATATGTCAAACCCTGTGCCAAAGCTTGGGCCTGATTTGTCACAGCTTAATGCACTGGATGGGACCAATTATCGTAGGCGGTCCCAACGGGTAATCATCTTCTTCGAGCAACATGATCTTGATTATGTGTTGCTCAAGCCGTAGCCCAAGTCATCAATGACTCAATCATCCTTAGACGCTACTCTCAATGTTGCTGGTGGCGATGGTGCTACTACCCCTACAAGTGTTATCCTACAGACTGCAGATGTTCGTGTTTCTGCTCAAGCGTTCATAGATAAGTACGAGAATGACAATAAAACTGATTGTGGCTTTCTCTTAAGTAACATGTCGAACAAACTATTTGACATGTTCTTTATGGAGAAAAGTGAAAAGGCCATATGGGACATGCTAGAGAAGAAGTATAGAGCCGATGATGCCGAAATTAAAAAGTACGTAGTCGGCGAGTGGCTGAAATTCCAAATGTTTGACGACAAGCCGATCATGGATCAGGTCCATGACTACGAGAAGCTAGTTTTCGACATCCTGGCTGAGGGCATGAAGATGTACGAAGTCTTGCAAGTAAATGTCCTTATTGAGAAACTGCCCAAGTCTTGGTCTGACTACCGCAACTTTCTGAAACACAAGAAGAATGAGTTTACAATTAAGGAGCTAGTGAGCCACATAAAGATAGAAGAAACCAATCGACTTAAAGATAAGTTGATTTCTCCTAGTAATCTTTCTTTTAAAGCTAATCTGGTTGAATCTAGATCTGACTCAAGGTTTAAATCTAATAAGACCATAAGAAGAGGTGGGCAAAAGCAAAAGGTCAAAGTCCAGAAGGTTGTCAACTTCAAGAAACTTGTGAAGGATAAGGCTCAACAAAATCCTCGCAATTGCTACGTGTGTAGACGAGCCGGATACAAATCTTACCGGTTCCAACAACGACCAGACCGCCAAAATATGAACAACCATAATTGAATGTTGTTAAAAATGCTGACGACATCATAGAAGCAATGGTTTTTAAAGTCATTCTGGTGGAGAACAATGATGAGTGGGTTGTAGAGACTGGCACTTCTAGATATTTATGTGCTAAATAGGAGCTGTTCACCGAGTTCGAAGATGTAAAGAATGGTGAACAAGTGTTCATGGGTAACTCTAGCAGCTTTGAAGTGTTGGGCAAAGGAAAAAAATTTGCTCAAGCTGACATCAGGTAAAACTTTAGTGTTGCATAATGTTTTGTATGTACCTGCCCGGCGTAGAAATTTGATTAGTGGTGGATTACTCAACAAGGAAGACATTAAATTGGTGTTCGAACAAGATAAACTTGTACTTTCCCAGAATGGGGTTCTTTTTGGGAAGGGTTTCTTGAACGAAGGTTTATTTGTAATTGAAACCCAATTTAATGAAAGTAATAAAATCACCACTTCTATTTATATTGCTGAATCTTTTGATATGTGGCATGCTAAATTAGGACATGTGAACTTTCAATCACTAAAGAAACTCATTAAAATGAATCTTCTTCCTAATCTAGACAAGAAAAGCTTTAACAAATGTGAGATTTGTGTAGAACCCAAGCATCCTAAACCTTCTTTTAAGACAGTTTCTAAGAGAAAAACAAAATTGTTAGAACTTATACATTATGATCTAGTAGACTTTAGAAACACTAAAAGTAATGGAGGTAAACACTACTACATAACCTTTGTAGACGATTATTCAAGATATACAAAGGTATATCTCCTAAGAACTAAAGATAAAGTTGGAAACTTCTTTCTTATTTATAAGGCAGAAGTTGAAAATCAGCTAGATAGGAGAATAAAATGGCTTAGATCCGATAGAGGTGGTGAATACGGATCTAATTTTCTTAAAGAGATGTGTGAGAAAATGGCATAATTCATGAGACCTCTGCCCCATATTTTCCTCAACAAAACGGAAAACTGGGAGGAAAAGTAGAACTTTAAAATTGATGATGAACTCATTGTTGATAAGTTCTGGTTTATCTGATAATATATGAGGGAAGCCATTCTATCGCTAATCATATTTTTAACTGAGTACCTCATAAGAAATTAGATTCTTCTTTATAGGATTTAGGGAAAGGTTATGCACCTAATTTGTAATACCTGAAAGTGTGGGGGTGTCTGGAAAAAGTTAGTTTGCTTGACTTTAAGAAGTCCACAATCGGTCCCAAAACTGTTGATGCAGCGTTTACCGGGTATGCTTCAAACAGTGTCACATACAGATTCATGTATCTGCATGAATTTTCTATTGTGAAACTAGGGATGTTGTGTTCTTTGAGGATATCTTTCCTTTAAAGAAACTAGTTCAAGTGTTGGAGCACAAGTAGAAAGTCGTGCCTCAACTTCTTCTGATCCTGCCAAGGATTCTTTAGAGATAGAATTAGAGCCTAGAAGAGTAAAAGACAAAGGGTAGCCTCTACCTTTTGTCCTAATTTCCTAACTTCCTTTATCTCTAAAATAAGTGATGTAGAATCAATCTCCATTCTTATAGCTCCAACTTTCCTTTTAGATGAGGATCCAAAGTCGTATGATAAAGTTATAAGTTCAATTGACGCTAATTTCTAAAGAGCTGTGGTAAATGATGAAGTAGATTCAATAATGTCTAATTACACATGAAAGTTGGTTGATTTGCCTAGAGGATTTAGACCTATCAATTCTAAGTGGGTTTTCAGAAAGAAACTTAGACCCGATGGGTCAATCTAGAAATAAAAGGCAAGACTAGTAGTCAAAGGGTTCAATCATAAATTTGGTATAGACTTTTTTGACACCTACTCTCCTATCACGAAAATCTCAATGATTCATGCCTTGTTTGCGATAGCATCTATTCATAATTTGCACATACATAAAATGGATGTAAAGACTGCATTTTTAATGGAGATCTATATAGAGAAACCACCAGGTTTTGAGACACCTAGCATGGAAGGCAAAGTGTATAGACTTAAAAAGTCTCTTTATGGACTTAAACAACCTCCAAAATAGTGGTACGAGAAATTTCACAAAACCATTCTAAGTTTTGGTTTTATTATAAATGGAGCAGATACATACGTGTATTCAAAAACGTTTGGAACTAAATATGTCATCATAAGCTTGTATGTCGATGACATGTTGATATTCAGTACCAACATTGAATCCATTAACTAAACGAACTTGTCCACTAAATTTGAGATGAAAGATTTAGAAGTGGTTAATGTGATCTTAGGAGTTAGAGTCACCAAATCTGAAAAGGGATTTTCTTTGAATTAAACACACTATATTGAGAATGTGTTAAAGAAATTTGACAGCTTTGATGTCATCCTTGTTAGAACTCCTTATGATTCTAGTATACGACTCCTGAAAAATAAAGGAAGTAGTGTTTCCCAACTAAAGTATGCCAAAATCATTGGAAGCTTTATGTTTTTAATAAACTATACTCGGTCTGATATTGCCTATGCTGTGAGTAGGTTGAGTAGATATACTCATAATCCTAGTGCTGAACACTGGATTGCTCTAAGATGCATACTTAAGTATCTTAAGGGTACTATGGATTGGAAACTTGATTTTGTTGGTTATCCTTCGATCTTAGAAGGATACTGTGACAAAAACTAGGTTACCGATAATGATGAAGTAAGCTCTACGAGCGGGAAGGTCTTTACCTTAGGTGGCGCGGCGATCTCGTGGAAGTCAACTAAGAAAACTTGTATGGCTCATTCTACCATGGAGTCAGAGTTTATTGCTCTTGACTTAGCTGGGCAAGAAGCTAAGTGGCATAGAAATCTATTGGCAGAAATACCTTTGTGGGGAAAGCTGACTCCTCCGGTGTCTTTATTGTGTGATTCACAAGCTACAATATGTGTGGCTCAAAATCAATTTTACAATGGTAAGAAAAGACATATTCGCATAAGAAATGAATCGGTAAGACACTTAATGAGGAACGAAGTACTCTCTTTAGAGTATGTGAAGTCAGAGATGAACCTTGTTAATCCTCTTACCAAAGGATTAAGTTGCAAAATGGTTCTGGATTTGTCGAGGCTGATGGGTCTAAAGCCCATTAGTTGAGGAATTCATGGTGGATACCCAACTTAGTTATCTAAGTTCAATGTGGTCAAACAAAGCCGTGAAAAGACTCATAGTGTACATTTCACTTACCTATCCCTATGATGAACAATGTACATGCACAGGATGAGCTTAATTGCTCTTAATAAATTTATAACCCATGCTTTAGGTGGTCTTAGTGAGAAAAAATTGATGAATTTACTGATTTTTGGTTGAATATATATTCTTAATAAGTCCATAACCCAATGTTAAGTGGGTAGTCCTAATCACGATAGGACTAGATGAACTTACCGCTAGAGATGATGAGTTTTCTTAAAACTCTTAATGAATCGAAACCAAGAGTTTGGGTGCTCCTAGTGAGAATTACATATTTGAATTCACCGATTATAAGGTTGAATACTTATTCCTAATGATTTCTTATCCCTTAGTTTGGGTGGTTCATTTTAAAGTGAACTTGAAGAAATTCACCTTAACCATTGTGAGGTTAAGCTGTTACAAAAGCTCTTAGTTATTTCATAGCCCTTTTTAGGTGGTCTTAGAGAGACGAACTTGATGAAATAACCTACATAAGTGAGAAGGATTAGCCATCTTCTATGGAAAATGTTGGGTCGTTTTCCTGGTACACTTACTAGAATCCTGAAGAAAGATGGCTACATATATATACACATTTGTATATACTCTTTGTAAACACATCGAGGACTTCAGTGGACAAAGAGGTTAGCTATGTGTTATGAGTTCACCCTAATCTTAGAAAGTTCAAGATTTGTTCACTTATATAAGAGAAGAATTACTCATCATCATTATGTACTAGTTCAAGATACGTTCACTAGTGCTTAAGCATCTAATCTCGCAATTGCTCTTCTCTAGATTTTAATAATTTTTTCTTTTAAAGAACTTCTGAATTTTTGGGAGAATGTTGGTTATATTTATCCCACATTGGAAGGGCATATCCCTTGGGAAGGGTATATAAAGAGTCTTCCCTACCCTTCCTTGTTGAATGTGATTAAACAACTCTCTCGCACGCACGCGTCGCCGTCGGCTTGCTCAGCTCAAGTTCTAGTCTTGGTCGTGGTCATGGTCATGGTAAACGTGTCTTTGACATGTCTGCGCGCGTTCTATCTTTTTGGGGAAAATTCGGAATAATTTCTTTAAACCTATTTTCTGAACCTAATTTATAGGCGATTTATTAAAACTAAAATGTTTTAATTGGCTATAAATTAGTCTGTTAATTAGAATAAAATTAGAATTAATCTACTGGTTAATTCTTGATTCTTATCCTCTAATTAAACGAATGGCTTAAATTCAGTAGTTGACCAGGCTTAAAATTCAGAAATTAGTGTTTAAGACTGATTCTATTTGCCATATTTAGCCTGTGTATACAACCTATAAATAGAGATGTTTTTTCAGAATTCTAGGCATCTTGAACTCTGGTTTCAAACTTTGATTTTATTCTTTCTGTTGAGAAGAGCAATTCCACCGTTGTCCACTTCGATCTTTGGGTGTATGATTATCGAAGCTACCGTGTTAACCTCGGGGGACGACCTCCTGCTGCAGCGATTACACACGTCGATAGGAAATTGTTTCTAAGGCAGTGGTTTATACCACGGCACGGTTTATTGATCTGCCTTTGATTTCTGTTTATATTATCCTGTCAGTACTAACAAGTTTGATTTTGCAATAATCTTACCAACACAAAGTCCACAAAACTTGAAAATATGTTTAAAATGTTTTGAATTTGTTCCTATATCAAATATATCTTTTAAAGTTAATTTTTAGCCGGTTATACAAGTTTTTACTATAGGTTTCGAAAACCCCTATAAGTGGCTTTGAAACCATTAAGGCAATAAGGCCTGGAAACCAAACTTGGGAAATAGGTTTCAAAACCTCTGCCATGGTTTCGAAACATGTGGTTTCAAAACCCCCCCAAGCTGGTTTCGAAACTAGACCCTGTAACGGCTAGTTTTACTTTTGAAAACCCCCCAAGTTTTGAAACCCCTATGCAGGTGAGCATTTAATGCTCAGTTTTAATGGCTTTCAATGGCTCCAAAACATCCCCAACGGCCATAAATGGCTAGAATATCATTTCACACTATAAAAGCAAGCTTGAGACACTTGAAGATGGTTAGAGAATATATTTAAGCTTCATGATCAAGAGAAATTAGCTTTCAAGTTTTATTTTCTCATTTCTCTTGTATGTAGTTTATAGAGAGTGTTTTCATTGTTTTTATTTTTTACACTCTTGTGAGCTTCAATCTTGTAAACACCTACCTTGTGAGGTTTTATTGTTTACATAAATTTACCTTGAAAGGGGGAGATGTTCTAGTTTAGCCTAACAAAAAACTAGAGTGGTTCTATCTTAGCTATTGAAAAGATAAGGTTGTAAAGGTTACCCATTTGGCTTGTAAAAAGGAAGATTTCATATTAGTGAATTGGGAAATCCTTGTGGTATGCTAAGGTAGTGGATGTAGACTTGATTTAGAAGTCAAACCACTCTAAAATCATCATGCAACATTGTCATTTATTTTTCAGCTTTAGCCAACTCATTCGGGAAGCAAATTCAACCCTCTTGACAGTTTTCGGTTGATCGATTCGAGCCCAACAATGAGACAATATGAGCATCCTTAGCCACTAGATAAATTAGTGGTTCTAGAGGTGGCAAACAAGTTATCCGAATTGGTCTTGGTTTGGGTTATTTCAGTTTGAGCCATTTTGGGTCAAACTACTTTCAGTTTAGTTTCAGTTCATGTCTGGTTAGTAGATTTTAGTTCGAGTCTGTGGTGATTTGGTTCCATTATCGAGACGGGTCGGTCATATTGGGTCGATTGATTTTAATTTGTTTGATTTTGGGTTGGGTCAATAGGAGATCGGTCGGGTTTTTAGGTCGAGTCAACTTTTTACACCCCTATATGGCTTTATAAAGCAGTATATTTGACTTTTTGGTGAGTTGTGTGAAGTTCACATCACATCTTTCTTTATTTATTTTAATATTTTTTATTTTGAGTTGCCTTCAGTCCGAGTAGGTTTCAGTTCGAGTGTAATCGGTTCAGTTAAAAATAGGTTCGGGTCCATTCCGGTTCTATTAAAATTTAGGTCGGTTTCGGTTTGATTCAGTTTAATTTTTTCAGTTTATCATGTTCATGTTGATATCGGGTTGCGGGTCGAGTAAATCGATTCTGGTTTTGAATCTCGAGTCAAATTTGCAAGTCTAAGTGGATCTCATTGTGTTTTATTTTATTTATTGCATTTTTCGATTTTAAATATTTTTATGCACGTATTGATTCCCGGTTTTATTTTTTTACTACATCCAAAAATAGGGGAGAAGAAACGAAGAATGCTATGTAATCAAGGTTGCTGGTATAAAAAAAGGTGGTTGGTATCATATAACTGAATACAACGGGTTTTTTAGTATCAATACATATTAATATTAGCTTATAGCAGATTATAGTTTATTTAATTAGCAGATAGTGGATTATATTAGCGGATAGCTCATAACATTAGTTGATTTAACTAGATGATTGTATTAGCTGATTGTATAAAAGTGTTTGGTAAAATTAACTGTAGCTGATAGTAGTTTGATTATTTGAACAAGCAAAATGAGACACGATTATATTTAATACTTGTTTGAATAATTTATTAATTATTATTATTTTATATCAATTAATATTAATTATATTATAAAATTATTTTTTAATATTATTACTAAACCTATATGAAGGATGTATATATAATTTTTTATTTGTGGAATTATCTTTTTAATATAAGTTAAAACTTATTAAATTTAGATGTATAAATTAATTTCTTATTTATAAAATTATAATTCGAATATAATTTTACTAATTATTAAATTTATATGTATATATTAATTTATTATTTATGAAATTATTTTTTAATTTTATTAGTTATTCAAGTTTATGTTATTTAAAGAAATTATAATTATCAAGGACAATAAAGTCTTTACAAGTCTTTTATCCAAACTTCTAACTTTAAAAGCTCCTAAAGTGAGCTTTTTCAAAATCAAATATTTTACCACAATCCGCTATTACAATATACATTTATCAATTATCTAAGTTAGTGGATTTGACTGGTCAAAACTCTAAAAATGATTCAAACCTTTAATGTTAACTTAAAAAGTTGTTTACCAAACATGACCATATAATCTCGAGTTTATTGTTTTTAAAAACAATTTAATATATTATATGCAATGCAAATACAACTCGATTACATACGTATAACATGTTTGTATGAAAATATAAATGTTAAAACTATTAACTAAGTTCAATAATTTAATTAGATGATTATATATTTTTTAAAATATAATTATGTAAAAAATAAAGAGTTAAAGACAAAAAATTTAAAAATCACTATAAAATATTAAAATCTTGTATCAACCGAAATATATCGGTACACATCAGTATAGAATAATGTGAATTATCGAGTCTGGTTGTTTGGATGTTATCAAGGTTTAAACGTCGTTGTCTTTTGATTTTTCTGAATTTGATTTATTGATTCAATAGATGGTTCTATAATAAACGTCATGTACCGCTATATACCATTAATTATGTATATCGTTGTGTACTATTAATTATTTGACTTAACTACAAAATAAGTGCTTAAACTATGTCTTATTTTTGCAATAGGTGCCTAAAGTATTTTTTGACTGAAATAGGTGTCTAAAGTTTCATTTTTGGCTTATTTTAAAGTCAACTAAGGCACCTACGTTGACACCTATTTCAATTAAAAATAAAATTTTAGGCACCTATTTCGGCCAAAAAAACTTTAAGCACATATTTCAGTCAAAAATGAAACTTTAGGCACCTATTTCAACAAAAAAATACTTTAGACGCCTATTGGGAAAAAAGACATAGTTTGAACACTTATTTTTTAGTTAAAGTTTAACTATTTCAATTACTTTTGAAATCATAGGGAGTAAAAGCGTTATTATCCTTTTTTAAAATAAAATCTATAAAAAATTATATTACTTTTTTATGTTTTTTCTTTTTGAGTAAAGTACACTAATAATAACTGAATTTTGGTAAATTATTTACTTTGACAACCAAACTTTTAATTGTTTCAATGCTACCATTAAACTTTTATTTTTGCTCCAAATTGGTCACTGAGCCGTTAATAACTGTAAAAAGGGTAATGTAATAGTTAAAATATTTTGTATAATAATACATTTAGTCATCCACATTTGCATATTCAAATATTTTTGTCCTAATTAAAAAAGTAATAAACTTACACATATTTTCAAATTAAGAATATTTTAATTAAAAATAATTTAACTTTAAACCCCAATCTTTAAACCTTAAACAATAAATATTTAAACCTTAAAACTAAAATCCAAAACAATTTGTGAATAGGGGAATCGTAGCCTAACAAAGCCGATTTGCTTTCACTAGACATAAGCACCCCTCACTAGTTTGAACCCCATCGGAATCCCCAGACTTTTTGCAGCTTTCGTAGCCATAACCAAAATCTCTCTTGCATCTTTCAAGTACGCTTGGATCGTACTATAAATAGTAAAAATCAGCTTTTTTGTTAGGCTATGATTCCTTGATTCACGGCATCACTCTCTCTCTCTCTAATCTTTTCTCGTCCTTCTCACTAGATCTAGGTTTTCTTCTTTTCTTTCTTCAGAGGCGGTCGACCGCTGCTCTTTTTGGCAGTCGGCCTCTCACCCCTCGTAGCTTTTTTTTTGGCCTTTTCTTCCTCTATCCTCTCTTTTTGGTTCTTCGTCTTCCCCGTTCTTCCTCTGGTTTGGTGCTTCGATGCACCTTTTTGGTTTTGCTTGTTGAGAGCACTCTCCAACGACCATGGCTTTGTGTTGGGCTCATTTTGTGAGGCGATTTTTATAGAAGCGGACGAGTAAGGGAGTCTTCTTTCTCTTTTCATCATTCCTCCTCCCCCTCGGTCTCGGCGGGCCTGGTTTGGCTCCTTTGGTGGCATTGAAGGCTTCTCGCCGCTATTGGAAGACTATTGTCTGTGATCTTCAGCCCAGCTCTCTCTTCCCCACCCATCATTCATCGTCATCTTCAGATCTGGACGCGATGGCTACTGATGGCACATCTGGCTGCATTCCCTCTCGAGATTTATGCTCCGGTGACCACCAATTTGACATGCAGTGGAAGATGATCCTGCGGGCTCTGATTTTTGCTTTGGTTTTCTTTGGTTGTGTTGCTTTCGTGTTTTCTCGTGTTGTTCTTTTGATGTTATGTATGTTTTTTCTTTTGTTTCAGGCCTGTGTTTTGTCTTGTTTTTTCGTTGTTGGTTTGCTTGTGGTCTTTTTTCTTTCTTTTCCCTTGTATTCTCTTATGTTTTCTTGTTGTATGTGTTTTTCCTTTCTAACCGAAGTCAGCATTTGTTCAAAAAACTGATTCCTTGATTAACAAATTATTTAGGGATTTAGTTTAGGGTTTAAGTGTTTAAGTGTTTAGTGTTTAATATTTAATGTTTAATGTTTAAGATTTTGGTTTTAGGGTTTAAAGTTATATTATTTTTAATTCAAATAGTTCCAAATTAAAATAATGTGTAAATAATTAAGGTTAAATCTATTCTTTTTTGAAATTAGAATAAAACTGTTTGAATGTATAAACATATATGACTAAATGTGTTATTATATAAAATATTTTAATTGTTATATCACTTTTTTAACGGTTCAATGATCAATTTGGAGCAAAACTAAAAGTTTAATGGTAACATTGAAGCAATTGAAAGTTTAGTTATCAAATTGAATAATTTACCAAAGTTTAATTACTATTTGTGTACTTTATCCAAAAGAAAAAAAAATTGAAAAAGTAATATAAAAATTATTTTTTAAAATTTTATTCTAAAAAGAGACAATAACGCTTTTAATTCTTATAATTTCAAAAGTAAGTAAAATAGTTAATGATACATAGTAGTATATATGATTAATGGTACAAAGCGATACATGACATTTATTATAAAATCATCCTTAATCCAATCTTGTTTAATGTTGAAATCATCATTTTAACAACTGTCCTTCCATTGAAGATTTTATTCTAAAAAAAGATAATAACGCTTTCAGTTCCTATAATTTCAAAAGTAATTAAAATAGTTAATAGTACATAGAAGTACACATGATTAATGGTACATAGCGATACATGACATTTATTGCAGAATCATCCTTAATTCAATCTTGTTTAATGTTGGAATCATCATTTTAACAATTGTTCTTCCATTGAATGCGTAAGGATACTAGTAAAAAAAATTATTTATTTTATTAAGTAGAGAAAATCACATTTCCAAGGTAAATTCTTATTCTTACTTGTACAGTCTTTATCTCATGCGAACCACATTACTTAGAATAAGGATGGACCCATGTAGTGTGTGGGAGTGGCTCCCCCCACCCCCCACCTTTGATTCATATATATTTTAAAATAGTTTAATTATGAATTTTATTTTAATTTTTTAAATGTTTATATTTTTTCTTCCAATCTCCCATTCTAATTTTTTCCATGCTAAGAATGAAATTTTTTTAATTTTTTAAACACTCTTTCATATGATGTCTGTACCAGTTGCTCCATTGATTTTGAAAGGCGCAGGAAGGGATTATGAATGTATAGAGTAAAGTTGTTGACATAGATTTAAATATGCTTCGTTTTCTTTTACTTTTTTCTTTTAGGAGTATTAATAAAAGTTTTTTTTTTTTTTGAATAGTCTATGTTAAATCATGAAGGTTAGCTAATGAGCTAGCAATTAGTTTGTTGAGCAAAAACGGTTAGTAGGTTAGTCTGTTAGGTTAACAGCTTAACCATTGTTAGCCCTGCCATTGAATGTGTATAGAGGATGCCATTTTACTTTGTAAAACATAGTTTTCTATATACTCAATACACTGAAATTTCCATTATCTTTCTCTATTATCTTTATGTTTGTTCTATGTTTAACATTAACATGAGGGTTAGCTGATGAGCTAGCAGTTAGTTTGTTGAGCCAAACAGTTTGTAGGTTAGTCTGTTAGGTTAATAGCTTAACCATTGTTAGCCATGCCATTAAATGTGTATATAAAGGATGCAATTCGATATACTCAATACACTGAAATTTCTATTATCTTTCTCTATTATCTTTCTCTATTATCTTTTTGTTTGTTCTATGTTTAGCATGGTATCATCCGCTGGGAAATATCTTGTTTCTTGGCTTTTCATCTCCTTCGCTTTCTCTTTTTTTTATTCTTGCCATCATTTCTCTCACGTTTTCTTCACATGGCTTCCTCAGAAGTTCCACTCATTCCAATTAAAGATGATCAAGTTCTTGAAGCAAAAGTTTTCTCTAACAAGAGACTCAATGTTTGCCTAAACGAGTCAAACTACCTCTTATGGAAACAACAAGTAGTTCTCAAGATCAGAGGATTGGGACTAGAGGATTATCTTGATGGCTATGTGATCATTCCTGCCAAGCTTGCACGCAACTGAGCTGGGGAAACAGTTCTTAACCCAGCGTATCTTCAATATGTAAAACAAGATAGCTCTCTAGCTTTTTTGTTACTTTCCACATTCCGTGCCACGGTTCTTCCACAACTTGTTGGTGCAGAGACTACAGCTACCGTGTGGAGTGCAGTTACAAGGTTATACTATAATCTTTCAACCACTAAGATTATGAATCTTCATTGTTGGCTTAGATCTTTAAAGAAAGGCCCCCAGACAATGAGAGGCTATACCATGGGTATTAAAGAAACCTGTGACTTGCTTGCTACGTGTGGTAGCACGATTTCTGACGGTGAACACATAGCTACCATCCTAAATGGCTTACCTATTGCATATGAACCTTCTATTGCAGCCATAACTGCCAGTAAGGTCTTCTATACAGTTAAAAATATGGTTTCCATTCTAGTGGATGCAGAAACAAAGCTTGAAGATGCTTCCAAGTTTCCTATCGGGATCAATTACACCAAGTATACTCCCAAGCAGGGCTCGAAAAACAATGATGAGCATGATGTTCAATAGCATGTGAATGAGGAATCCAAGAATGTCTCTCACCCTGGTGGTCGTTACAAAGGTAGACAAAGGCCACAATGTCAACTTTGTGGTAAACTTGGTCACTTGGTTGACAGATGTTGGCACAGATTTGATCAAAACTTCAAAGGCATCTCATCTTAACATTCCAAGGATTTCTCAAAACCTCAAGCCAATACCTGCACATGTTGTTCCATTTCGAATGGAGTCTTCTACAATCCCTTTGTTAATCAGACTTCTGAAGTTGAAGATGCCAGTGGCGATGCAGATGGAGAATCTCAAGTCAATGCTTTGACAGTTGAAGGTCCAGCTCCTTTCGCAAAATGGTTCCCAGACTCCGGAGCCACAAATCATGTCACTGGTAAGTCTGATTTGTTACAACATTGGGGACATGGCAGTGCCCTCTCTATTTGTCACATGGGATAGTCTTTTCTTCACACAAACTCTAGGGAATTATGCCTTGACCAAGTTCTCTTTGTGCCACAAATTACCAAGAATCTTATGTATGTTGCTAAGTTTGCTAAAGATAATAAAGTTTATTTTGAATTTCATGAAAATTTGTGTTATGTTAAGGACAAAAGCACTAAAGCAGTTTTGCTCAGAGGGTGTTTGGATGGAGGATTATACATCTTTGGATGTCACAGTTCACAAGAGTCAGTCTCAGTCTTTCACACCACAGCCAAGGGAGATTCTGAATATTGGATGTGGCACAGGCGTTTGGGTCTTCCGCACCAGATATGGTCAAGAAAGTTCTCAGCATTAGTTGTAGATAAAACCTCTGTTTGTATGGCTTGCCAATTAGGTAAAAGTCAAGTATTACCATTTGCATCTTCTAGTACAGTGTATAATCACCTTTTGAACTTGTGGAAATAGATGTATGGGGTCCTGCTCCCGTGAGTTCAAACGATTTTCGTTAATTTGTTCTTTTTGTTGACTTTTACTCTCGAAACACTTGGTTGTACTTGTTAAAGAATAAAAGTGAGGTTTCAGTTGGCTTTGAACTGTTTGCCACTTTTGTCAAGACTCAATTTGGTTCTCCCATTCTTGCTTTGCAAACCGATGGAGGAGGGGACTTCAAGTTCTTTGAAGGTGTTTCATCTAAACTGGGTATAAGGCTAAGAAAGTCCTATCCACACACTTCCCAACATAATGGAGTGGTGGAAAGGAAGCACATGCACGTAGTGGAAACCACCCTCACATTGCTAGCTCAAGCATCTTTGCCCTGAAATTCTGGTCTTACGCTAGTCTAAGCTCTGTGTATCCCATAAATAGATGCCTACTCGCGCCTTAGATGGTATGTCACCATTTCAGAAGCTATATGGCACGACTCCAGATTATGGCTATCTGAAGATATTTGGTTGCTTGTGTTCTCCACATACTAGGCCATTCAATAGACACAAGATGGACTTTTGGTCCAAGCCCTGCACCTTCTTGGGATATTTTCCTTATACACCAGGGTTATCAATGTCTTTCTCAAGATAGGAGAATGTTTATTTTGAGGAATGTAATTTTTGATGAAAACGTGTTCCCTTTTGTTGATGTAGGTGCTTCGAGGAATATGCAACAACCATATGCCTCTTACTCAAATACTATCCCAGTAATCCCAAACACTGATGAATAAAGTCATGCATCCCTTGCAAGGTCTAGTCAGCAAGGCCATGCATAACGAGTCGAGGCAGCTGATGAGTCGAATTGTGCTAATAATGTAGAACTTGCTAGAGAATCAAGTCATGCACCCCATGCATCCCATGCAGAACCTGCTGGAGAATCAAGTCATGCACCCCATGCAGACTCTAATGGACCTAGTTTTTTAGCAGAATTCTGTAGAGAAGAACAAGCTGGTATGGATCCACCTAATGAAGAACATGTCATGGAATCTTGTTGTCTTAAGAATGTACATGAGCAACTTGATGACTCATCAATTCCCATGAATGAAACTGAAGATGTGGCCACTTTAAAACTTGTTGAAGCACTTGTGCCAACTCGAAGTGTACCAACTAGAAGTGTAGTTAACTCACACCCCGTGGTCACACGGCACAAAAATTACATTATCAAGCTCAAAGTCTATACTGTTCAACATCACCACACTCTAGTAGATTCTATGAAGCCCTAAAGGATCTCAAATAGAAAGATGCGGTTATGGCAGAATGTGAAGCACTCTTGAACAATAATACATGGGAAATTGTGGAACTCCCACTTGGAAGAAAGGTTGTAGGCTGCAAGTGGCTCTTCAAGGAGAAGCTCAAGGCAGATGGCTCGGTCGATAGGTACGAGGCTAGACTCGTGGTAAAAGGCTATGCTCAAGTGCCAGGTTTTGACTTCATGGATACTTTCAGCCCTGTGGTTAGGTTTGCCACAATCAATATCTTGCTCTCTTTGGTAGTTACTCATTAGTGGGAGATTTGACAGGTGGTCGTGAACAATGCGTTCTTAAAAGGTGACCTACAAGAGGATGTTTACATACAAATGATTACAGAATTTAAAGAGTTTACAAGTGATGGCAAGAAGCTTGCTTGCAAGCTAAGAATAAATTGTATGACCTTCGACAAGCTCCCAATAATTAGATTTTTAAGCTTCAAGAATTCATGTGTAGCTTAGGGTTCATAACATCAAGGGCTGACAACATGTTGTTTATTCTGAAATCAGAAGCAATTGTCACATACATGGTAGTATATGTGGATGACATTATCGTTATAGGGAGCTCTCAACAGGTTTTGGAACATGTCGTTAAACAATTGCATGACAAATTCTCATTGAAAGACTTAGGGGAGTTGAATTTTTTTCTTGGAATTGAGGCAAAAAGATAAAAAAAAATGGACTATTTTTGTGTCAAAAGAAGTTTATACTGGAATTGTTTCACACAGTGTAGTTTCTTGATTCCAACTCAGCTACAACTCCAATGGCCACCATAACCTAGCTTAGCAAATTTGATGGTGTAACCCTTAGTGATGTACATATGTTTCGAAGTGTGGTTGGTGCTTTGCAATATATTACACATACACAGTCTGATATCTCATTTGCAGTCAATAATACTGCTCAATTTCTTCAAAATCCTACCGACGTGCATTGGTTGGATGTTAAGAGGTTGTTACATTACCTAGGGGAATAATTGATTATGGATTGTGGTTTCCAACACAGATGCAAGAATGAGTCAGCTTGAATGCCTTCTTAGATGCTGACTGGAAAGGTGATGTGGATGACAGATGCTCGATCTTAGGCAATTGTGCCTTCAAAACCATCCCTTCTTGGACTACATCGATGAGGACATCGATAAGAGGAAGTGTGGGAGAATGTCAAGGTTGTCTCTTATCATATGCCGATCCTGCCTTGACAAGCCTACTTAGGACCGAGCAAAGGTGGACCGAGCATTGATATGAGCAATCCCTAAGGAGCTACCAAGTCAAAGATGCAAGTCAGAATGCTTTAGGAAGGCAATGAAGGCCCTGTCCAGAAAGTGTCCTCGTTTGGGACGAAGCAACGTCTACTCGCATCATACTTGGTAAGTTTATTTAGCTCTTTAGGGGGAAGTGGTCTGGTGTTGGGTCTCCACCATCCCCCTCGCCATGTGCTAGCAGCCGAGCTGCCTTGGTGTAAGTGACCTTCTCATAGGCTCAAGTGGGGCCTAGGTGTGTGGGCATTGGGGCCAAGCGGATGGCACAATGTCTCTCTAGGAGGGTCTCCTAGGAACGGTTTGGGGCTGAGGGCCCCATATTGCGCTCGTCGCGAGAGTCAGGGGTTGGCAGCTAGCATTCGCTAGGCCTTGCGGGATACAATATTCGACGCGCATGTTGCCTGATGGATCATGAGGCGATGCTTTCAAGTTAAGTCCTTGGATAAAGGTCTTGTTGAAGGCTGACTTGTCTGGGTTGAGTCCTTTTTCAAGTGCCGCACGACGTGCCGACCCGGGCCTAGACGGCATGGCCGTGACAGTTGGTATCAGAGCAAGGCTGGTTATGCCTGGTTGTGATTTTTTTGTTGGGAATGTGTGATTATGGTGACTCTGCACCAAGCGCCACCATGTGTGGGGTAGGCAGGGCGGGTTGACTCCGTACCAAGCGCTCTTGCGAGTGGAGTAGGCAGGGCGGGCTGACTCTACACCAAGCACTCTTGGGGAAGGAGTAGGCAGGGTAGGATTGTGAGACTCTATGCAAAGCGCTCCTGGGGAAGGAGTAGGCAGGGTAGGATTGTGAGGATCTACACCAAGCGTTCCTGGGGAAGGAGTAGGCAGGGTAGGATTGTGAGACTCTACGCCAAGCGCTCTTGGGGAAAGAGTAGGCAGGGTAGGATTGTGAGACTCTATACCGAGCGCTCCAAGTGATGGAGTATGCAGGATAGGCAAATTGGTTATGACTCACGCCAAGCGCTCTGGTAATTGGAGTAGGCAGGGCGGATAATTGCGACATGGGTGGAAAGTTTATGTTTGTAGGTTACAATGGTGTCTTAATTAACGAAAGGATTCCTTCTATCCAGTCGACGAGGACGTCGACAAGATGGTGCAGAAGAGAAGCGAGACAAGTTATGCTTTTAGTGTTGGATAACCTTAAAAGCGGGTTGGCTTATGGGAAAAGTGTTATTAGCTGCTGGAAAGCCAAGATGCATGAGTTCGTGAGAGCAAGGTTGTTCGAGTGGGCATAGATGTACATTCACTTGGCAAATGGTAAAGGCGTAAGGCAATATTTACCTACCAGGTATCATTCGAGACTTGTGTGAATAGGTTATCACTAATGTATTTGCTTGTATGTTTTATAGTACAAGCCATATAAACAAAGGCAAAGAGATAAAGTACATTCTTGTATCGTGTTGGCAACCAGAGATCATTTTACATCATTAAGCAATTAAGTGCAAGGTGAACTTGTACTTGCATGCTTGGATAGTGACCAGATAGTGACACATTCATTGCTTTGAAGATCTCACTATATGGTGGGACACAATTGGCGAATGTGCTTAGTGTCGAGGATAAGCCATTGGGTGGCGAGTCATAGTTCTCTTGCATATGAGCAGGTATGATATTTTGTGTTTTGTAGGTCTATGGCTAGATCTTGGGACACAAAGACACTACAAGGCACGTCTTGGTTGAGTCAAAGATTCGTTACTCATGTTTTGTTCGAGCCACAATCAGAGTAAAAGTGTGGGAGCATGAATCTAGCACTCGACATTGATGGAGCGGAACTGGTCATAATGAGTTCATATTCGGACTAGATGGTCACGTATATGCAACATGGTCATAAAGAAATTGAGGGAACCTAGGATCGAGTCTTGAATTATTTTCTTGAATGTTCAGACAATGGGGCTAGAGAAGCGTATGAGATTAAGCATAGATCAAGGATAAGCTGCCACAGATGTCATATCAACTCATCAGGTGATGAAGAGCTGGTGTCAGCATCGATGAGGACATCGATAGAAGAAATGGGGAAGAATGTCAAAACCATCCCTTCTTGGACTACATCGATGAGGACATCGATAAGAGGAAGTGTGGGAGAATGTCAAGGTTGTCTCTTATCATATGTCGATCCTGCCTTGACAAGCCTACTTGGGACCGAGCAAAGGTGGACCGAGCATTGATATGAGCAATCCCTAAGGAGCTACCAAGCCAAAGATGCAAGCCATAATGCTTTGAGAAGGCAATGAAGGCCCTGTCCAGAAAGTGTCCTCGTTTGGGATGAAGTAACATCTACTCGCGTCATACTTGGTAAGTTTATTTAGCTCTTTAGGGGGAAGTGGTCTAGTGTTAGGTCTCCACCATCCCCCTCGCCATGTGCTAACAGCCGAGCTGTCTTGGTGTAAGTGACCTTCTCCTAGGCTCAAGTGTGGCCTAAGTGTGTGGGCATTGGGGCTAAGCGGATGGCACAATGTCTCTCTAGGAGGGTCTCCTAGGGAAGGTTTAGGGCCAGAGGGCCCCGTATCGCGCTCGTTGCGAGAGTCAGGGGTTGGCAGCTAGCATTCGCTAGGCCCTGCGGGATACAATATTCGACGTGCATGTTGCCTGATGGATCATGAGATGACGCTTTTGAGTTAAGTCCTTGGATAAAGGTCTTGTTGAAGGCTGACTTGTCTGGGTTGAGTCCCTTTTCAAGTGCCGCACGGCGTGCCGACCCGGGCCTAGACGGCATGGCCGTGACACATTGGTTGGATGTTAAGAGGTTGTTACATTACCTAAAGGAATAATTGATTATGGATTGTGGTTTCCAACACAGGTGCAAGGAGTCAGCTTGAATGCCTTCTTAGATGCTGACTGGAAATGTGATGTGGATGACAGACGCTCGATCTTAGGCAACTGTGTCTTCAATGGTGGGCATTTGCTTGCTTGAAGCTCTAAGAAACAAAGAGATGTTGCCAGATCAACGGCTGAAGCTGAATATTGTAGTTTAGCTGATACAATAGCTGAAGTAACTTGGGTGAAAGCTGTTTTAGCATAAATGAGAGTTGGATTGATTGAAATCTCAAAAGTATGGTGCGATAATACTAGTGCAGTAACCATGGCTGCAAATCATGTTCATCATGCAAAGACCAAGCATATTGAACTGGATCTTCATTTTGTTCGTGAGAAAGTTGCATATCAGGAGCTACAGATCAATCATATTCTAGCATATTGTCAAGTTGCAGACGTGTTAACAAAACCTTTGGCACTTAATCGTTTATGAGCTAGCAGTTAGTTTATTGAGTCAAACGGTTAGTAGGTTAGTCTGTTAGGTTAATAGCTTAACCATTTTTAGCCATGCCATTGAATGTTTATATAAAGGAAGCCATTGTACTTTGTAAAACATAGTTTTCGATATACTTAATACACTAAAATTTCCATTATCTTTCTTTTTATTCTATGTTTAACAGTCTAAAGGTAATTTACAAGGTAGTATATGTTCATATATATTCTTAACACTTTAACAATACACATACACCTTGTAGACAAAGCGATTTGAACCCGTGTCTCCTAGGATGAACATCATCCGCTTTTCCACTAGGACACTTGTTAGGTTCATCAATAAAAGTTTTTTTGCTAATAATGAATCAAATAAAAATAAACTTAAAATTTAGGACTAATTATTTTTTTTAGTCTTATCTAATTTTGATTTATGGTTAAGATTCAATCTGCAATGACCAAATAGCTTGAAGCTCTACACTCGTCCTTACAAGTTTTGAAAAAAAATCAAACATTTTAGAATAATTAAGTTCCTTCCAACTAGATTATCCAAAAAAATTCCTTCCAACTGAATTGGAGTTGTTATCACGTGAAAAATTTGTCATAGTTCAACCACTACTTGTTTTGTCTGAATTATTTTTCCCATCTTCAATAATTCGAGCCACAACATGCTTGTTTTACTCAACGTGATTAATCCCTAAGCTCAGAAGTAAGTTTTCCCTATTTTTCGCCTTTTGGATATTGGTATTGGTATGAGGCATGATTTACATGTTTTGGTTTAAAAGTATGAATTGGTTTACTTACTGTTTTATGCATCATTTAAAAGATATACAATGATTTATCAAGTATGTGGATGTCTAATAGCATTGTGAAAGGGTTCCTAAGTGGAATGTGTTGTTGCCTTGGGCAATGTGTTTTGTATATGGAAAATGGTTTGTTAAATGCATAAGGAAAAATAGTAAGTAAATGTGTAAAAATGAGTATATTGGCTATGTGACCTTCACAAAAATAAATTATCAGATATAATTGGCATGTCACATGGTTTAAAGTGCACCACAATATAAGTCGATCGTCCCGCGACCCACGAGTATGCGGTAAGGCTACTCAGGTTGATGGATTATCACTTAAGGTATGCGGTGAGGCTACCTAAGTTGATGGAGTACCTTGACTAGGGTATAGGTGAGACTATTTAGGTTAAGTTATGGTATTTGGTAGAGGTGAGTCTATCGAGAAATTCGTGTATCGATGTGATTTTATAAAGAAACAATGATTTATTGAGAGTTAATCTATTCGCCAATATATGAGAAACAAGTGAAAAACTATATTTTGCATATGGTTGTTATGTAATGCCTCAGTTTTGGGCCTAGAAGTTTCTAGGTTGATTAGACGGTCCGGTGGACCGAGATTAGAGATTCTAGTCGGATTCGGGATTTAAATCGGAGTAAATATTTTGGTGTGAGAAAAATATGAGAAAAATATCTAAAAATCATTATTTAATATATAGATTTTTTGGTAAATTCAATTTTGGAAAATAGAATTTTGAAACTAGACATTTTGGCTAGTGACCAAAATATAAATAATGAAAACTATTTTTAGTGACTATTTTGAAAAAGGGTCAAATCTTTGAATCCTTAAGGAGATATTTTACCTAATTTTTTTAATCTGATTTTACCTCTTAATTGGAATTATTTTAATGAGTTTTAATTAAGGAAATTAAAAGGGAATTAATTAAAAGAAGTAGTTATTTCCTAAAAACATTTTTGACGTAACTTATTTTCTCAAACTTTTCTCTCAACTTCTCTTAAGACAAACACTTTCTTTTGCATCAAATATTTGAGTTAATGATCTTGATTTCTTAAACTTTTGATTTCTAATGGATTCTTCAATCTTGTTTTCCAAAATCTCAGTGTCTTTCTTTGTTTTTTAAGAGTAAACATCCAATTGAGAGGAAATTCACTCATTAGAGGTAAGGTTCATTCTTCTCCTCTAATGAATGGTTCTTTATTGAAATTCCCAAGTATTTGATCCTTATTTAATGTTTTCTAATGAGTCTTAATGATTTAATTGGGGAAATTGGGGAAATCAAGGTTTAATTGATAAAATTAAGTGATTTTTGGTTTGGATCTATTTTGCTGATTTCTTGATTGGTTATAATCATGGTTTTGATGTTTTATAATATTAATAAGTTGTTTTTAACATTGGAATCCCAAAACTAAGTGAATCTCTAATTTCTTAGGTTGTTAGTGTTGTGTTTTTTGCGAGTTAAGGGTGTTTATTGAATGCTGAAAGTATAAGGATGATGTTAGGTTTGTTTTTGGATGTTAATTGAAGATAATTGATGGATTAAACCCTTAGGTTTTTGCTGGGTTAAGTTTGGAGGGTGTTTGATATTTTTTCAGTTGTTGTGGAGGAGTTTCGGTTAGAGTTTGAGGAGGATTGTTGTGAATTGTTGTTGTTGGATTTTTAAATGCATTTTGATGCATTGAATCCTCTATTTTGTGTCGTAAAATCAGGGGAAGTTGATCCTCAAGCTTGTGGCACCGTTTCAGAAGCTTTGGAGGAGTAGTTCACAACAGCGAATGAGGTTTTGCGAAGTCAGTGAGTGAGAATATGGATTTCAGCTTTGAAATGATTTAAAGGTTAATTTTGGGAGTTTAAATAAATCTTGAAATGATGGTTTAAACTTGAAAGTAAGTATGATGAGATTTCTCCATCGGTCATGCTTTGGCGAAATTGTTTTTACGCACTTATTTTTTTATTACATGGTACTTACTGTTTAAGCATGTTTTAAGGTATATTTTATACTGTTTTTGATCATATATTGATGATGGATGCATTTGGAAAATGTTCCATGTAAGTATGCGGAATACCTGTTAATGCATTGAAAATGGTTTTAGTTGTTACTTATAAAAACAATGAGATACATGGTTAATAATGAATTATATTGGCAAGTGATTTAGTTTAAAATATTATCGAATATAGTTGGCTGGCCATAGGATTGATAGTGTACTATAAAAAGTCACCTCGGGTGTTGAGGGGTTTATGTGTACCGAATACTCCACCACGAGCACCCTAATAGTTGAGGGTTATATGGTACCGAAAACTCATGTTAGTGGATTATGCATCTAATCGATGATTAGGTTGTGATTGTACCTTGAATTCTAGTTGAGATTGCATGAAGTGTTAAGATGACACTTTTGAATCTGTGTATCCGATTTAATATTTTGTAAAGTGGAACTTGGTTTATGATCACTTGAAAGCCAATATAATTGATAATGTGTCATGTTGATGGATTATGTTGTATAATGGTGATTTATACATGTTTACTCTTTAAGCCTTGCATATGGGTTGTTATGCATGGGAAGCTTAAATTGAGGGTTAGCAAATAGGATTTTACTATTGATCCATAATACATGTTGCATATGGTTTAATATGCATTTTTTGGAAATGTTAAGTGCATGGTTTAAAAAGCATGTTAATGTTTTAAAAGTGGTTTAAATGGAATTTGAATGGCATGATGTTTTGAAAAGAGGTTTTGAAATGTTGAACTCATGAAAGTTAGAAATCGGTTTGAATTGCATTGATGGTGTTGTGTTTTGAGCACTCCTCACTAAGCCTAGTGTGCTTACGCTCTCTTTGTCCATCAATGCAAAGAATTAAAGGTTGGAGGCACCGAGCAAGCGAGAGGAATTCCAAGGACTTGAATAACTCAAAAGTATGGTTTTTGAACTAGACTAGTAGTAATAAAGGCAACGGGGCTCATTGTTGTTGTTTGGGGGGGTTATTTGTTAAAGTTCCTATTTGAGCAAGTTTAAAATGTTGTTGTGGTGTTGTATGAGGCTTTATGTGATTGGTTTTGATGTGGATTTATGCTTTGAGTTTTTGGATAGTTGAGTTTTTAGGAAGCATGCCTAATATTGTTATGTTTTAAGCATGATTCCTTGATGATCTAGCTTAGTTTGATCCTTAGGTAAGGGGTTTACATGTTTATGGTTGGTGGAAGCATGTTTGAATCCATGTTTGTATGAAAAACCAGCAAAAGTGTGCATTTTGGGTCAGTCTGTATCGATACGTGAGGCCTCGTATTGGTACGGGTATGTTGGATGTTGGCCTAGGATCGGTACAGGAAAGGTCGTATTGGTACAAGCTTTAGTTACTGGAAACCCACTTTTTGCAACCAAGATCGCGTACTGATATGCCTAGGCTTCGTACCGGTACACCCTGTTGGATTGAAGCCCCGTATCGGTATGGGTTCCCCATGTATCGATACGAGCTACGTTTAATTCGATTAATGTGATTCCTGAAGTTTCTAATTCTTTCATTTTGGTCCTTGATGTTCTTGAATGCAATTTTATAAGTTTAGATAAACATTTTGGGATGAAATTTGGCAAGCAAGCATGTAATCTGATTAATTGAGGTTTGGTAAATCGAATTTTAAATAAATCCTCAAAGCTTTTTAGATTTGCAATTTAGTCCCTAAATTGCAATTTGCGTAATTAGAAGTCTAATCGACGCCTAATTTAGTTGAGATTTCACTCATTGCCAGCATGCTCGCTATAGGATGTAATTTTGCATCTAGAAAAGATAAAAAGAAAAAAAATAGACCTAAGTCTAGTTAATCGTTTCAGATTTTGTTTCGGCAAAACCCAATGTAGCTCGCTCAGTTCGGTTTAGCGTCTACGTCGAGTCGAGGGTACATGTTATACATGTCATTATTTGAAAAGAAAGAAGTAAAGTGCATTGTATTTTACATTCATATATTGTTGCTATGAAGTCATGGTTTTGACAAGTATGTTAATGCATAGATGAATGTTGGTAGGGCGACATCACTAAACATATGTTTGCTTACATTCTCATCCTTCTTTGCAGAAAATTGAGGATTGAGGTAGCTTCAGAGCGGGGAGATCCTAAGACATCGTTGTTATCAAGTATGGTTTGGTTTTGAACTTTTGGTAATAAGGCAATGTGTTGTCCAAAGCTTGGGGATTTGCATTTTGGCTGCCATGGATTTCCAAGGATTATATCTTGTTGATTGTTGGTTTCTTGTTTGGATTTTTGAAGTATGCTAGTGGACATATATCTTGATTGCTAAGCTTTGAATCTTGTTATACCATGAAAAGCATGACTTGTGGACTCGCATATGCCTATGTGGATGCTCAAACAAGTTTGATGTGGCCTATTAAGATGATAGATGGTATGTCGGGATTAAATCGATCATTGGTTTGCATTTCGAGTATGTTGATTCAAATGTTTAGGTAACATATATATAGTTTATGCTTTTGTATCCGAGAATGCATAATTGATGGTTTGGTTTATTGTGGTTGGTCGCCAAGTATGTTTTATGTGCTTAGTGTGCATGCTAGGATGTTTGGCGCAAGTTTGAATGGGTTTGGAGGTGTAAAAATAGATAATTTGGGCATTACAGGTCTCCTCGTATTGATACAGAGCTCCTATGTATCGGTATACAAGGCCTGGATCAGGTCTGAAAAAGGGGGAATTGGTCGAGGGTATTGGTACGGGTCATGTGTATCGGTACACTTTTTGGTTACTGGAATTTGGGTACTGGTACACCTCATGGTTGTATCGGTACGGGCCTTATATTTTGTAGCCTGCGTACCGGCACACGGGCTTCGGTATTGGTAAAACCCTTATGTAAAAAGCATGGTATCGGTACGAAATCTCGTGTACCGATACGTCAGGTTGTTATGTCAGTTGATGTGACGCGGTGGTTTTAGATTCTTTCATTTTAGTCCCTATTTCAATTGAATACTTTTTGAAGGTGCTCAGATGATCTGTTTTAGCTAAAAATTTATCGTGTATGCATGTAACCTGATTAATTAAGGATTGGTAACCTTGAATCTAGTTAAGTCCTCATAACATTCCAGGTTTACAATTTGGTCCCTAAATTTTATATTCGTGCAATTGGACATCGATTTGATGTCCAATTCAGATGTGAATTTAACCGTTGCCAGTATGTAAGCCCTAGGTTCTAATAATACATCTATACAAGATAAAAAAGAAAAAAATGGACCTAATTTGAGATATTCAATTCAGGCTTACTACGACAAACCTAATGTAGCTTACTATGTCCAGCTTAGCGCCTAGGTCAAGTCAATGGGGTTACAAGGTGTTTGGTTGATGGAACTTAAGGGCACCTATTTCAGCCAAAAAATACTCTAGGCACCTATTGCAAAAAAGAGACATAGTTTGGTAATTTGGGCACTTATTTTGTAGTTAAGCCTAAATTTTAAATATAATTTAACAATTTCATATAACCATCTTTTTTAGGAAAATGACATTTAATAAAGAGTAATTATTTAATACACTAGTAATGAAATAAGTTTTTATAAACGAATTAAATTCAGAAGTTAGAGATCTAATTTATGATTTAAGATTTTAAAATTTAGAGTTTATGACTAGAATTTAAATGTTTAGGGTTAAAATCTAAATAACTAACTTAAATCCCTAAAATCTAAATTATAAATTCTAAACATTAAATTCTAAATATAAACCTCTAAAATTTAAGTCCAAAACTAAATTCTTAACATTAAATTTAACCCGCTTGTGAAATTTTTTCTTGTCTATTGAATCATTTCCTTTAATAAGCCTTCTCTTGAAATTTTAATAATTACATCCTACATTTTTTCTTACATATCCTAGGTTCAAAATTATTTTCGGCCCATAAATTTATAATTTAATTACTTTTGTATTTAGAGAAATATTTTATTTGAATCATTTCCCTTTAATAAGCTTTTTGTTGAAATTTTAATAATTACGTCACTCTTATCTATCATTTCATCCTATATTTTCTCTTACACTTTAATAAGCCTTTAATATTTTAATAATTATTTTCGGCCCATAAAGTTATAATTTATTATTAATACTTTTGTATTTAGAGAATTATTTATTTAATTTGACTCTTAAACTTTTTAATCGTGATACACGCTACATCAACTCAATTTTTTTAACATTTTTTTATAATTTTCATGCAATTTCGCATTAAATATATAGAATGTATTACGTGGATAAAAATCTTATGTCTCTTTTCGGTGTCTCGTTTTATGTTCCAACACTAAAAAATATTAAAAGATTAAATTCTAAGCTCTATCTTTAAATTTTAAATCCTAAACCCTATACCCTAAAAATACACTCTAACCCAAGTTCCCTAAACCCTAACCCTAAACTCTAAACTTAATTTTTAGTGTGGAGGCATAAATAGGAACACTAAAAAGATATAAAATTTCTATTCGTATTATATAGCGTGTTTTTAGAGTATTACATGGACTTTTTGTAACAAAAAAATCTATTTAAAGTAATATGCATCATAATTATAAAAGTTACGGATAAATTGAATAAAAAAATTCTTTAGATACCAAAAATAAAAATGATGTATAACTTGAAACCAACAAGTGTCCCAGTAGAAAAATAGATGATGTTCATTTTAGGAGACATGTGGTCAAATCGCTTTGTCTACAAGGTATATGAACATTGTTAAAAGGTTAAGAATATGTATGAACAGATACAACCTTATAATCGCCTTTAGACTATTAAAAAATGATGCATAACTTTAGAGAGCAAAATATCATTTAACGCATATAATACTAATTTTATATCATGTGTGTTGCACATGAACGAAAAACATAGTGTTGTGTTAAACAAAGTAACTACCAAAATATTAAAAAATGATTTTTATTATAACAATATTTTTATTAAATATTGCTAGAGATGTAAAATTAGGTAATCGTTCAGGTTTCAGGTAATTTTGAAATCTAAACAAGTTCCCGGTAATTTTTTCCAATGGGACCTTTCGATACATATTTATGATTCTGAAACAACGATGTGGTCAACCTCCTTGACCGAGGTTTTGACAGGATGGAGAGGTGGAGATGAAAGTGTGATCTGCGACGGGGTTTTATATTTTCTAATTTACTCAACTGGGGTTGGTACACCTGAAAATCGACATGCCCTTGTTACATATAATCTCTCTAGTTGATCATCCCCATTGATACGGAGTTTTATACCAGTACCAGGTCCACTTACCTGCGGTCGTTTGATGAACCTCAAGAACCAGCTGGTAATGGTGGGAGGAATCGGGAAGCAGGATCGACCTGATATAATTAAGGGCATTGGAATCTGGGTTCTTAACAGGAGGAGTTGGGTAGAGGTCGCTTGCATGCCCCATAAGTTCTTCCAAGGATTCGGTGAGTTGGATGATGTTTTCGCCAGTAGTGGTACCGACAATCTCATATATATCCAGAGCTACGGCTCTCCAGCTCTTCTTGTTTTCGACATGAACCAGAAACTATGGAAATAGTCACTCAAGTGTCCGGTATCAAAGAAATTTCCTCTTCAGCTCTTCACCGGGTTTTGCTTTGAACCAAGACTAGAAATTGCTCCATGATCTATTTCTGATTGGATTCGATATCCCCACATATTCATTTCCTACTTCTCCGTTTTCTAGTTTCTACCATTATGATTATATTGCATCTCAGTGCCAAAAAAGAGAGAATCTACACAAAATGTATCAGCATGTAAAGCTGCTCATTTATGAAAATGAAACACATACAGTATAATCTTTTTCCCGTTGCAAGTATATCTGGCAAGTATCCAGCATGCCATGGATTATGAATGGGGCCATAAATCTCACATCCCTCGAGGGAAATTTTGGCTTTGGCCAAATCCATATCTGGAGATTCATAACTTTTATCTGCCCTTGATAAGGACTTTCCCTTCATCTTTGGGAGTCAGAACTCAGTGATGGGTTCCCACTTCCCATGCTTTTGAGTTCTTAAATTTTATCTCCACGATGTGATTGGTTAGGTTATGGATTGTAGGCATTGGATATTTGGACCACATAACTTCAACACTGGGTTGCCTTTCTTTTTCTGTTTATGTTGTTTTTTCCAGCATGTTTTACAGAAAACATACAGTGTCTGGCAAAGTTCAAGTTTTATTCAACTCTGCTTCATTGATTCCTCCCTACACATTTTAAATGACACTGGCCTTAAACTCGGGCATCATCTCGATGGGTAACTTTCATTCATGGAAGAGACAAGTACAAACATTCATGAACACATTTTAAATGACACTGGCTTTACAGAAAACATACAGTGTCTGGCAAAGTTAAGTTTAGGGATGTGAAATCGGGTAATCGTGCAGGTTTCAGGTCGGGTCATGTTAGGCCGGGTCAAATCGGATACGGGTTATGTCAGGTCAATTTAATAGTCTGACTCGGATCAGGTCGGTTCGGGTCGACTCGGATTCGGGTCATTGTCAGGTTGATTTCAAATCAGATTGAGTTCAGGTTCGGGTCGGGTCGGGTAAGTTTCAGTTCGGGTCCAAACCAGTTAATTAACGGGTTAATTCAGGTTCGGATGGACTTCAAGTCAGGCCACGTTCAGGTTGGGTCACGTCGTTGACGGATAAAATTCAGGTCGGATAATATCGGTTTCGGTTGCAGTTCAAGTCAGGTCTTACGTGTACAAATAGATTTCGGTCTGATAATTGTGTGTAAATTTTGGATAAAAATAAATTTTTAGGGATTAATATGAACCAAAATATCTCTTGGGATGCCGGAATATGTTACAATTCAAAATATATATAATTGTGACTAAATTGAATAAGACTAAAATTTAAAAATGAATGTTACAATTTAATATATATATATATATATAATTGTGACTAAATTGAAGAAATTTAAACGAGTGAGGACTTAAAGGGTAATTAATCAGTAATAAAAAAATTGGGCGGCAAATTTAAAAAAAAATGGGCGGCTTATATATATATATAATATAAAATATATATGTATTGTTATAATTAATTAAATGTATGTATGTGTATATATATATATATATATATGTATATGTGTATATATATGACTATATGTATATGAATATATATACATAATACATATATATTATATATATGTATGTATGTAACTTTTAGACTTTTAGTATGTATATGTATATACATACATACATATACATATATGTATGCATATGTATATAGAAATAAATATCGGCAGTTTTAGTATGTGTATGTATATAATATATATATATATATATGTATTGTTATAATTAATTAAATATATGTATGTATGTATGTATATGTATATGTTACATATATATATACATATACATATATGTATATATGTATGTAACTTTTAGACTTTTAGTATGTATATATATGTATGTATATGTATATGTATATAGAAATAGATATAGGTAAGTTTTAGTATGTATATGTATATATAATATATATATATGTATTGTTATAATTAATTAAATATATGTGTGTATTATATATACACATGCATACATATGTGTATGTATGTATGTATGCATGTATACATGCATACATGCATGCATGTATGTATGTAAGTTTTAGACTTTTAGTATGTATATGTATATATATATATGTATATGTATATAGAAATAAATATAGGTAAGTTTTAGTATGTATATGTATATATATAATATATATGTATTGTTATAATTAATTAAATATATGTATGTATGTGTATATGTATGTATATATGTATATGAGTGTATATATATACATATACATATATATATGTATGTATGTAAGTTTTAGACTTTTAGTATGTATATGTAAATGTAATATATATATATACATATACCTATATATATGTATATATATATATATGTATTGTAATAATTAATTAAATGTATGTATGTTTGTATGTATGTGTGTATGTATAGTTGTATACCCCTAAACTATACCCATAAAACTCAAACCTTAACCCCTAAACTATGTATGTTATGTATAATGTATGTATGTATGTAGTATGTATGTATGGCCCTAAACTATACCCATAAACCTCAAACCTTATATTTTTAACCCATAAACTATGTATGTATGTATGTATGTATGTATGCATTATGTATACCCCAAAATTATATCCCTAAACCCTAAACCCCAAAACTATATATAAGTATGTATGTTATTTATTTATGTATGTATGTATATATTATGTATACCCCTAAATTATACCCATAAACCTCAAACCTTAAGTTCTTAACCCCTAAACTATGTATGTATGTATATTACGTATGTATGTATTAATGTATGTATTATGTATACCCCTAAATTATACCCATAACCCTTAAACCTTAACCCTTAAACCCTAAACCCTAAACATTAACCCCTAAACCCTAAACCCATAAACTGGTATGTATGTATGTATGTGTGTATGTATGTATGTATGTATGCATGTTATTTATGTATGTATTATGTATACCCCTAATTATACCCATAAACCTCAAACCTTAACCTTAAACCCTAAACTATACCCATAAACCTCAAACCTTAAGTTCTTAACCCCTAAACTATGTATGTATGTATGTATGTATTATGTATACCCCTAAACCCCTTAAACTATATATATATGTATGTTATTTATGTATATATGTATGTATTATGTATACCCCTAAATTATACCCATAAACCTCAAACCCTAACCCCTAAACCCTAACCTATAAACCCTAAACTATACATATAAACCTCAAACCTTAACCCATAAACCTCAAACCTTAGCCCTTAAACCCTTAATCCTTAAAATATTCCCATAAACCCTAAATAGTAACCATAAACCCCAACATGATTTTAAATCAAATAAGGACCAAATCGAGAACAAAACAAAATTTTAAGCTCAATTTCAAAGTGACCAGGACCAAATTGAAACAAATGTAGAATAAGCGTGCTAGCAGAGCGAGATCCGAATAGTTAGGCGTGACCCGTATAACAATGCGCAGATCTTTTAACCCGACCCGGCCTTCTATATAAACCCAAAAAAACCGAAAGTCTCTCATTTCAGTTTTCTCTCACCGAAACTCTGCCCAGATTTTATCTCTCCTTCTCTCTCTAGATTCTCTGCCTTCTCTCTACCCATAAACCTCTTATTCCTAGAAAATCATTCCTTTTTCGGTTGAAACCTTTGATATTCAACCCAGTTCATCCTCGTTCTTCAACAAAACCCTTCCAGATCTTATACAAACACTAAAACTCATTCCAAACTTGTTTCTGCTCGATCAAAACCCAAATTTTCTTAAAAACAACCTTATATTCTTCCACTTTCCTCTTTTCAATCTTACAAACCCTAATCCCCAAATTTATTATGTTATACCCTAAAAATTTCTCTAATCCCCAAAATATTTTCATCTTCTTTCTATAATCCCTTCAACTTCTTCAAATTCGTCCATATCCTCCTCTAATCTCTTCAGATTCTCTAACCCTTCAATTTCCATAAACTCTTTTTTTCCAGAAATTATAAACCTTAATCCCCAAAATTTTTTTCCCAGAAACTAAAAACCCTAAACTAAAGCTCTCAGACTCTAAAGCTTCTCATCTCTCTATCATTTATGGGTTCTGGTGTAAAGTTCTCAGCCTCTCTGTTGGTTTGGGTAATTTAAGTAACACTCTCAGTTGCTTTTTCGATTTCTGTTTTTGTTGTTGTTTGTGTTAACTTGTCATTTTTGCTAACTGTGTTCTCTCTCTCATCTCTCAAGTATATCTTTGAATCTGAACTCTCATGTATATCTCTGAATCTGATCTCTCTCAGTTCCTTTTCCGATTTCTATATTTTTGTTTCATTGTTTCATTGTTCGTATATATATATATATATATGGGTTTTGTTTCAATGGTTTAATCCGAGTATATTAGCTGGACATCCCGCCCTGCGATGCTACTGGTGTCAAAGGGTATAAAGCATACTCTTATATTGGTACATCTAACCCTAAAAGACATATTGATAAATGTCAAGCCTATAAAAATTATCTTGCTGAAAATCCTAGAATACTACTTTCTTTCGATCAAAAATAAGTACTGTGAATTATTTGCTGATGCTATTCTCTGTCATGGTTATGCTTTGAGTATGGTTGAGCATGAAAAATTGAGGGCTTTGCATCATTACCTTAATGCTAGTGTGAAGGATATTTCTAGGTATACCATTACTAAATATTGCATGATTGAGCATGACAAGCATAAAAAATATCTACTGGATTCAATGCATTCTGTTTCAAGTAGGATTTGCTTTACATGTGATGGTTGGTCTGCCTACACTTTACATTCTTATTTTTCTCTCACTGCACATTATGTCGATAATAACTGGAAACTGCAGTCTAAAATATTAAATTTTCGTCGGTTTCCTCCACCCCATGATGGTGAGTCAATTTATAAGTTTGTTAAAAAGATGTTATGTGAGTGAGGTCTTGAAAAAAAAGCTTTCAACATAACTCTTGACAATGCATCTGCAAATGATAGAATGGTTAAGAGTCTTAAAGATGATTTGCATGTCATTTCTCTTCTTCCATGCAATGGTAAGTACTTTCATATAAGGTGTGCTGGTCAAAAAGGTTTGAAGGTAATTGATTCTTTTGTTATTAAATTGCGTGAAATTGTGAAGTTTATTGATTCTTCTGATTCTAGGCTTTGTGCCTTTGATTTAGCTGTAAAAGAATGTGATTCTTCTTTTCGTGGTAAGTTGTTGTTGGATGTTCCTACTCGATGGAACTCTACTTACTCAATGATTCACAGGGCACTTGATGCTAAGTTAGCCATTAACTTGTTTGTTAATAGGGAAAATGACTTGGATATGATTAGTGATTCTGAGCAGGAAACTATTTAGATGATTTGTGATTTTCTTGAGCCTTTTTATGAAATTACAACTTTATTTTCTGGATCTAAGTATCCAACAGCTAACTTGTACTTGACTAACATTGTTGCAATTGAGAAGTTGATGTGTGATGCTCACAATGATCCTTTCGAAGGTATTTCTACAATGGCAGGACCTATGCTTGAGTTATATGAAAAATACTGGGCAGATCACTCAATGATTCTGTCTTTTGCTGTTTTTCTTGATCCTCGATATAAATTACAACTTTTGAAAGAGTTGTACAGTGTTCTTTATGTAGACGATGAGGTTCAACGAAGGGTAACTGCTATTTATGCTGAGTTTGTTAATTTATATATCTTTTATTCAAAATCTGCACCTTGTAGTTCTTCTTCTTCTTCTGTCCAAAGTAACACAAGTCAAGTGACAAGTGGGTCTGGTTTCAGTCGACCTTGACCATTTAAAAAATCTGCTCTATTTGAGGTTAGATTACATAATTTAGTTTTCATATTTTCTTTTATTTGAATTACTTGTATTCTATTTTTTAAGGGTCAGCTAAAGGTGAATTTGTTTCCCATAAATTCTCACTTTTTCGTGAAAAACTATCTTGGATATCGGTTCCCTGAAAAACTATCTGTTATAAGAGGTAGACTAAGATTTCTGATAAAGTTTTAGTCTCTCACAGATCTCTCGGAAGCCGGACGTTTGCTTTCTTTGGACTCCGCACGTGGAGGTAATTACTTGCATCAAAAGGATCTTGATTCTTCATCACTTTATTACATGTTATTCTTGTGAGGAGGCTCAGAGCTGCCCCAGTTCTTGGCAAATGTAAAGCACGGAGAAAAAGATTGTGTTGTGAAAATACAACATTATTGCATCATTTGAAAATGCCAAATGACTAAATCTTCCAAGAAAAAATGCTTATCTTGAATGAAATTTTACCTTCATTTTATTGTCTTTCTGCAGGTTCTGTTCACAATAGTTCTCGCGACGGAACGATAATGTCCTGTGACTCGTTGAATCGTACATCCCTATCAATCTTCATCAACATCTCCAGATTCATGGCAATGTCCTATTTCTAATTACATTTTTATTCCCATCTTATACACAAATTTTTTCTTCCACCTCCACTTTTATTGAACCAACTTCTTATTTTGAAGCCATTAAAGAATTTTTGTGGATCCTGGCCATGAAAGAGGAATTATCTGATCTGAAATAAAATGATACTTTGTCAATTGTGCCATTGCCTTCAGGAAAACTCTCAATGGTTGCTTCGTATTAAATACAAGGCCTTAGGAGCTGTTGAGAGGTACAAGGCTCGCCTTGTTGATTACGGTGACACTTTTTCCTCTGTGGCCAAGTTAGTTATTGTCAGAACTGTTTTTTCTCTTGTTGTTATGTATGGTTGGCCTCTTCATTAAATGGATGTTCATAATGTCTTTTTATAAGGCAATCTTAATGAAAAAGTTTACATGTGTCTGCCTGAAGGCCTTTGCAGCTAGGGGAGCGTATGATTTGTAGGCTGCAAAAGTCCTGATTGGCTGTTGTTTATAAGCAAAGCAAATATGATTACTTTCTGTTCACCAAGAAGCAACGGAACATGTTGGTGATAATGCTCATTTATGTAGATGGTTTGATGATAACAGGAAATGATATTTCACTTGATTGATGAACTAAAAGGGATTTTGAATGACAGCTTCAAGATGAACGACCTTGAGGAACTAAAATACTTTTTTGGTCTAGAAATCTTGAGATCAAAAGATGAAATGTTAATCAATCAAAGAAAATATGCTCTGGAGCTTATTGAGAGCACTGGATTAGAAGGATCCAAGCCAACATTATCACCTTTGGAGCAATATCAAAAGCTCGCTACAACTGAATTTGACAAAGGACTGCAATAAATATCAGTAGATGAAGTGATAGAAGACAACAGTATCTTAGAGTCTAATAGGAAGACTTATATACTTGACACGTACAAGGCCTGACATTACTGTTGCAGTCCAAAATCTGAGTCAATTTATGCAGGATCTAAAGGAATCTCACTTAGATGCAGCCTTGAGAGTAGTGAGATATGTAAAGAATAATCCAGGCCAAGAGATATTGTTCAAGGCATTGAATGGTTGCAAGTTGAAGGCATATTGTGATTCTGACTGGGCCTCATGTCCTATGTCAAGTAAGTTAATAACTAGATATTGCATTAAGCTTGGGGATTTTTTAATCTCCTGAAAAAAAAAAAAAAAACAATTGCAAGGTCATCTGCTGAGGCAGAATAGAAGGGTTTGTTATTTGAACTTATTGTTTTATATGATGAACTAATGACAATTTTTTGTGACAGTAAAGCTGCAATGTAAATAGCTGCAAATCCAATATTTCATGAAAGAACAAAGCATATAGAAATAGATTGTCATTTTGTGAGGGACAAAATACAAGACAAACTGATATAGACAAAAAAATACATAGCTTCATTAGAACAGCTTGCAGATATTATGACAAAGGCATTGGGGATTCAACAATACAATTACTTGTTAAGCAAGTTGGGGATTAAAAACATATTTAAACCTCCAACTTGAGGGGGAGTGTTGAGATTAGTTAGAAGTTAGTTTCATTAGCAGTTATTTAGTTTAGCTAAGGATTGTTGTATAAATATGTCTTGAACATATGTAAATTTGTTCATATGAAATATACAAGAATTCTTTAATATCAGGCTTTTAACAGGATGTTCAACCCACCCACTAAATTTAATAGGTTTAAATGCAATTTTAGGGTGAAACCCAAGTTTCTAACACCACCGTTGATTGTTCCTCTTTAGCCATTCAGTCGACCAATGCCGTCTCCTCTACTGCACACCCACAACTATCCTTGTTAGTGCATATTGAACCAATATCGAGTGGTAGACGAGCGATTTCATCATTTCCATCTAATTTAATACTCATAAACTAAAATTATTTTTTTCTTTTTTTCGCTGTAATTCTCATACTCATCAAAATATATCGCCAAATCTATTAAACTCAAATTGAAATTTCACGTATAGTAGATAGCACAGTGGTCAACAACGGTTAACTGTAGCGGCCGACAAAACTTGTTGGATTTTGGAAGGGTGCATGAGAGGAGGAGGATGAAAAAGTTAGAGATTTCAGTTGGTTTTTCTTTCACCTGGAAATAACAAAAATTAAGGAATTAAAGTGAGATTATAAAATAATTAAATTAGTTTTTTTAAATATTTTTGACATGTGTTAATATTTAATTGGTCTGAATATTTTTAATAATGTTAAAATAAATACTTAACTTTTAATAAAAAATAAAGACAATTTTTTGAGAAATCATTGAAACATTGAGGACTAATCGTGTTATTATACCTTAAATAAATAGTTTTTATTTTTGAAAAGAAAATGGCACGTGTCAATTTATAATTGGGTCAAGGGGTCCACATCAAATTTTGTCACGGAAATGGGTAAACTCGTTAACAGTGAAAAACTTTGTGTAGAAAACTCAGAATTTTAAAATGTTATGCATGAAACTGAGAATTCGGTATAGTTCATGTACCAAATGGGTAATTAACCCTATTTCAAATTATTTTGGTTCAAAATTTTTTTTCATAATTCAAATTATTTTAAAGTATCATTTTTTCTAATAGCCAAGTCATTAATTGTCAAAAATTTTAGTTCATTCGACTTTAACTTTGACTTTCTTGAACCCACTCGATACGAAGTCTAATTCGCCACTGACTAGAGGGTGATATCCTCAAATTTTAAAAAATTAGAATTTGGTACTTAGTTTTTTAAAAAATTTAATTTGATTCCCCAAAATTTTTAAAAATTCATATTAAACTTTAAATTTTAAAAAATATTTTTAATTAAATCACATCTCATAATTTTTAAAAGTTCTCAAAATTATTAAATTTTTTAATTAAACTCTCAATTTTTTTTTGAAAATTTGTGTTAAACCTCCAAACTTTTAAAAAATTAAATCGCCCACAAACTGTTAAGTCTTACCCCAAATTCTGCATTGTTTCTTACTCTTGTTTGTAATTGCCATAATACTAGTAATTCATTCTTTTTACGTTAATTTTAAAAACCTTTTATTTGTAACATTCACCCGCTCTAATTCTACTACAATTATACTAATTCTTTTAAATTTTTAAATTTTTTTTAACAGAGATGTCGACTTCATAGATCAAATTTTAACTTATTTACTTAATGCAAAAGAAACTATAACCCAATGATATTAGTAGTTGGCATGGTTGGAATTAACTTGCTCGGCAAGCAACTTATTGATATAATATTTTTAATACTTAAAAAATAATTTTGTTGGCAAATTACGGGAGTGACTCCTCCATTATAAATATAAACAAAGCCAGGCATTCTAAATTATATTTATCGAGAAACAAGAAGAAAAGGAGAGCAGTCTTCAAATTAGAATTAAAAAAGTTAGGGTTTACTTTTTTATCACAAGAAGAGTGCGAAGAACCAAAGATGCCGAAGAACAAGGGAAAGGGAGGAAAGAACCGAAAGAGGGGAAAGAACGAGGCCGATGACGAGAAACGCGAGCTTATTTTTAAAGAAGATGGACAGGAATACGCCCAAGTCACCCGCATGTTGGGCAACGGCCGATGCGAAGCCATGTGCATCGACGGCACCAAGCGTCTCTGCCACATCCGCGGTAAAATGCACAAAAAGGTCTGGATCGCCACCGGAGACATCATCCTCGTCGGTCTTAGGGATTATCAAGACGACAAGGCTGACGTCATCTTGAAATACATGCCCGACGAGGCTAGGCTCCTGAAGGCTTATGGAGAGCTACCGGAGAATACAAGGTTGAATGAAGGGATTGCCGGTGGCATTGATGAGGAAGATGATGGTGCCGGTGATGATTACATCGAGTTTGAGGACGAGGACATTGATAAGATCTAAAGTCCTTTTTTATTGTCATTTTTGAATTTATTTTTAGACGCGGTGATGTTATTTGGCTATTAAGCACCATGGATGCTGGATTTATGTTATGAAACGTGAGATTATCTTTTTATTATCTTAAATTTGTGTTGAATTTTGTATTGCAATTTAGTACATGATTTATGAGGACAGCTTGTTGATAATGAGATTTTCTTTTGGTTATTTGGTTTTATGTTGAGAAGTAGTTACCGATTTTGATTATGTGATTATAGGCCTTTGTTCCATTGGGGATTTCAATTTGATTGGAGTGCGTCTTTGATTTCTGAGTTTTATAGGAGTAGTTTTGTTTTTCAGCATTTTTTGTAGGTGTAGATTCCGGGAAGTCCCGATTTAGATGCTTATCTTGATGCTCCTGTTTCACCTCAATGTCATCTCTGTGTTAGATTTTGATTGTTTTATGAAGAATATTGGTTTTTGTTGCCATCCTTGATATGACTGCAAAACAGAAGCATTGCTGCTGTTATTGCAGGCCTTTAATAGCCATTGTTTGCCTGAAACCAAGATGATGGTGATAATTTCATGTGTTACTTGAATTAGGGGGTGATACAAGTACGTGGGATTCATAGTTTTTTTAAAATGTTTTTTCAATCTCAAGTATGAAATCAATTTGTACCTCTAGTTGGACCTTTATATGTATAGTAAAATAGTTGCTCAAGTTTCTTGCTAAAAGAATATGTTGGTAGAGCATATCAAGTTAAATGTGCGTATGAATGGAAGAGATGGGCTACTCTCTCTGCATTAAAAATGGCGTATTTGTTTGTACTTGGAAATACTATAGGCATACACATAGAATTGACGAGCTTTATTCCAGAAAAGGGCAAATTTAAAGGTGACAACTGACAAGAATTCATACAAGGAAATCCTACAATTACAGGATACGTATGTCTCTTTTACAGGCTAAAAAGGGGGCTAAATTAGCACATGCCATTGCCGATCTTGTGAATCTATTCGGTTCCAGCAATCTTCTTTTTCAGTTCCTCGATATCGGTAGCTAGTTCTTTCCTGCTTGACTGAATATATAAGCATGTTGTTAGCAAATAGTTTTCAGTCTCCACATGTATGATAATTCTTATTATATATAGTCTGAAAACCAGTTAGTTATTAATTGTAATTTAAGCTGCACTTCTAAGTTGAATGCCACCTGAAATATTAGCTAAATTTGAGCATTTGCAAATCTCAAAGGTTGGTTCAAAACACATCATTTATCTCTTCATGCACTTAGACATAATCTTACCTTGAAGAGAAGGTATCTATAGACAAACCATCCTGTATATCCAAGTCCAACCAACTCCATTATCTTTGGGAGCTGATAAGCACAGAAATACATTGATTTCAGATTGGATTAGCAATTCAAGTGAAGGGTATGAAACAAGTTATCGTTTAAGAGCTAACTTACCAAAGGGACCGAGTTAATGGCACCAACAAGAATAGATGATAGCCAAACAGCAACTATTGACCCGCCCCCATAAAGAAGAACTGTGGACTTGTTCTCAACTTTATCCCACTAGCAAACCACCAAAAAGTAGGCCAAAGCACAGGTTAAAAGAGCAAGAAATTGATTACTCGGATCGGATTATATAATGACTGGAATTGTTCAATGGTAAGGCCATGCTTTCTCACCTTTTCTTTCAAGTCGGCGAAAAGCTCCTCGGTATCAGCAGAGGTGTCCTCTGTGGCTTTTGTTTGGAGCAAAGGAAGCCTCCGGGATTCTGTTTTATGAAACAAAAACTAAGAAATGCAGATATTCTCAACAACCAAACAAAACTATTTTTCTTACTCGCATTCAATCCCAATCTTTGGTGTATTTCAGAAATCAAAAACTTAAACTCCAGTTTCCAGACTAACAGATGCAAGGGAAACAGTACTTGAATTGGCCTCAGTTCACCACTCCAGATTCATCCCCATTTCCAATTCCCATATTAACGTGAGTTTGAAAGAAACAACAGTAACCATCCAAGAATTTACTCTTTTATACTAATAAATAAATAAGTCTCAGTTAAGGACGGTGCTAAGAATAACAGAATATAAAAGGAAGCAGGCTTTCATGTTAACAGCCGCACCTGGAATCAGCTTAACGAAAGGTGAAAAAGGAGCGGCGGAAAAGCGAGGAGGTAGGGGCAGCAAGGCAGAACAGCGGGTAGTTCTAACGGCAGTGGGGACACGTGGAATCAAAAGGGCGGTGGCCGCCGTGAAAGATGCTGCTGCTGCCGCCATTTCTCTCAAATTAAACTATCGCTGTTTGTCAGGTAAAGCACAGCCGGGTGAAGGCTACAAATCCTATCCTTTGATGCCTTCTTTTTTACAGTATTCTTCTATCTTTTTTCCGATTTATTTTTGTATGAATCTTGAGTTTGCTGGGGGTGAAAATGCGTTGCTGTTGCTGTGATGGCTGAGGTATTTGGTGGTAGCAAATCGAATGAAGGACACGTAGATAAGATTTTGTATTGAAGGATTGTGATTGGTTGGTTCCCTAACTTATCCAAAAGAGGCTACGTTTGTGCTAGCTCGTATGTTTCGGTTCACTCAGCCCATTTAAAATGTTTGATAAACCATGGTGTCGTGTTCAAATTCAAGTATAGTCTTGTTTATTTATGTTACATTTCTAACATCACAATATACAAAGGTCAATTATTAGAATCTTATAAATCCAATGAGTAGTCTTAGTAGATAAGAGGATAATGTTCATCTTAGAAGGTTCAGGTTCAATTAGCTTTATCTGTAATGTGCGTATGCTTTACCAAAAGATTAAAAATATATATATAAACATATACTACTTATAATCAGCTCAATGCTATTAAAAAATTATTAACTTATGTGATGTTGTCTTATTAAGGATAAATGATTATTTATGTATGGGTTTAATCTTTTGAAAGAAGGATTTGTTGTTTTTTAAATCTGTTGAAGAAGAATTTAAATTTTAAAATAACCTAATAAGGGTGTATTATGTTTGAAAAAGTACAAATAAGATGTCCTAAATTTTCAACTACATTTTTTTTGGCTTAAGGGTTACTTTTGTCTCTGTAGTAGTTTCAATTTATCGTTTTCGCTCTTATGGTATTTTTGTATCTGGCCCATGAATTAGTTGAATTGTATCACTGCTTGCCCCTTGATTGACGAAAGCCAACGTTGACCGTTACGATGCTGACGTGACAGTCCACGTGTGAAGATGACGTGGTAGAGGGGCAAAATTGATTCTTCGATCAAGTTTGAGGGTAAAATTGATTTTCTAATTCAATACGAGGGCAAAATTAATTTTTAGGCAAAAATATGAATTTAAAAAAATATATTAAAATGATATAAAAATTAATAAAACGTTTAAAAATATTTTATTAGTATATAACTGAAAATAATATATATATATATATAAATAAGTAAAAAATATAAAATTAAAATATCAGAAACTATTAAATTATAAATTATTCAAAAATAAAAAATTAGAAAATAAACTCTACACTCTAACTTTAATCTCTAAATCTCAAGCTCTAAATCATAAACCCTAATAAAAAATTTATTAATCTAAAGTGATTATGCAACGTAAAAGTGTGCACATAAATTTAATTAATCAAGTAAATAGTTTGGTTTTTGGTATTGGCATAGATAGGGACACCAAAAATGGTTCAAGATTTTTATTTAATTGAGATGATCACATTAACCCTGTTTTAAGATTCTTTTCCCCTTACATTCTTTTAAGAGAAAGAAAACCAAAATCATCCAAACTTTTTTTAGAAAGTTTTCATAATTTTTAATACGTTATAAATATTTTCAAATTTTAATTATTCAATCATTTATAATTTATTAGTTTACGATATTTTAATTTTATAATTTTTACTTATTTTTACTTATTTTATTTTTTATTCGTATATTAATAAATTATTTTCTAAATGTCTTACTAATTTTTATTGTAATATTTTAATATTTTCTTAAACTAATATTTTTGTCTAAAAAATCAATTTGCCCTCGTACTCAACCAAAAAATCATTTTCCCTCAAGTTTGCTCAGAAAATTCATTTTGTCCCTCTACCACGTCATCTTCACACGTGGATTGCCACGTCAGCATCGTAAACTGTCATGTCAGCACTGTAACGTTCAACGTCGACTTCCGTCAATCAAGGGGCAAACAATGATGCAATTCGATTACTTCAGGGGCTAAATTGATGCGAAAATACCATAAGGACGGAACTGATAAATTGCGACTACTCAAAAGTACCCCTTAATAGTGGCGGATCTAGAAATTAAAGAAGAGGAGTCTAAAATATTTTTTAAATAGGTATGCAAAATTATTATTATTTTACTTCTACACATTTAATTAAATGTTTTTTAAAAAAATTTCCTCTAATTTAAATTTGCTTCGAAAATAATTGGGATGCAGCTGCTCACATAGAGAGCTAGTTGCATCCGCCTCTAACCCTTAAGCCTTTATTTCCTTTTTAAAGTTACATTTTTCATCGACTAATTTTAATAACATGGCATCGTTTATAAAACTAGCCATAAAAATAAATTTAACTCTTAATGTTTATTTTTTTTTTTGCTTTGATCATAATACTTTGGGTATTTTGACCCCCGGAATTTAAATTTTAGTTATATTGTTGTTTTTTAAATGAAAGATCAAACTAAACAATTGACAATGTTGACGTGGAATCCGTGTGTACTTTAAAAAAATCAAAACATTACACAGATTATTAAAAATTTAGAAAACTCATATTTTTAGGCGGAAATTATACATTCTATTAACGAAGTACAAGCGATCTACCACTCGAGCTGCGTTGTTAGTATGCTAAAAATTTAACGCTCCATGACAGTTTTTATTGAAAAAAAATAGTAATTTGACTAAAATATGAAGGTTTGAGCCTAAAGTGTTTTAAAAACAAATTAAGGTAAAATAAGAGAAGAGTTAAATGTTAGGAACTAGATTTATCATTATACCAGAAAATAATAAACCATCGAATTTAATCAAAACAGCAATTAGTTGAGCAAATTAAAAAAACAACATTATACCTATTTGTGTATGTGTATGAAAATTTTTGTTTTTATTGTACTTTTTTTAACTCCAAAGGCGTTACTCACCGGTAAAGCTAATCCATTTTTCTTTTCTTTTCTTTTCTTTTCTTTTATCTTATCTTTCTATTAAAATTGGTGTTTTAATTGAAAAGGTTTTGGGGCCTGTTACCTAAAGAAGGCTACTGATTTTTACTCGTTCTACATAAATAATATGAAAACTCTCTAATTAACAATACTAATTATTCGATTTTGTTACACTTGAAAAAAAATAATTTAGAATAACATATTGTTCGTACATTTTACTATGATCACATCATTAAAACATTCAACACATGAAGGAGTCAACGGCTTTGGAAGGTAGTGTGTTAGTTGATTCGATTTTGGAACTCTTGCGAAGGAATTGAGATACTGTGATTCGACACATTCGACGAGAGCGGAATAGGATTGCGGATAATCTAGCCGCGATGTGCCGAGACGGACCAGGGGAAAGCTTGGAGTTGCCCAGTCCACCACAGAATGTAGTGCATTTGGTCCAGCAGGATCAGGAACGGCTGAACATGACGAGTGCTGGGGTGCAGGATCGTTTGAGATGTCATGAGGATCCTGGAGGGTGAGCAAATTGGCTCCTGTTTGATTTGATCTAGTTGTTTTTAGGAGGCTTATGTTTTTATTTACTTTGTTTTGTTCAGGCTTGAACCGTTGGTTATTTCTGTAAGTATTCTATATGTATTTTTTCTCCATTTAGAATTATGGGGTTTTTAACGAGGCTTATAGTAATACTACATTTCTTATAATAAAAAAACATACAACACATTTAATATTCATCCATCATATATTGTTCAACCGAATTTGAGTAAATACTTATTTATGAGTTTTTTTAATAGTCTAAAGTTAACAAGGTAACAGCTGATGCGTATCGATACAAGTACGAGCGTTCGGTACAACATACAATTTAAAAAGACCGTTGAGAAATAGTCGTTTAGGGGTTTTTGCCACGTAGGCATATCAAAACTCTAAGAGGCGTATCAAAACAACCCGTCTCCGTATCGATACGGGAAAGACCTGTATCGGTAAAAGTTTTTATAGTTTCAAATAAACTGTAGCTGAAATCCTAAGGCATATCAATATGGGGTATACCATATCAGTACAGTCGTGTTGAAAACATGAGTTTGGCTACGTTTAAACATTTTAAACACTATCAAAACCTTTTGAAAACTCCTCAAACATATTTTCAAGTTGTTGGACTTAAAATCATTTTTGAAATCTTTTCAATTTAGTCCAAAACTATTTTTCAATTATTATATCAAAACAAATATCCTAAAAATCTCTCCCTTTTTGATATAATAAAACCAACTTGAAAAATTGTGTTTGGGATTCTCCCCCTTTCTAAAATAAAATTTGAATAAGAGAATAAAGATTCGAAAGTGATTAAAGCTCCCCCTTATTCAATTGAAAATTTAATTTTTCAAAACATTCTCCCTCTTTTTGTTATATCAAAAATGGTTCAAACCAAAGTTTGAAAACTTTTAAGTCCATGACAATGGAGAGTTTAAAAAATTTGACAAAATAAGAGTTTTGTTTCAAAATTTGGCTCCTCCTTACTCAAAGCATCATCAAATGTTAGTCCAACAAATATATGATAACCTAGTTGAATTGAAATAAATAAAACAAAATGAGGAAATAAACTCAACTAGAATTTATCACTTGAACCAAAGGGAGGATGTGAAGCCTTCATTCTTCAAGTGTTTTTCTTTGTGTGTATGAAACTCCCCCTCAATGTTGTACTTTGTTGATCATTCTCCATCACACCTAAAACAAGACAATCAAGTAATTTTTGGTATCCAAATTGCTTTGGATCCATAGACGTTAGTAGCACAAACTTTAGTCCCCTTAGGAATCTATTTTGCAATTTCATCATTTTTAGTTGAAGTAATTAGTCCTTTTGGGACCCAAATACTTCTAAAATATTTTCCATTAAAAAATCTAGGGGCACTAGATTGTCTTTGGTAAAAGTTTGATTTTCTAAAATCATTTTTCTTTTCATGCTCTTGGGAAATCAAATCTTTTTCTTCTTGAACTTTATGAAGCAAGTTTTGTAAATCAACACATTTTTGCTCAAAATCATTGAGTTTTGCTTCAAGTTCAATTTTCGTTTTAGAAATCAAATCATTTTGAATTCTCAAATTTGAAACCACTTTCTTGTTTTTCAAAATGTGATTTTTAAACCTAAAACCAAATCATCATAGGCATATTGTAATTCATCAAAAGAATATGAACTCGAATAGCTGAATTTGATGTTACTTTACCCTCTTGAAGGGCCATTAAGCATAGGTGGGCTACCTCATCATCGGTGGAGTCTTCATCACTCCATGTAGCCATATATGCTTTCTTTGAAGATGATATTTTTTCTTACTTTTGTGGGAATCCTTCATCTTCTTCTTCGATTCATGTTTGGATTCATCCATTTTGCTCTTCATGAATCGAGCATATTTCTTGAAGAGATGGACTATCTCTTCATCTTCAATTTTCTCCCACTTGATTCTTCTTGTTGGCATTTGGAGGAATTGAGAGCAACGACATTAACATCAATACCTTGCTCATTGATCTTTTTCTCCTTTTCCCTCTTCAAGGGTAGAGACATCATTTTATGGGTGAGCAAAGATCCCACGAGCTCGTCAAGCATGAGCTTTTTCAAGTTCTTTGTTTCTACAATGGCCGTCTTTTTGGACTCCCATGATTCGGGAAGTGAGTATATCAGCTTCCGACAAGTTTGTCTTCCGAAATCTCCTCTCCAAAACCTTTGAGTTGATTGACGATTGTGGAGAAACAGTCAAACATCCTCGTGATGTCTTCTTCTAGGTTCATCTTAAAGTTTTTATATTTGAGGTTGAGTAGATCAATATTTATCTCATTCACCTTGTTCGTTCCTTCGTACGTGACTTCAAGCTTGTCCCATACTTTCTTGGCACTCTCACAAGAATACATCTTCTCATAAATATTGGAGCTAAATGCATAAAAGAGAATGTGAAAAGCCTTGCACTTCAGCTCCATCTTATTGCTATCATCTGTATTCCATTTTGCCTTGCATTTTTGTGGTACGTATGGACCAACTTCAACCATGTCCCGAAGCTTGTAATCTTTGGCCTTGATGAAGAATATCATTCGGGTCTTCCAATAAGCATAGTTGGTCCCGTCAAAGAATGGTGGCCGGTCAATGGATTGTGCCATCTCGTCGGTTGATTGTTTAATGGTCGAGCTTGTCGGGATTGCCTCAATAGGATGTTAATCCTCTTCAATTGAGCCTTGTTCTGATACCAATTGTTGGGCTCGATGAACACAAAACTGAATGTTTGCCAAGTGTGGAGAAGGCTGATTTTGGGTGTGTGGATAGGAAGCAAAAAGATAGGAAAATTAACACACGATTTACAGTGATTCGACTTTCTAATCAAAGCCTATATCCACTACCTTAGCTTCATCCTAAGGATTTCAACAAATTCACTAAGAATTTCTTCCCCATTTTTAGGCTAAGGAGGCAACCGTTACAATCTAAACTCAACCCCGAATCTAGCATCCAAAGCTCACAACCTGAGCTTTGGGAATTCTCTCAAACAAGAGAAAGGCTTAGAAAACTAGAAATCCCTCTACAAGGTTGATGTTAGCACTCTTAAGCTCTCACCCAAATCCTAGTACACTTGAGCATATATTGACAAATTTAGCTCACAAGTGTTTGTCTATACAAGAATGGACAATTTAGCACTAAGACATGATTTTGATCATAATGTTGTTGACTTGTGGATCATTAGTACTCCATAGATGCTTGGAGGTTCCTTTTATATTCCCAAATGAGCTTCTAGCCGTTGGAGATCGTTGGGATTGAATTAGAGCCGTTGGGGCCTATATTTTCCGTAATAATTGCAGTTCTGAAGCTGTTTGTATCGGCACGCGGGTAGCCGTATTAGTACCGGTTCTTCAAGAACTAGCCGTTATGCTCTTCACAGCTGATGTGTATCGATACGCATAGGAGCATGTTGATACGACCTATAATTTAAAAGATCGTTGGGAAATAGCCGTTATGGGGTTTTAGCCGTTGGGATTTTTGCCATGTAGGCGTATCAAAACGCTAAGAGGCGTATCGAAACGACCCCTCTCTGTATCGATACGGGCAAGACCCGTATCGGTACAAGTTTTGACAATTTCAAATATACTGTAGCTGAAACCCTAATATGTATCGATACAGGGTATATCGTATAGGTACAGTCGTGTTGAAAACATGAGTTTAGCTACATTTTAAACACTTCCAAAACCTTTTAAAAACTCCTCAAACATATTTTCAAGTTGTTTGGACTTAAAATAATTTTTGAAATCTTTTCAATTTAGCCCCAAACTATTTTTCAATTATTATATCAAAACAAATATCCTAACAGTTATCATGCATGAGCTTTCTTCCCGAGCTCCGTCCGTATTAAGTGGGAGTGATTACTTCACCTCGTGGGGTATTCACCTCCGTATGGTGTTGTAATTCACTTCTGAGATTCTGTTTTTATATTTCGTGGGGTTCATACCCCCGTATGATATATGGGTCGTATCCCCCTGAATCGATGTCCTAGCGAAAGTTTGGGTACCCTTTAATTTAGAACCTAACCGCATATAGCAAACCGTAGAGCTCACCTTTTAGAGTCATGGTGAAACTCTACCCGTATAGTGGTAACCTTGTTTAGGCCTTGGTTGTTTATCTGTGTTTTGTGTTATTTTTTCTGTGTATGTTTTAATCACATGATTTAATTGCTTTAATTTATTACCTTGTTTATTAGTCGGCATTTCATTTGTTTTATTTATTCGATTATCTTATCATACTAACATTGTTTTTTGTTGATGTTTGATTTTTTTTCATTTTCTTTCTTTTTCCCGCATTTGTGCTGCATACCATATCATAACATAGGTGTTGATTCATAGAACAGTCCAACTTAGAGGGTGTTCAAGATGGGAGAGAAATCTATGATACCAAGAGCGATAATGCTATAGTATTGGGTTGGGCCGAAAGAAGACAATGAGACACATGTTGTAGATAGAAACAACATATTTTGGATGCAGAGGCAGATCCTCATTAAAGCCAGTGGAGGCCACGACCCCCAAAATTTGAGAATTTCACATTTAGCCCCTTTAAGAAAATTTTAATTTGACCCTTCCAAAATTTAAAATTATTATTATATTTCAAAAGTTTTTAATAATTTCAATCAAATCTATTTTTTTAAAAAATGTGGGCTGATAAGTTTTGACCCCCCCAAAAATTTTAGTTTAACTCTTACATTTTATAAAAAATTTAAAGTTAAACCCTTCAAAACCTTTTGGAATTTTAATTTAAGCCTCCAAATTTTTAAAATTTTTAAATGGGCCCCTTCAAACTGGATCGTCAAGATCCGCCCCTGAAGAAGAGACTTGTCCACATTCTGCCTACACGGGTTAATGATCTTCCCAAAAGATCCGGGGTACGTAGATTACACTACAGCGGACCTTTTAAGCAGTAGAAGAGAACGGCGAGATCGCCCCTCAGTCCAGAAGCGACGTTAAGACATGGAGTGTGAACCTTGCTTCACGAAGTTAAGATGTCCAGAATGGTGAGATTGCTCCTTAGTTTGGAAGCGACGTTAAGACATGGAGTGTGAACCTTGCTTCACGAAGTCAAGATGAGAAGCTAATCATTATCTGTAATTCGTTATTTCAACTCCTTGTAATTAGGCATCTTCTCCGTTAAACATGCGTTTTTCTAAGGACTATTTGCAAATCAATACCTTATTTGCATTCATTGCATTTTATACATATTGTTCGCCCTTCTAGTCTTTTATTCATTTATGACACATTTCATGCATTGATCAATTAAATGATAAGATTTTTGGGTTTAATAGAGTGATCCAAGAATCAGTTGAAGTTTTATCATGGATAAAAGAATTAAACAAAATCAGAGATCAAGACTCGAGCAGCTAGATGATAAACTCGAGAAAGAGGGGCACCGGGGTATTCTACCAATAAGTATAGAATGTTACGATCAAGAGGCTGATTAACAAGGGAACTTTAACACCAATTGATCGAACATTGGAGAACAAAAGAATTAGGGCAAGCTTACACCGCACCTAGAAGGACAGAATGAGTTGATGCCTTGACAATGACTCGAAAGTCCATGTGATTGGGCTTCTCACCTTTTTGTAAAGATGTTAGTTTGATTCCCTTTTTAGAACATTATACAGAATAGTCATACGATTTAAACCCGAAAACAATGACTCGAAAGTCCATGTGATTGGGCTTCTCACCTTATTGTAAAGATGTTAGTTTGATTGCCTTGACAATGACTTGTAGTAATTTTTTTCATGAAAATGTTGGCATTTAGGCAAGTTCGACCAAAATCTTGGCATAACGTGCTTAAACATGGTAAAGTTTAAGAAAATGGATAATTCAAATATCCATCAAAAATCCATTTTTACGAATGGTCAAAGGAAAATAAATCCTTCAAAAAATCCAATGTTATGATTGGTATAAACTGATTGTACCCAGGAGAATGGTATAGCTAGCTCGGAGTAAACGGCTACCGGTAAAGGCAACTCAAAACTGTTGATCCCTGTGCATTTGGGAAAAATGAAAAAGAAATATATGAGCTAAGCTATAGATTTTTTTTTAAAATCAAATGTCAGAGTGTAGTTATTTTTTCCATAATGAAAATTTCATTTTTTATTTAGAAAACATTTTTTCATTCTTTGATTCTTTAAACATTTCATTTATTGTTATGAGGTAGTTTTTGTTCTTCCAAACACATATTTGTGAAAAGGACATGCATATGTCATATCATTTTTATTGGGACCTTAAATATCAATTACAAGAGTACCACTGATTCAAATCCAAAGATCAATTCCAAGCTGCTTTTGTTTAGAAAGAATTGAATGTCGTGATGATATTGCAAATATGAGTCTCTAATAATCTATTTAGGTCAACGGGGGAACAAAACGAGTGTTCAGGTAATGGGCAGATCCCATTTAGTGAATTCTCCTCCAAGCACTTGTCGTTTAAGATCCTTGAATTAAGTGTTAACCCTAAACTTCTACCCTTGAAGACTTTCTCTTGATGGGACGACGAATGGCATGAGACCAGACATATTGGAATCGAGGGCCATGGAATCACCAGAGGAAGGTGATTGAAGACAATATTAGGTTCAATGAGCAAACCAAGAAAATACCAGGCAAAGAATTGAAGAAATCCAGAATGAGCACAGTAAGTTGAACAGTGCAATGAAGAAAAATGAGGTGCATGAAGGATTCACCAGTCAATAAGCATCAAAAGAGCTATGAAGAATTGATTACTTTGAAGTAGAAATAAACGTCAAGGTATAATACAGATATAATAAAAGAAAAGAGATTCGAAACTAAAAACCTGAAATAGTCAGTCTAAAAAAGAGAGATAAAAAAGAATAAAATAAAAGAAAATAATAAAAGAGAAAAAAGAAAAGAAAAAAATAAGAATAAAGATGATAGAATATTTTATACGATCACACCCAGATCAAGCAATGCAAGAATAAATCTTTAATTTGAGGAAGAACTAGAGACTTTTATGCACATGTACATCCAATTGAACCAAAAAATGAGCAGTCTGGAACAATCCAAAAGAATAAAAAAAAAATATTTTATATGAGCATATTTAGGTCAAACAATTATAGAAATGTGGTTTCACTTAGCCGTGACCCTTGGCCTAAAATACTAGCCTACAAAGACCATTATGATCATACATGGATGTCTAAGTTGGATGAGTCTGTCTTTAGATTACATTCCGCCTATAAGGGTTAACCTTTCTTCAAGGAACGTCAAACTTCAAGTGTCTGATCGACACTAAAATGAGGGAAGGATGAGGAATGGTGAGTTAGTGAGATTAAGAGAGCCACCTGAAATGGGTTAGAACTTAGGTATGGGGATCATTCTTCTCAGAAGCTTAATAGATTAGAAGAGTCTACACATGTGCATATATTGTCACAATAGTCAAGATATTCTAAATATACGCTTTATTCAAATTGATCTTTGTCAATTTGAAATAAATGTGCTATTGCATTTGATATTTTGGGGGGCAAACATTAGTTTTCAAAAGTGTTTTGTATTTACTTTGATTTTGATTTTGTTCCAAACATTAGTTTTTAAAAAATATTTGACATTTTTCTCCAAATTTTGATTTATCATTTTCTCCAAACATTAGTTTTAAAAAATGGCTGGCATTTTTTCTTCAAATTTTGATTTTTTTTAAGATATTTCTAGTTTTTCTTCCAAACACTAGTTTTCAAAATGTTTGGTATTCTCTCCAAGTTTTATTTTCAAAACAACTGCCATCTTTTCAAAAGAATTACATTTTGCATTATTTTATAATGAAAATTAAAGCATAAGGATTGAGAGTTGGTTCAGTCGAGATACTATAAGAAGAATAAGATTAAGTTTAGGGAGTGAAGGTATTTTGCTTACCCCACTGATGAGACAGATGGAGACTCTGAATATTGAGTAAAAAATGAGAAAAATAGTCGAGCCCAAGATTGAATAAGGGCAATGAGATGATGAAAGTCCCTATATAAGAGTAGTATAGGGACTAGAAGAAGGATTTATGAAAATGAGTAGAGACCCTAAAGATGAAGAAGAAAATTAGTTACTCGCACAAGAAAGAAGCGCGAGTCAAATGCGAGATAGAGATTTAATAAATGAAGATGAAGATTGAGGAGCATACTGCAGAGATATGGAGTAAAGAAATCCAAGAATGACCTTTCGGGGAATATGGTTTTAAAAATAGATTTGAAAAGAAAATAGAGAAAAAAATAAATGAAAGAAAAAGAGATGAGAAAGAGAAAAGAAGAAAAAGAAAAGAAAAGAAAAGAAAATATTGCATTGCATGCATCATATAGAGATCCCTATGTTAGGGGCATACTAATTTAGAAGCATTTTTCTTGTTTTAAACAGAGATTTGAAGATTACCGAAGATTTTGATCTGTAACCTCATGTTGATGAGGTAGATTGCGTCGAAGATTTTTAGCCATGTTTGTGTGAATCCAGATTAAGAGAGATTTCGGTAGTTATGGTGGCGTGAATCTATTTCTTAAGTCCTTTAGGCCATCAGTAAGACCTCTGGGCATGATGTTAACCTTAATTTGATGCCAAGACTGGTAGAAACCGGGGCATCATTTTAAGGGGTTTTGCTAACCATGTTGGCGTGAATCCATTTCTTTAGTCCTTCGGGCCATCAGTAAGACCTCTGGGTATGATGTCAACCTTAATTTGATGCTAAGATGGGTAGAAACTAGGGCATCATTTTAAGGGATTTTGGTAGCCATGTTGGCATGAATCCATTTAGTAAGTCATCTAAGCCATCAGTAAAACCGTTGGGCATGATGTCAAGCTTTCCTTTTGATGTCCAGACAAGAATAAATTGGGGCATTGAAGAGATTGAAGCTTGAAGAGTTGGCCGAGGAAGAGCAAAAAGTTCCAGAAGAACTCGTGATTCTAAGGCATCAGATTGAGAAGTAATGGAAATCTTTCGGTACTCACGCCATAGGAAACGTGGTTCCATTTCTGAAGATAAAGGTTCTATATAGAAAGAGACCACATTTTTAAGACTTTAAAGTGAAAGGTTCTATATAGGAAAAACTCGTAACTTCAAGATTTCAAAGCAAAAGGTTCTATATAGGAAGAACCCGTCAACTTCTATATAGGAAGAACTTGTAGCTCAAATGATTCGAAGTAAAAAGTTCTATATAGGAAGAGCTCGCAGCTTCAAAGATTTTAGAGCAAAAGGTTCTATGTAGGAAGAACTCGTCGCTCCAGTATTTCCAGAGTAAGAAGTTCTATATAGGAAGAACAAGTAACTCTAAGATTTCAGAGTGGGAGGCTCTATATAGGAAGAACCTACAACTCTAACACTTTGAAGCAAAAGGTTCTATATAGGAAGAACATGTGGCTCAAAGACTTCAAAGCGAGGAGTTTTATAAAGGAAAAACTTGTAGCTTCAAAATTTCAAGCCGAGAAGTTCTATATAGAAAGAACTTGTAGCTCGAAGGATCCACCCAAGAAAACCAAAAGTATCTATATAGGAAGAACCTGTAGCTCCAAGACTTGAAGGAGAAAAAAGTTCTATATAGGAAGAACTTGCCACCTGAAGATATCGCCAAGGACAAGCTGAAAAGTTATGTATAGGAAGGACTTGCAGCTCGAAGACTTTAGATAGAGGAGAAGTAAACAGTTCTATATAGGAAGAAATCGAAGCTCTGAATCTCCATATAGGGAAGTGAGACAAAAATGAGTGCTTATGATCTTTGCTCTGTTCTCTGCTTTGTTCTCGTTTCACAAGAACAAGCAAAGAGGGGCAGTTGTAATCACTCATTTTTGTCCGGACATAGTATTATTATATCTTATTATTATAATAAAAAAGAAAATTAAAATAAAAAAAAAACAATAAAAGGGGAAAATGAGTGGATGCATGGCGTTCACGTCACCCCCTTTTTGCTTTGCCTATAAAAGGCATGGGAGCAGCCACGGGGAAGGATGAAGAAGCAAGCGAGGCAGTGCCCCTTGAAAGCTTGAGAGCAGTGCTCTCACCAGGGAATTTTAGTTCGATCAATCATTCGATCGGAGGTCCTTTTCGAGGTTCGATCGAGTTGATTTTTGGACCATGGTTAGATGATGTGAAGATTTTGGTGGGGGTCGGTTGAAGTTCTTCATTCGAGCTTCTAGTAGGGTAAACTTTGATCTTTATCTTTGTATTTATTTTAATGTTGGTTTAGATATAGGGTAATATATATATTGATTATATTTTTTAATTGTTGACATGTTTTTATAATAAATATATTTTTTATGTCATGTTTGTATGTGTATGAATTAGTTACATGAATAAAATATATTTATATATACTTTTGCTATTAGAATTCTATATTTATGTTTATGCTTCTGTTTATGCATATTAATTGTTCATACATATATTTGTCACATATAGTTTAGGTCTTATTGTTCTGGTATCCCAGTGGGAGTGTCATCCTAATTTCCGGGTGTCATCTTCTTAGGTACCGTGAATACCGGGACATTTTATTTTTATCACGCATGCATATATTTTTAGGGATTAAATTTTAAGTTAAACTGAATTTTAAATTTTCTTTGCATTTACGATACAAAATCCTTAAGTACCAATTTTGGGCGTTGTGGGTGCTAATATTTCCCCACACGTAACCAACTCCCACCCCTTTTTAAATCTCTAGTTTGCCTTTTTTGGTGTCCAATCCAAGTGACCGGTGGCGACTTCAAATTTTATTTCAAAATACGAGTTTTCAAGAATTTCCCTCATATGCCATCTTTTAATTAAAAGAGTTTTTTCAAATAGAACTAAATTTAAAACCTCGCTGCAACTCTCATTTTGTTCTTTCCTCTTCTCCTTTTATGGATGTTTTGAGGAACCTATCGTTCGTTCGATGGAAACTTTCGTTCCGACGACCATGTTCATGACGGTTTAGACAGAGACTATTGATCGCTATGGATTATCCAGTTTCAGCAGTCCCCCACATATCGTTTTTAATCTGCACCTATGTTTCTTTTGTTGGGCCCTTGTAAATTCTGGTTCTTGTAATCATGCATCCTTTTCTTTGGGTTTGATTTGTGAGTGAAATTTCTCTTGTTTGACAAAAAGAAATGTATGAGCAATATATATTTTTTAATTTATTTCTCCAGTGTAGTAATAAGTAATAACTAAGAGCACAGGTCCGCTTGGTCAATTCAACTCTTTATACAGAAGGCATATTGGTCAATAAAGTGTAAAATCTCAACGTAGTTATATTCGTGAATAAAGAGGAGGGTATATGGGGAAATCGGATTAAAAATGGAATTTATTTTTTATAATCATCTATATTTAATTTATTGATTAATTAATTTGACGAAATATTATATAAATCTATTATAATAAAGTAAATTACACATATGATTACTCAATTATGGGGGATTTAAGCACTATATCTTTAATTTTGGCAAATTTACCTTGTAACTATTTAAATGGTTCCATTCAGGCCACCAATTGTTAAAAAATAACGGAGAGATTGACGTGGCTGTTAAATAAACTGATATAATTACACATTTGATCCCCTTTATTTACACAATCTATCAACTTGGTCCTAATTTTACTTTAATAAAATAAATAAATTATTTAATTAGGTGGTAACACGTGTCACCACCTTATTCAAAGACTTTTAATATTGTTATTAATTTATTTTCCTCACTTCCGTGCAAGGATTCGAAACTGAAACCTATTGGTGCAAGTGCAACGCGTTTGCCACTGGGGCCAAGCAAAATTTGTGATAAGATGTACAAAATCTAATATATGTCTTATATGGTTGTTAATGCCAGGAAAAGAAAGTAAATGTAGTTTTAGGGGACTCGAATATGACACACTTATGATACATAAAAACATCTAACCTAATTAAATAAATCTAATAATTAAATTAAAGTTAACAATATCTTGTATATATTTAAAATTATAGTTAGTGCATGATCTAAAATCAAAATTTTAAAATTATATTATGTTGGTGATGTTGAATTCGTTAAATAAATTTAATGTAATTTTGTTTTTTATATTTAAAAACGATAATATTTATTCTTTTATCACTTTTTAGTATAAAAAATCAAAATTTTAAATTATATTAAATTCATTTTTAAATATTTTTCAAAAGTATAATTCTTTATCCTTTTTAATATAAAAAATCAAAATTTTAAAAATTATATTGAATTCATCTTTTTAACATTTTAAAAAAATATTTTTTTTATCATTTTAAATATAAAAACCAAAATTTTAAAATTACATTAAATTCATTTATCGAATTCAAACTCATGTACATAATATAATTTTTAAAATTTTGATTTTAAATCATGCACTAAATATATTTTAAAATATATACAAAATGTTGTTAACTTTAATTTAATTATTAGATTTATTTAATTAGGTTTGATGCTTTTATGCATCATAAGTGTTCAATGTTTGAGTCCCTTGAAACTACATTTAGTACCTTTTTCCTGGCATTAACAACCATATAAGACATATATTAAATTTTGTACTTCGTATAATAAAACCTTGCTTGGCCTAGTGATAGGGCTCTAGGTTCAAATCCTTGCAGGGTTAGTTTCTTTGCTTTCATTTTTCCTATAACGACCTAATTTTCAGTTTTGTAATTTGTGTCTTGGTTCCAAAGTTGTGAAAATGTTAAAATAAGACTAAATTGTAAGAGAGTTAAACTTGGATGCTTGTTTTAATAGAAATTGTGACCTTCCAATTTTTCATATTCAAGAATAAATATATTCAAATCAATATTTCCATTGATAAATTTTTTATATAAATAATATACAACTATTAAATTCTATATATGTACCGGAGTGCATGGGTAGCCACCCACGCCCATCACACCCATCTTTCTTTCATTATTGTTTTTATTATTATTTAATTAAAGTCTTTATAAAGCCTTAGCTGAAAGGGGTTAAACGACAGAAAAGGGAGGAAATCAAAGAAAGGGGGACAAGGGAAGATAGAAAAGGGGAAATGGATTTTTAAGTTCGGGGTAGCTACGATCAAAGCTTCAATCGGAGTCTTAAACGTGGTTCAGTCGAGATGATTTTTGGACAGCAGCCAAGTGACATAGAGTTCTAGATAATGGTCGGTCGGAATTTCCATCTGAGTTTTGTATCATCGAGAATGTGAATTTTAGCTAATGTTTACATTGCTTGTTATGTATTGTGTTGGTAAAATTTTAATCCATTCCTATATTTGTTTGGGGTCCCATTGGTATTGGAGAATGCACCAAACGAGTATGGCATGGAGAAAGCTTAAAGAATCGTATTACATCTCATGTTTTACTTGGAAATAAGGTAATACACTAATACCTTTTGGTTGCTAAATTAAGCATGTTTGTATGTTTGATTTTAGTATGGATATGCTTGCTTAATTCATGTCATTGAGTTGTTCATGCCTTCATGGAGTCTTTAAAGACTTGAGTAATAATAATATTACGACGATGATGTCTTGTAATAAGGCGATAATATTTGAGTTACATTAGACTAATGGTTAATATATGTATGTATGTATATATATATAGTTATTAACTAGTAAAATACACAGCAAACTGCATGATGAAAAAGACGAACAGAGGAAACCTTAAATAGTTTCTCGGTTCCTATATTTCATAGGATGAGAGTTTGTTTAAAGATTATAAATAAATCATGATGGTTTGTTTGAAAGGGTTCTACGGGTTCCATGTTGAAATGGATATATTATATTTATAATATATAGATAAAAGAGAAAAATACAATGATAATAAGAAATGTTTCATACTGTTGGGAGCACGTGAATGAAACAAAAATATGGATGAGGGACTTTGAGCTTCAGCCCATATGCACCTACTTCTATTATATTTGGATAAAGGACATGTCTACACCTTAGAGTTTTTAGATTACTCAAATTAGTCTTTAAATACCTTGTTTAATCTAAATAAACCCTTGCTTGAATACGTGTACTTGTTTATACGCTTGGTAAGTGTTGGACAAGCGACGTTAGTAATCCAAGAATAATAATAAAACAGTAAGAATAAATACTGAAAATATTATTAGATCGAACAGAATAAAATCAATTACAAATATATCTGAGATTAAATAGAAAATCGAATAAATAAACCGTAATTCGTTTGAGTAGAAATGAGTTGAGGCTTGTGCAAGCACAATTTATTTAAGACAGATTTTCGCCACTCCTATGGTGCTTGAGATAAGTTGGTCGTCTGTCTCTCAGGATACAACAACTAGATGATCAACTGTAGTAGCACGTCTGCAGAGATCACGAACTATAACCTTGCCTTCCTCTATCACCGAAAACACTTTAAAAAATCACAGAGTAAAAGTAGTAGAAAATCTCTGTGTTTTTGCCATTGTAAAACCTAGTAGCTTTGCTTGCTATTTATAGGGGTAGGAGTTTCATTGGAAATAAAACTTCTGAATTTTATTTAAAATAAAATTCATTTATCAAATACCATTATTACAATAATATCTGAATTAAAAGATAATATCTTATCATATATTTAGCCTTTTAATTCCAGAATATCCAAAAAATAATATCCAAATTTAAGGCAATCTCTTATCATTATTACAATAAACTTCTGTCGTTTGTGTAAACGATGATATACTTCACACAACTATTTCCTTGGCAAGAATTTTTAGTTCTCATGGGTTTGTCTGTATAGCCGTGGACAACGCCTGGTTCTGCGAGTTTTTGAGAGAACTATGCCCAATAGTCTCCTTGAAGCGGCCCCACTTCACTCTTACACATGTGACTTATGTTGCTCGGTTCACCAAAATACACAATGATCATTAAAAGTATTGCTTAGCCTGTTCCACTTTTGATCATTGTTTACATCATAGGAATGGACTTGGGAGAATAACCCCCCACAGTGACCACACAAGATCTATGCAATTAGGTTATCCCTTTGAACCTAGATCTTGGGATCTCTAGTCAACTAGGTAGGGTTTTCCTTCACATGGCGCCTTAATTTTTCCTGGGCTATAGTCTCATTCCTTTCGATGTTTTCTCAACCTGATCTCGATTTAACCCTTTTGGTTAGCGGATCTGCAACGTTATCATCTGATCTTACAAAATCAATAGAGATAACTCCATTTGAGATCAGTTGACTAACAGTATTATGCCAACAACATATTTGTCTCGACTTACCATTATACATAAAGCTTTGTGCTCTACCAATTTTTGCTTGGTCATCACAATATATGCATATTGTGGGCACGTGTTTTGGCCATTCAGGAATATCCTCCAAGAAATTATGAAGCCATTCGGCTTATTTTCTAGATTTGTCTATAACTACAAACTCAGATTCCATTATGAATCTGGTTATAACCGTTTGTTTTGAGGATTTCCATCCACTTGTGCCTTTGATATCTTGAATATCAGAAATTCAATTGGCATCAGAATATCCTTCTAAATAGTAGGATCTCTAGAATAATGCAATCCACTTGGATTGCTTGTGAATCTACTTAAACTGCTCATAGTAAAAGTGATATCTGGTCTAGTGCAGCTCATCAAACTGCCTATGACCCTTGCATATTCCACTTGTCAACATTTTGACCTTTATTCTTGGAAAAATCTTGGCTCGTGTCTATTAGAGTTCTAGCTATACCAGAATCATCCTTGCCAAATTTCTCAAGAATTTGTCCACATAGTGTGACTAAGTCAATATGAGACCTTCAAGTAACCGTTTGATTTGGATGCCCAAAATCATATCGTCTAGTCTGATATCTTTCATGTCAAATCTTGAATTTAACATGTCTTTGGTACGTTTTACCATTTCATTGATACTTCTAACAATGAGTACGCCATCATCATACAAACATAGAATAATATACTCAATGTCGGTAATTTTGACATATACACATTTGCCACACTCATTAATTTTGAAGTCGTTTCATGACACTACCTAACTTCAAACTTCTCATGTCATTGCTTTGGTGATAAGGTTGTTACCTTTGCAAGACACTCCCACATTTCTAAGTAGTTATAGGAAGGTTTAATTACCTTCCGTAACTCATATGATGTCTTATATATTTAATTGTGGGGAACCTTACTTAAAAGGTAATTGGCTTATAGAACATCTTCCTCCACATGTTAGGCACATTATAGTACCAACGTTACTCATATAGAGCTTCTCTCCATCTTAATCCTTTAATTAAGTTTGGGTTTCAACATCATGCGCATAGAGAACAATTTTCTCTATAGCTTCATCTTTGCTTTTAAGCAAATGCACATAACACTATTTTTTGTGCTATCGTCAATGAAGGTAATAAATGCATTCCTTCAAACAATATTTTGCCATGTCATTTGTTACGCCACTAACATTGACCTCATTTGGAAGTCTATAGTCTGAGGACTTCTTCTCCTTCTTATGCTAATTGAAGCATTTCCCATGAAATTTTACTTCTTGAACATACCGCCTAATTTGCGGTTTGAAGTCCTTTTTGACTTCCACTACGTTTGTCATGGTAATATTTGTCTTAGCAATATTTACCTTAATAACATTTGAAGGTGGTAACAATATTTATCTTATCCTCTCTAATCATAGGAGGATCGTCCTTCGGATATTTGACCAGGTTTATCATGGTCAAATATGCAACATCTTTTGTTGCCACATTTTGAAATTCTTTCCAATGAATTTCACTTTTTCCATTGTGTCACATAGTCACAAACCAAAACAAAATATTATGAATTTAGTCAAATACTAAAACCCCAAAATAATAATTCATACGGTCTTAATAGAAAGAACAATAATGAACAATGCACCAGATAGATAATTTATGAAAGAGAGGTTGTGCACTAGGCACACTTAAATACCAAGTCTTTCAAAGAATCGATCCTAGACATGTACTTTCATGTTGTTTTTCAATCACCGTTTAAGGGTTCCATTCTCTTATGCTTAAGGAAGTTCTTGAAGTCGTTCCAAATAGGGGTTAGCTTTTTAAATGACTAACACCTGAACATATTCACTTCCAACCATTCCTTTTGCGAGAATACCGTAAGTGATCAGTTAAAATCACTACCTTTGATTCACAATAATTTGGGATCAATCATCACAAATTAAGAATTTGATAACTAGGAATTTGATTAGCATCGGCATCTTCTATTTGTATTTATGGTCCAATGACCCTCAATTCTTTAGCCATTTTTAAACACTGTACACTTCATAATGTGCATCAGATGAGGTTTTCGACATAAAAAACCAAAGTTCTTCCATGCTTTGATTCAAGACCTCGGTCAGAATCAACACTCTAGATTTTGTTGAACAGAATAGGAACCATTGTTACTTTCTATGACAATTTTTGTTAAAACAGATTTGTCCACAACAAATTTGAATAAAACAAATTTATTTAGATTTTCCCTTGTTTGAAAAAGAGATCAATTAAATCATTTGAAACGGAAGGGAATTAAATCCCTAATCATATTATTTACGATATCTCAATTTACAAACTAATCAAGATTCTCAAGAAATATATTCAACGATTTATTTCTTTTTACAAAATAGAATTATACTTGATTCCGAAGAAATAAATCCAACAATTTATGTCCCTTACAAAGTTAGAATATACAAGATTCTCATGAAAATAAATTCAATAATTTATTTTCCCCACAACGTTAGAATCATACAAGATTCTGTTGAAAATAAATCCAATGATTTATATTCTTTTCCAAGATAGAATCATATCAGATTCCCAAGAAAATAAATACAATAATTTATTTCCTTTCCTTCCAAAATTAGAATCAACGCAAGACTCTAACGAAGAAATAAATTTAATTATTTATTTCCCTTATATCTTCTGTTAAGCAACGAGACTAGTAGCACTAAAACCCAAAATAGAGATATCAAAGCAACTCAATTCTGTTTAACAAACAAACATCAAAATAAATTAATCCTTTAATTTAGGTGATTCTTGTTTGGAAAGTAGATCAGGTAAACTCGTTAAAATGACAGAAATTAAATCTCGAAACGAATTATTTACGAGATCTTATCTTCCAAAACAATCACGATTTCGCCTGAGTATCCTGCTCATCACTATAAATTTCTCAAAGAAATTATTAATATGAAACAAAAAAATTCACAGTATATTTCCTTAATATTTAATATAAAAATCAAATATAAAACAGAAAATAACCTTTCATTCATGGATACCAAACATTCAAATAACTCAATAAATTGAAATTTGAACCAATTCAAATTCAATCAAAAGAAAGCATGTAGAGCACATACCATCCCTTTGAGGTTCTTAGGAAACTTGGTGATTTTCTCCACATTCCCAATTGTTTGATTAGTTATCGATTCAAACAATGATAACAGACCTGGCTAGCCGAGAATCTTTGCAAGGATTTAAATGACCAATTTCATATTTCAATGGCAGTATGCCATCTTGCTTTCCAACTTGGCGTTGTAGGATGTAAGATCACGTTGACAATTGTAAAATTATACAATTGTTCGCCTTGGATTAAAACTCTAAGAAATTTGTCTTAAGATTGTTGGACAAGTAACGTTAGTAATCCAAGAATAATAATAAAACAGTAAAAATAAATACTAAAAATATTATTAGATCGAACGGAATAAAATCAATTACAAATATATGAGATTAAATAGAAAACCGAATAAATAAACCGTAATTCAATTGAGTAGAAACGAGTTGAGGCTTGTGCGAGCACAGTTTCCTTAAGACAAATTTTCGGCCACTCCTATGGTGCTTGAGTTACGTTGGTCGTCTGTCTCTCAGGATACAACAACTAGATGATCAACTGTAGTAGCACGTCTGCAGAGATCACAGACTATAACCTTGCCTTCCTCTATCACTGAAAACAATTTAAAAAATTTCAGAGTAAAAGTAGTAGAAAATCTCTGTGCTTTTGCCATTGTAAAACCTAGTAGGTTTGCATGCTATTTATAGGGGTAGGAGTTTCATTGAAATAAAACTTGTGAATTATCTGAATTTTATTTAAAATAAAATTCATTTATCAAATGCTATTATCACAATAATATCTGAATTAAAAGATAATATCTTATCATGTATTTATCATTTTAATTCCAGAATATTCAAAAAATAATATCTAAATTTAAGGATAATCTCTGATCACTTATCCTTTTATTTGAGATATTAAAAATGCTATATTTAAGGAAAAATATCTCGTAATGAATTAAAATATCTACAAACCCATGGAGGGCTCGAATGGTCCAGACATTAATGTTACCTATATCATATAAGCTTAAGTTATTCAATAACTACCAAGTAGAGTCTTGTAAATGAACATATCCCACGCTTGGTAACCCATCAATGTGGGATATAAGTTTTTCCCTTTTCTTTAACTCAATTCACAAGCCCACTTTGAGCATCAATTTCTCTTTCATTACTCAACCGTTTTGAGCTTATGAGATACCGTTGTAAAGGTCTCATGGAGTAGAATAAGACCCAATTTAATCCTTATTCGAAACTCCACCTTTACCCATTCAAAATATGGTTTAAAGTTACCATTTTCCTCACATTTTCCAACAGTAAGTCCCTGAGACTTTAGGGATTTATGATATGAACGTTAGTCGTGGTATAATACTGTTGACTTTTATATACGTATGTAAGCGAGTATGTTTCTAGTTGTAGCGCACCAGCACTGACTCTTGCACCGACATCCTATTCAAGATGTTTAATTTTGGGAACTTGATAAGATATGCAGTTAGGGTATTCATGTAGATGAAGGTATGATATATGTACATGATTACGATATTAGTCATAGTGCATCAACATCGACATCCTGAGATACTAGTCGTAGTGCACTAAGAACAGACATCTGTTATTTGGATGATTACGTCCTGTCGTAACACACTAGTGTCGACATCCTGTTATATAGTCGTAGCATGCTAGTGTCGACATCCTGTCCCGATCGATCGAGGTAAGCATGCATCCTGCTATATTATATATACGATATTATACGCGAATCATGTACCGTGATTCAGTACATTTCTTGAGTGATATGGTGAATGGTTTATTGAATGGAAATCTTGTATGTTGATTGCCTTACTTTAAATGATTTATATTATATTTGGAAGATGTTAATGTCATGATTATTCATATTATATTCATGCCTAACCTATATACATGTCTACTTGATCATAGCATCTTTAGGTAGTTCTGTATTACTAAGCTTTTTTCAAAGCTCACGCTATTATTCATCCTCACATGTTATAGGTTTAAACATTGTGTAGATATCGACATAATTGCTGAGAGATCCAGTGGATTTGCTTGCGAAGTACGATACATATGTAGTTAGGGGGCAGGTAGGTCACTTCCTGTATTTATATTTGAGCTTGAATTTCGGTTTTAATAATTGCTTTATGAATCTCGATTTTGGTTAACTATAAGTGTTTTGAATAAACATGTTTTTATTAAGGATTCAACTTTATAGTTTAAATGATTTGAATAACTTTAAATTTACATGGAAGAGCTTGATGTTGGGTTACTCATATAACCCGAGTGTGACTCCTCAGATCGGGTCGGGTGATCCATACCGATCTAGGGTATTATATTTCCTTTCTCCAATTAGGTGCCACGTGTCACCACCTGACTGGAGGAGAAAAATAAATTAAATAAATTAAACAAAAATAGCAAAAGTCTTAGAATGAGGTGGTCACAATGTACCGCCAATTGAATAATTAATTTATTTTATTAAATTAAAATTAGGACCAAATTGATAGATTGTGTAAATAATGGGGACCAAATGTGTAATTATACCAATTTATTTAACAGCCACGTCAACCTCTCCGTTACTTTTTAACGGTTGGTGGTTTGATTGGAACCCCTTAAAATATTTACGTGGTAAATTTGCCAAAATTGAAAGTATAGTGGTCAAATTGACACCAACCACATAGTTAAGTGGTCATCTGTGTAGTTTACCCGTTATAATATGATGATATGGCATGTTTTCATGGTTACTTTTGCAGGTTTTTGGTGTTCATACGGTGACTCTCATATCGTTTGTCTCCGATTCGTGTTTTTTTATGAGCACGTAGAGTTTGATCCCTTTTGGGGTTGTTTGCGATGTAATTTATAGCGAATCGTCGTGTTTTAGAATAGCCGTGAAAGGTTGTTGTTGATTTTGAGAATTTATTCTAGTTCTTATTTTGACAGCTCCCCATGGAGCCTTCATATAATGGACCGTAAAAATTTCCTTTGGTACAAAAAATATATGATTTTACTTGTGCAGCGTTTATTTTTTTAGATTTATGATTTTTTTATTTTCTAAAATATCTATTATGCTTATGTTATGACTTTATTTTATTTATAATAGAGATGAATAATTATTGTGTCTCAGAAAACTATTTAGGGGTAAAAATGGGTTTGCCGTAAACATGGGTTAAGTGTGAACGCGATTGGCATTCACGCCATTGCTTTCAGTGAAAAAGCGGCGGCCTGGGGTATTTTCGACAATGCATATATGTCTGTATGTATTTGAAAGCCAATTCATTTTAAAAACAGTGTTTTAAAATTCCACATAACATTGTTGACCGATCTCGTTTTTGCTTTAAAGATTTTTTTTCTAATTAAAAATTATATCTCAAAGTATATGCTTCCGGTACACGTCACCTGGGTCCCACCAACTTTGATGAGTAAAACCATGTGAATGGGCGACACGTCACCTTGTCGGCAACGATGGCCCATTATCCTTTTGGTTGTTAAGAGGTGTCGATAGTCCACAACGATGGAAGGTTCGAAAATTTTGAAATATTTTGTTAAGTAATTTTTAAGCTTAACTTCAAGAAAAGTGTTTAAATTATATTTCTTGGTTAAGTGTTTAAATTAAATTTTTGGGTCAATATAATGCTTCACGTTTTATTTTATTATTTAACAAAGTTTTTTCATCACAAATATTAAATATTTAATTATTGAATAAGAGCATATACAAAGTTTATTTTTATTATTTTCTTTAAATTTTTATTTTTTAAAAATAGAAAATCTTTAATTTCAATAAAAAACTAAAAAACTTTATTTTTTTAAAAAAAATCACAAACCCAAACCCTAAATCCATCTCTTCTCATCACCGATGCAACCATCACCAGCCTTCCTTGCCTTGGACCACCACAATTGAAAATCTCATCATTTTGTCGTCGATAATTGACGACTGAACCGTCGATGAACATTCAACAATAAAAAAAAGGTTGACTGGGTTCTAACTGATGGTTATAGGATGAGAGATGTCGAACGATGAGGTACATGACGCTTGGGCGATGAACGGTAAATCACTGACGTGTGAAGGTGTAAGACGATGAGGGAGATGTGATTTGAACATTTGATTGGAAGAAATTAAAACTTTAATATTTTTAAAGAAATTCAAGAATTCAACGATGGGATGACAAAATTTTTATAATCACCATTGATAGAAAAACATTATTTAAGTAACGGAATGAAACAGACTAAATTAATTGAATTCAAAAACTTTAGGTCTAAATCTGCCTTCAGTCCCTTTATTCTTTGCACGTTTAAAATTGACTCTTCTAACGTTTTTATTAGTAATTTAGTCCCTTTGATCTATTATTGTTTTCATAATTAAAGTTTAACCGATAATACAGTGACAGTAATTTTATTATATTGGATAATGAGGTATTTAAAGAAAATATTTTTTCGACACATATTGTATCTGTGTATGCATATTATTATTTAATGATTAATTTTATTTTATAAAGAATCTTTGTTTTCATAAACAAAATAATATTATTGAATAATATTGTGAGTTTGTGGCATAAAATTTCATTAAATTAATAAATTATAATTATCTATTAATTAATATCTTTTTAAATTAATAAAATTACGTGATCCCGACATTATTAATTTATAGATGTTTTACTGTATTAAATTTTCATAAAAAAATCTTAAATGAAAAATCAACCCTTAAACTATACATTTTATTTTTTAACTCTTAAATTATTTTTTATCAAAATAAGCCCATAAACTATCATTTCTAATCACTTTAAGTCTGATAGTTATTTAGTCAAAAGGAAATTATTTCGACTAATAAGATGTTAACACATGACAAATTTTTTTTGACCAATAGATAATTTAGGGACTAAAAAAAGTGACATAATTTAGGTATTTATTTTGATAAAAATAGTTAAAAACTTAAGTTGACCAAAAATAATAATTTATGAGTTTATTTAAAAAATAATTTAAAGGTTAAAAGCAAATAAAAAATATAATTTAAGGGCAGATTTTTATTTAAGCCAAAAAAAAAAATCTCCCTAAATCGAGTTAGGTCGATTGAATTACGTGTTTCTTTCTTAGCTCAGCCGCAAAATGCGCATCATCGTTGACATCGCCAACTAATCAACGGCCCATGTTTCTCTCTTACGTGGATTCTCTAACGCTTGCATCACACCCCACAAGGCCATAATTCCTAGTCACATGCGCCTTTCTTATAATATAAATATAATATATCATTATCGAACATAATTTTTTTTCCTTTTATCTCTATTTATGCCGTCATTTAAAAATAAGATTTAAGGTTTAAAATTAATGTTTAAGATTAAGAATTAGGATTATAATATAGGATATAAGATATATAGTTTAAATTTTAAATTTTAAGATATATAGGATATAAGAATTAGGATTAGAAGCAACTTTTACCTTGCAAGATGTTGCATTTATTCTCGGTCTGTCCTTTGACAGAGAGGTTATCACCGGGATTGTAGAGGCAAACTAGCCGGCTGTGTGTTAAACCTTGCTTGGACTGAGGCCGGAGGATAATGATTTGGATGGATGCAAACTGATAATAACATTCTTGGACAACAATTTGACCAACCTACCCCCAAATGCTAATGAAGAAATAAAAATGATATATTTATTATTATTATTTTATTTATTGTAAAATTTTATTTTATAGAAAATAATTTAATATTGAAAAAATTATTTTTGCAGCAGTTTTCTCATGGCCATATTCTACGAGTTATTGGGGGTCTTGATGGCAGACAAATCTCACAACAAGGTCCATTTGATGTGGTTGCCTCATCTGGAGAATACTATGGACTCAAAAGACAAATGTTGGGGAGGGGTAGTGTTGGCATATCTATTTTGGAGTTATGCAGAACCGTCGACCCGAACAGACATGTCATTGGCGGGTGTCTTTGGTTGCTGCAGTCTTGGGCATGAATTCGAATACCATTTTTAAGCCCGACGCCTCGAAATCCGACTCCATTCTAATTTCCACTTGTTCGGAAGTACTAATAAATATTGATTTTATTATATTTTTTTATATTAGAATACTTAAAATTGCTTTTTTGAATTATAGGTGGTTCGGTTTAATAACACACGCATGACTACCGAGCACCTAGCAGGATTATCGACTGTTGATCGATAAGATAGATGAGGTAAATTTTCAGGTTTGAAATTTTTTATTTAAATTTTGGTAAATTGGAAAATTTTTAATTGAATTTTTTTAAATCGAGTTTATCTAACTGATTTTACATATTTTTTTGTAGTTCCTGTGGATGCCGTACAAGGATCTTGATATTTAGACATGCATTTCGCTTGAAATAATGCTGAGCGAGGATGTTTGAATTCTGGTGGTTTCGCTCATACACTACGAGATAGTAGAGTGGCATTCTACTAATCGCCTGATGCGACAATTCAACTATGTCCAAGGGATTCCGGATGTGCCACCCAATTTGGATGCATTGTACAGGTTAATGTGACAAGGCAAGACGGAAGTCCATTGGGGCCAACATCACGCAGACTGGATGATGCAGTGGATAACCCGTTTGGGTAGGCGACCCCATTTTTTGGAACCCATTGGGGACTACAACGTTGCCTATGAGTATATGGCGTGGTACCACCAAAATGGGAAGCCACATATATTACCCCCGAAAGAGCGAGAATGAGAAATAATTGCCCCTCCCCAAAATCTTTCGCCGATGCAACATCCCCCGACGCAACATGGTGCCCGTACAAGGGAGGTGGCCATAGAAAAAGAACAAACGCTCCTGGGGCATCGTCATTGGGAATAGCATAGGCACCTGCCCAGCCAGAGACACCGGTGGTAGCACTTGTATTCCAACAGTCGGCTTTCTCAGCATTTCACCCCATGAGTAGTAGTCTATTGTTTCAGCAAATGAGGAGTCCGTTAGAAGGTTTTTTCACAGACGTGTTTTGTCTTCTTATGGTGGTTCCCCAATCTACTATCTGACACAACCATCTGTATATGTTCCTCCAGTCTACAACCTGACACAGTTCAAATCTGGTATTGTGGATCAGACCCCTTCGCAGAGCCTATTCTTCACCGACCCTAGTGTGAGTGGTGGGACTTGTATTTTATTTGGGGATGATGATACTGATGGTGGTGCCAATGTTTAAAGGAATCCGCATCGAGATTGTTGTCCATCACGGTGTGATACGGGTGGACATAGGCGTCATTAGGATGATTATGTAATTTCTTTTTATTTATGTAAAACAACTTTATTATCATTAAATAAAAAACTATGGTATATCATGGTAGATCTTGTTAGTAACTAGACTCACTACAATTAAAGATAATTTATAATTAAAATTACTTAACAACGTAAATACATTATAATTACTTAACAATCACAATTACTTAACAACCTAAATATTGTCACGGGGCTAGGGCTCAACCCTAGTGATCAGTGCGGCCTTAGACGCCCTTGACGCTAATCGGTCGATTCCTGTGCCTAAGTAAGCCTTCAACCAGCCTTGCGAGTACTCCTGCTCAGCAATGGCTCGGACAAGCCCTCCAGGCTTCGATGGATGCGGAAGAGCTTTAAGCAATATGGTGGCTACTCTTGGCCACTCGAGAGGCAACTAGCTCGAAGAGCTTTGGAAACGAAGACAATTGAAAGGAACAAGAGGAGAACTAGAGTAAATGCCTCAGAGTCTTATTACTCTTCTCAAATGAGAGAATGAATGGAATGAGATGGTTGGATGATACAAATGATAGTGGGAGGCTCTCTATTTATAGTTGAGCTCCCACTCAATCAATGGTCCGGATCGATTTACATGGATGGCCAGGATTAGCCCAAATCTTTACAAGAATCTCTAATCTAGGAAAGAATATCAAATCCTACCTAATTACATCAATTAGTAGGTTTCTTTCCTCAAATAGTTGATCACACCCGATATGGCAAGATTCTTCGTTTGACTTCTTGTTTCTTGCCATTTCCGAAGAGCTAGTGTGATCGGGCTCTCTAGCATTCTCCAAGTGTTGGGCCAAGTCTGGTGGTTTTGGCAAGTCCGATGATCCGCTTTGAGCCTCTTGGGCGGATCCTTGCGCATCTATCTCAGACCAAAAGGTTTGGGCCGTGACATTCTCCCCCATTGAACTTGGCGATGCCCTCATCGCTGCATTAGAACGATCCTGGGTAGGGCCTCCTTGGATGCTGCTACCTGTTGCCTCGGCTTGGTGCCGTTCCCCCATATGAACTGCTCGCCTCGGCTTCTGCCGCAATGGATTTCCTCGATCCTCTGCACCATTACTCACATCGTCTTGGTGGCTTCTCGATGTCTCGGCTTGCTCATGTCCCCCCATAAGGACTGCTCGCTTCGACTCTTCCCGCCAAGTGATGTCGCGTGCTTGACACCTTCGGATACATCGCCGATGTAGGAGCTTTCTCCTACAAGCCTTGGTTTGCCTTGATCCCGCGACAAAGTCTTGGGTGTCACCACATTGAACACCGGACAAACTCTCAGACTCGTCAGCCCATCAGTTTGGCTCCTTAGAACTCTGAAAGGTCCCTTCCAAGCTTCGTCTCCCCCACTCCGATGGTTAGGTCCAACTCGACCTATGCTCATCAAACTCGGCAAATCAAACTCAAAAACACTAGAGTGGTGTTTGATATGTACTTTTCTCTCGGTTGTATTTACTCTAAAATGGGTCAACCCTTCTGTCTCCACGAAGTCTGGCCCCCTTTGCATCGAACCTCCCTCATTGAAGTTCTTTGCATTCATCAACACCTTTTGCCTAAGGTCCGTTGCCCCTCGTTGCACTCACCCCTCTGACTTGAAGTTTGGCGCACTCTTCTTGCATCGACCCTTCTTCCTCGAAGTTCGGTGCTTCCTCTTGCGTTGGCACTTCTTACCCAAAGTCCTTCGCTCATTTCCCACCTTGCCCATGGGTGGTGTCTCCCCGGTTGCAATGTCCCTTGGCTTGGCCCCCTTCGACGCTCCATTGGTCTCAAAAGCGATGTTCTTTCACCGAACATCCTCGGTAAGCACTATCCTAGCCTTCCTGGACATGTTCACCTTTTTCTGCTTTCGGTTTCCCTTGGCCTTGGCAGAACTAGACGGCTTCGAACCAAGCTTTGTAGCCTCGCTTCCTTCGGGCTTTTCCCTCATCTTGGACTCCTTGGCTCGAACTGGGCATTTCCGCAACTTGTGAGACCCTTTACACTAGTAGCACTCCAATTGCTTCTTCTTCACCCTCGGCTTGACGGCTTTCTCGTTTGCTATCGCACCGTGGCTTGACTACTTTGGCACTCGTAGTCGCACCTTGGATTTCCCTTGGTTTATTGACACTCGCAATTATGCCAAGTCGCACTACTTCCCCTTCTGACTCATATTCTCTCTTGATGAGTGTAGCAAGGCGATTCTTCTCGGGACAGCTCCTTATCACATGTGGGCCATCGTAGAAGTAGCACTTCATCTTCCTGCTTGCCTTCTTCTTTGGCACGGACTTAGCCTCGCCATTCCCACAGTCACTCGTCGTGGGCTTGGACGTCTCGGCACTGACTGGCTTGTCTCTCGCAGGCTCGGTCAACAACTCGGCCGCATCTTTGGCCTCCCGAATCTGGGCACCTCCTTGCTCCAATGCAAGCCTCGCCCAGGCCTAAGTCCCTCTAAGATGTTGGCAAGCGCACCCCATTCACTAATTGCACTCTTGCAACTGAGTAGCTCTTCCTTGAGCTCATTCACCTCGATCCGCAAAGCCTTCACCTCGGCTTCGCAAGCATTACTCTCTCGAACATTCACCAACTCACTGAGAACTCGTCGCGTCTCGTCCTTAAACCGGTTTTCCTTGGACTCTACTTGGTTAAGGCGAGACTCGAAGACACCTTGGGTTTGCTTGGCTTCCTCTTCGGATTCTTCAAGCCTACATACCCTCTTTGTCAACGACGGTAACCACTCGGAATGACGTTTGATCTGTTCAATCGTCAAGTTGAGAGATTCTTAAGTCTCTTTGGTGATTTCTTCCTTGAAAGAATCCACCTTCTGGGACAAGCCCACTATCCTCAGACCTGAGTGTGAACGTTCTATCATTGAGATCCTCAATGAAATCTTTTACCTCGTTCATTGTCATTCTTCTCCATTGTGATGCCATCTCGGTCACTTCTTTGCCACGAACTAGCTTGCTCACTTTGACTAGCTCAAATGCAAATCCTCGCCTAACTTGACTGCAACACCAAGTAGGCTCAAACGCAAGCCCCCTCGTCTCGCTCTGATACCACTTGTCATGGGGCTAGGGCTCAACCCTAGTGATCCATGCGGCTTTAGACGCCCTTGACGCTAATCGGTCGATTCCCGCGCCTAAGTAAGCATTCAACCAGCCTTGCGAGTACTCCTGCTCGGCAACGGCTCGGACAAGCCCTCAAGGCTTCGATGGATGCGGAAGCGCTTTAAGCACTATGGTGGCTACTCTTGGCCACTCGAGAGGCAACTAGCTCGAAGAGATTTGGAAACGAAGACAATTGAAAGGAACAAGAGGATGACTAGAGTAAATGCCTCAGAGTCTTATTACTCTTCTCAAATGAGAGAATGGATGGAATGAGATGGTTGGATGATACAAATGAGAGTGGAAGGCTCTCTATTTATAGTTGAGCTCCCACTCAATCAATGGTTCGGATCGATTTACATGGATGGCCAGGATTAGCCCAAATCTTTACAAGAATCTCTAATCTAGGAAAGAATATCAAATCCTACCTAATTACATCAATTAGTAGGTTTCTTTCCTCAGATAGTTGATCACACCCGATATGGCAAGATTCTTCGTTTGACTTATTGTCTCTTGCTATTTCCGAAGAGCTAGTATGATCGGGCTCTCTAGCATTCTCCAAGTGTTGGGCCAAGTCTAGGGGTCTTGGCAAGTCCGATGATCCGCTTTGAACCTCTTGGGCGGATCCTTGCGCAACTGTCTCAGACCAAAAGGTTTGGGTCGTGACAATAACTTAACAACTTAAGTTACGTTTAGTTGAAATGTATATAATATGAGTCAGTTTCCGTGTCTTCATAGTTTGTGGACAAATCTGATGTTAAGTTTAGTTCTTTAATTTTTTTCTCTTTATCCAGTCGTCTACTGTAGTTATTTATCAGAACTTCCTTTTCGTCTTGTTGTAGTCACCTATTTTATTCGACCCATTATTTTTGGTTCTTGTATATATCCGAAAATAAAATCAAAAAATGATAAACCAAAAAACAATATACATGTTTCATTTGGTCTTTGTACATATTAAAGTCCAAAAAAAAAAATAAAACCCAAAAAAGTTGAAAACCCAATAATATATATGATCCATTTATTACAAAAAAGATGAGCCCATTATTTACAAGCCCAATTCGGCTAACACAATAAAAAACCCTAAAACCCTATCCTTTTTTCTCAGCCGTCACCCTCTCCTAATCGTTGGATCAAATTCGATCCAACTGTCTAGATGAAAACCTTAAGAGGCCCGTCCCTTAAGCCTGGCGCAGCACGCCCATCACCGTTGGATCCAATGAGATCTGACAGCTCAGATCACACAAGAAGGCATCACCAGGATCACCACTCGCGCGTGGTTCTCACGCGCTCAACCATTCGGCTTCTGGTGACCGTTCATCTTCCCCGATTACTCTGTGGTCGACGCCGACAGTTGCGTTGATCATCATCTCAACCATTTTCGATCGCCGTGACATGCAAGCAAAAAAATGGGGTTACATTTCGAATTAAAATGAAAGAAAAGGAAGAAATCAAATTGGAATCAAACATAAATGGCAATGAATCATGATTAAAGACACAATCACAGAAAAAATGGGAAGAATCAGCCGAATCAGGCCAAATCCGGTCAACACCGAATCAATCAAATTTTTAGATTTTAGGGTTTCCACTTGTAATCAGGGAATTGATTTTCTTTCCCCTTGTTCATACATGTAACCGGCCTATAAAAGGGGCCTTGAATCACCGATTGTAATATGGACACCATTGAAAAAGCAATAACAGAAGCAATTTCTAGTCAAATTCAAAAGTATTTTATACCTAAAATTTTCTTTTGCGCATATTTTCTGGGTTTCAATTAGAAAAAGAAAAGAGGGGCGCGGGTTTTACCGATCAAAGAGGATGAAGCCATCGTCAGAGCGCCGAGCCGTGGCCGCCATTGGAGTTGGAAGCCGAAACTGAGAAGGACCGCTACTGGAAACTCGCCGCCAGCCGAAGGCCACGCCGATCGACGTAGAGGAGTGCTGTGAGCTGCCGCCGAAATCTGGAAAACCCATGAAGGCCACAGAGGGTTTTGAAGGCTTAGAGTGTTTCATTTGGTTAAAAATGAAACAATTTTTTTGTTTTTAATTGTTGAGTTATATACTCGACCAGTTGGAGTGACCTGGAACTGACCCGCTCCATCACACGACCCGCGCCCTTCTTTCCCCAGTCTTCTACTTCGTCCATCACTGTTTGCTTTCTTACACCTTAGTCCTTTTTTGTTTTTAATTTCGTTCTTCAGTTTTAATTTTCCTACAATTTGGTCTTTTTATGTTTAATTTGCTTGCTCTTTTTTATTTAAAACACAAAATTTAAAATGCAGGATATAGAAATATATATAACCTTTAATAATTTGTTTCTTAAATTAAAATTTGTTCATCTTTTAAAATGAATATTAGGTTAAATAATGCATATGTACATATATAGAAAATGTAGGGTTATATTAATTCCACGTAGCTTTAATAATATATAGTAAATGAACCCTTAAGTTTAGGTTCCTCTTTTACATAATATATTTTTAATTAACTCGGTAATTTCTTTAGATCACTAAATCTACCTTTAATTAAAATTCATCTAGTAGAACCCTTTTAGGATTAGTAACTTTAATCACCTAATAATTGGATTTAGGGTTAGAAACACATAAAAATGAAAAGAACAAAATAAAATAATCATTTAAAAATGATTTTTCTTGCACAATGAAAATGAGATGTATTTTCAATTAGGGATAATTCAGTTTTCCCGTAGCCGTTGTGGAAATGGTCGAGACTCATATGCGAAAGCACATTTTCAAATTTTAAGGATTAATACCTTAATCCCCTTGTGTCTAAATTGATTTAGATTTTCTCAGCGTGAGCGAGTTGGAGCCAATTCTAGAACTTTTGGATTTTTGTATTAATCCCTGCATGCATTCATCCGAATTATAAGGAAAATATTAGTGATCAAGTAAGCGCCGGTCTTCAGGCGTGATGGGGGTGCTAATCATTCCCCACGCGTAACCGTGCCCCCGAACCCTCGAGATTTCGTAATCTCTGATTTGTTTTTAGGTTTCCAGTCTGCCTAATACAATAAAAGGGACTGGTGGTGACTCCGTTAGGGAATGTTTAAGAGAGCACAACTTTTACTTGATCACGAATTATTTTCTTTATTAATTCGTTGCATTTTCTGTGTGCATTTTCTTGGTGCTTTAAATCTGTTTGCATCATAACATGAGCCTTCTACCCGGGCTCTATCAAACCTAAGTGGAAGAAAATAGCTATGCCTTCGTGAGTAACCCTCCGTATGGGCTAGTGAAAGTCTTTCGGGATCCAGAGTACTTATACTTTCGTGAGTAACCCTCAGTATGGGTATAACAGAAATGCATCCCCTTGAGCTGTGTTCGATTCGTAAGCCTGTGATGGGCCAGAATTGAACGTCTTATCCACCTTGGAGTATTGGATAAGGGCGGTTTGAGAACCCTTTTAGATCTAAACCCGTATGAATGTTTGTCTTAGTAAGTCCACCCCATCAAGCCATGTGAAACCATAGGTTTTATCTTTCTGCTTTATTAATTACTTTACTATTTCACATTTTATTCTTAAATTTATCTTATTATATATACGCTAACACATTTTTGATCATTTTAGTGCATACATCACATTGCGACCACTTGGTATTCTGAGACATTGTGCAATCATGGATCATGAGTATACGAGTCACATTGTCCGATTCTGGAATCCTCTACTCGAACATAGAAGTACGAAGTGAGTCCATGGAGCTTTAACACCAACATGGAGATAGCGTGTAGAGAAATACCACTGTAGACATGCCGAAGCAAATACATATGGGGTTGCCTCATAACCATTTATCCAGACTGATTGTTGTTTGGGAGAGCCTAGAAGCCCAGAACCAAGCCGTGTTCACTAAGAGATACGGGGACATAACCTTATTTCTTGGAGTAGAAATAGATGAGTCAATGATACTAGCAGCTGTTGAATTTTGGGACCCAGCTTATCGATGCTTCATCTTCAATCAGGAAGACATGACTCTCACTATTGAGGAATACATGGTCTTGCTACGCCTGGATTTAGAAAAACCTGATAAGATATACTAGAAGGAGAAGAAATCATGATATCGAGAGAAATTTGCCAAGCTTGCCGGTCTACATGTCAAAGAATTGAATGTCCATGTTGATGAGAAAAACAAGAGCACTTGCTTTACATGAGAGTTCATTTACGCCCAAATCACGAAGGATATGAAGCATGGGAGAGTCATTGATCTGCTCGCTTTGGAAATCTATGGGTTAGTGATCTTCCTCAAGGTTTTGGGTCACATCGAGATGGCCTTGGTAGATTTGTTGGTCTAGAAGAATGTGAATCAGGTCCCGGCTATTTTGGCAGAAACTTTTAGATCCTTGAACTTTTGCAGAACTCAAGGTAGAAGTTGATTCCTTGGCTGCTCTCAGCTTCTTTATTTATGGCTGCAAAGTCATTTTTGGGATAGCGAGAAGATAAGCAAACATCCAACTTCCCGAGACTTGGTCCCAAACAAGGAAATCACCAAAAAGCAGTGGCCGCGAAATAGAAAGCTAGAATAGTGGGTAATCTTCTTCAAAAATTTCACTGATTCTGATGTGACATGGAGAGCTCCATAGATGTATCCACTTCCGATCTTGTACAAGTATGGAAGGATGGAGTGGGTTCCCTTTATAGGCCTCTAAGGAACTTCCAGTTACGCTCATTTGCTAGTACAACGCCAGTATGCTTCTTGACAGTTCATCCTAGTGACACATGGGATACGAGAGGAAAAATTCTCCTACACGAAAGCTAATTCTACTAGACAACTCATAGATCTAGCCAAAAAGTGAAAATAGACATTTCGAATGGAAGTAGCACTATTTGCCAGTGTTGTACCCGAGTACGCCAGTTGGAGGAGGCAACGAGTTGATAATATAGGCGTACCAATCTTAGAGAGTGCATAAGAAAACCCACAGCCTGACATCCTACTCACTGAGCTGGAAATCTACAAGTAGGTCTTTAAGAAAGAGAAAGGGAAACTATGGGATAGGGTGACTAAACTTGAAGGTGAACTCCTCGCATAGCAGGTTGAACGAGAGGGTTATCAGAAAAGGTGAAGACTTTGTTGGCAAATCAGGAAATCTACCTAAGATATGTGCAAGAATTAACACAAGAGAACAATCATTTGAAGGCTCGAGAGGCACGAACAGGTATTTCCAAGACTTCGGAGGAAGAAAAGGCACAATTAGAGAGGATGAAAAAATAATTGAAAGAACGGCAGCGTGAAGCCCGAAAGCATAAGGAAAAAGTAGAACAGCTCACTGAAGAAAAGCAACACCTAGAGGAACAATATTCAGATGCACGACACAACCTCAAAAAATACCGAAATCTGAATCGAGAGCTCCAAGAGAAGTTGAAGGAAGAGAAGGTCAAGGGAGCCGAAGCTGAATTACTCTATTTGGGAGTTGAAGATTTGAAGAAACAATTGCAGGCTCATTAAGACCATATTCATGTCCTCATTGATGATTGGGATTATGAAAAGATCCAGTGGGCTGATACAAAGCATGCCTTCGATGTCGCTTGCCTAGGTCGGCACTTTTATATTGATCATCTGAAACAACAAATTCAAAAAGCGATCTCCAATGCTCGAGAAATGAGGGATCGTGCTAGGGTCCTGAGATCGAGGTTCCTTCCAGTAAGAGAAGATGGAAAGCACTAGTTGGACTTCCTGGATGAGGTGATAGAGCAGTATCGGCAGATCACCTTTTTTCTTTGGGAAGGTTCAGAAGGAAACGACACCAAGAGAAGAAGTTGAGCCACCAACATCGAAAAGGCTCAAGGAAACAGAATAGAAGATTGTTGTACTTTTCCTTTTTTAGTCAAAAATAATGTGTACTCGGAACTTATATGATCTATGAAGTGCACTATGTTTCGGAATACCATTGTTCTTTTGCATTTGCATTCATTCCATATAACACACTACATTAAAATAAATAATTAACTATGGGAAGTTCAAACGCAGTTGACAAAATTACTCACTCGTACGAAACTCGTTCTCAAACTCGCAAAATGGATATGGAAAACAGAATGTCCGCCATGGAAGTCAACTTGAAGGGTACACAGAACAAGTTAGAGAAGATTGAAAATGATCTGAAGAATTAAATTACCAATGCTCAAGAGAATACCGTGCTACAGACAGCAGCTATGCTTGGAAAGAACCCTGAAGTTCTTAAGGCCCTCAAAGATGCAAGGGCGACAGCACCCTCACATGAGGCCCTCAAGGGGAATGTTTAGATTCACATCCCTGGGACCTCGACTAATGTCTTGGTGGAGTCCGGGGCAGGTCAAGGTGATGAGCAGGATTTTGAGGTGCCCGACCTTGATGAGTTGGAAAGTCATAGCCGCTTGGATAAGAAATTAGAAGATCGCCGTGAAAAAGCTTGAAGGAATGGTGAAGGCCCTGCAGAGAGTTAGCATTCATCGAGGTCTAGATGCTAGAGATCTTAGCCTGGTGACAGACTTGGTCATCCCGCCAATGTTTAAAACACCAGATTTTGAGAAATACGACGGAAACACATGTCCTTCAACACACTTAACAATATACTGCAGGAAGATGTCATATTATTTGGACAATGAAAAACTGCTCATACACTACTTCCAGGATAGTTTGTCTGGATCAACAACTCGCTGGTAGACACAGTTAAATTGGACCAGTATAAAGACGTGGTTGGATTTGTCACAAGCCTTTGTCGAGCAATATAAGCACGTTACGGACATGGTCCCAAATAGAATGGTCCTGCAGGGGATGGAACAGAGAGAAAACGAAAGTTTCTACCAATACACTCAAAGGTGGCAGGATGTAGCAGCGCAAGTCCAACCTCCGCTATTGGAGAACAAAATCATGCCTATGTTTGTAGAAACGCTGAATGGGCATTTTTATGACTGAATGATAAATTACGGGACCAAAAGCTTCGCTGACATGCTGCTGAATGGCGAGCTAATCCTAGAAACCATAAAGAGTGGAAAGCTTGATGGAATGGAGTCAAAGAAGCCTTACAGGAAACAAGAAAATAAGGTGAACATGACTTTATCATATAATCATAATTTCTCTAAAGGGGTAGTGATTAACAAGCAAAATGCGGCTAGTACAAGTTCGATAGTTTAGAATCCACCCAGGCTCGAAACAAGGAATTAATCAAACAAGCCCAGCTTTACCCCTATACCAGTAACTTATGCAGAATTATTTCCGCTGTTGGTTGAGTCTAGGTTGGTGGTGCCACAACATCTTACCCCGATGCTACCACCATACCCTCGGTGGTATTTCTCAAATGCCAAATTCGAATACCATGCTGGAATCACATGACATACAATTAAGAATTGTATAGCCTTCAAGAAGGTGGTAGAGAATCTATAGAAAGTAGGTATGTTGTCATTTTAAGCTGTAGAGGTTAAAGGAAAACCTCTTCCCAACCATTAAAGTACAAGGGTGAACGTTGTATGGGAGGAAGAAGGCAAGCAAGTGAAAGTACGGGTAGGCGATGTTATAACCCCACTATGGTGGGTGTATTCAAAGATGAAGAAGGCTGGAATGTTGAGGTGCAACCCTCAGGAAATGGGCCCTATTGCGAGTATCATGGGAAAAAGGGTCATGAAATTTAATGGTGTTTAGAATTCAGGCAGCTGGTTCAAAACAAGGTGAATAACGGTGAAGTAGAATTCTTCACAAGGAAAGTTATAAGTGATGTGCCTGAAATATACGCATCAGACGAGTCTCCCATGAAGAATCTCGCGGGTATTAAACCCTTGGTCATCAAAACCTAGGTAAGAGCTGGCAAAGTGACAAATAAGGTGACTCATCGACTTGTGATAAGAGTGCCGACACCTTTTCCTTATGATGACAGCAAAAGGCTACCTTGGAACTATACATGCACAACTATGACACAAGAGGAATCAGGGTCCGTTGAAGGAATGATTAACGAAGTTAGACATTTCATGAGAAATGAAAGGTGTTATGCGCCCCTATTGGAGAAGACCGACATGCTGCCCAAAGAAAGAATGCTCTGAACAAGGAGTCCGGAAAGGATTTTTATGAGGACCGCCCGAACGAAGTACTGGAACTTGTGAAAGAATTTGAGGCTCAGGAATTTCTCAAGATTCTTAAGTATAGTGAATACAGTGTGGTAGAACAACTACACAAGCTTCGAGCACGCATATCTATGTTATTGCTATTGCTAAGTTTAGAGGGGCACTAGGATATGTTACTCAAGGTTCTCAACCAAACTTTTGTGCCAAAAGAAATAACCACGGACAAGTTGGATAGGTTGGTCGGGAATATTGTTGTTGATAGTTTCATCTCTTTTAGTGATGAAGAGATCCTAGAGGGAGGAAGAGGCTCGTACAAAGCTCTTCACATTACCACTAGTTGCAAAAGACACATGCTTTTGGAAGTCCTTATAGACAATGGTTTAGCTTTAAATGTTCTGCCAATAGCCACATTGAAGAAACTACCGATAGATGAGTCACATATAAAGGTTTATCGGAACACGGTTTGAGCAATTGATGGTACGCAAAGAGAGGTGCTGGGAAAGATAGAGGTCCCTCTATAGATTGGACCATCTATGTTTGAGGTTGACTTAGTGGTAATGGACATGCGACCAACCTATAGTTGCCTTCTAGGGTATTCTTGGATTCATACCGCCGAAGCAGTCTCGTCCACGTTGCACCAAAAGTTAAAGTTCATGGTCGATGAGCAGTTGATAATTGTTGGCGCAAAAGAGGATATCATTGCCTCAGTGACAATTGAAGCTCCTTATATCGAGGTTGATACAGGGGCATTGGAATGCTCATTCAGGTCATTGGAATTGGTGGGCGCGACTTTTGTTGCTAAAGGGAGTAAGATTCGAAGGCCAGGTTTGTCCAAATGTGCGAAGATGCAAGTGAGAGAAACCTTAGGTAGATGAGCTGAAACATGAAAGGGATTTGGGAAATATCACCAAGGTAGGTTGTATCCGGTGAATTTTGCTGAAAAGAAAGACAAATTCGGGTTAGGATTTAAGCCCAGTGTGGCCCAAAGAAGAGCCGCCATAATGAAGAACCAAGAAAGAAGAAAGAACAAACTCAAAGGGGAAGATGTCGCATGGGATCTGATGACGTTTCCACCTCTTAATTTCACTTTTACATCAAGGGGTTTATGAACCTCGGCTTAACCCAGGATGAGAAAGAGTGGATGAGATCGCAGAGATGTTTGGCAAGATGAGTATTAATGCGGTGCTGGAAGAGAAAGAGTAAGAGGGCAGATATCTGTCAATGATTCGCCCATTTGACGAGCATAATAATTGGAATGCAGAAGAACTTCTTGTAGTTTTTAAGTCTCTTTCAGAGTAATTTTCAAAACTAACCCTCTATTTTAGCCCCAAAACAGTAGGGGATCACTTATGTAAAGGGCATATGCTAAATCATTATGGTTCCTATTTCAATAAAGTACATTTTGTTTTCAAACCTTGTGCATCAAAGGGAAAAAAACAACAAAAAATATTTCATTCTTTTTTTCTTTTGCCCAAATACCGATATATTCCCATTCTTTACAGGTCTCCAGATATCAATGACGTAAGTGATATTGAGTCCGAATCGAGGGCTGATTTCGAGCAGCATTTCCCAGAAGGATGCGATAATCTTGATAATGAGGTTGAGGTCGATATCCCAGAAGATCTCCTCCGACTGATGAAAACTGAAGAGAAACATATTGTTCCCCACAAAGAGCATTTGGAAATTGTGAACCTTGGGATCGAAGAAGAAAGACACGAAGTGAAAATTGGCACTACGATCACTGCACAGACCCGACAGAGTTTGGTTGAGCTTTTTCACAGTTACAAGGATGTGTTTTCCTGGTCATACCAAGACATGCCAGGTTTGGATACAGACATCGTGGTTTATCGCCTGCCGATAAAACCAAGGTGTTGACCCGTGCAGCAAAAATTATGAAGAATGAAGACATACATGCTTTTGAAAATTAAAGATGAGGTGAAAAAGAAATATGACGTCTGTTTCCTATAAGAAGCTCGATATCCGAAATAGGTGGCTAACATTGTGCCAGTCCCGAAGAAAGATGGAAAGGTTCGCATGTGTTTCGACTATAGGGACCTAAATCGTGCAAGCCCGAAGGATAATTTCCCGCTCTCACTTTTGTGGACAATATTGCTAGACATTCGTTGTTTTCATTCATAGACGGTTTCTCGGGCTACAACCAAATTAAGATATGCCCTGCGAAAATAGAGAAAACCACATTTGTAACACAATGGGGCATTTTCTGCTACAAGGTAATGCCGTTCATATTAAAGAATGTCGAGGCAACTTATCAGAGAACCATGGTGAACTTGTTCCATAATATGATTCATCAGGAAATTGAGGTATATATGGATGACATGATTGCCAAGTCCCGAACAGATGGGGAAACATCCTGAACTTAGAAAAGCTTTTCAAGAGGTTAAGAAAGTTTCAATTGGAGCTCAACCTCGCCAAATGCACTTTTGGGGTAACTTCAGGAAAGCTCTTAGGCTTCATAGTGAGCGAAAAGGGGATAGAGGTAGACACTGACAAAGTGAAAGCAATACAACAGCTTCCACCTCCGCAAACGCAAAAAGAGGACCGGGGTTTCCTAGGCAGGCTCAATTATATTGTCAGATTCATCTTCCAACTGACAAAAAAATGCAACCCAGTGTTCAGACTACTCAAGAAGGAAAATCCCGAAGAGTGGAACGAAGAGTGCCAAATAGCCTTTGAGCAAATTAAGAAACAGTTGACAAATCCACCAGTATTAGTACCACCAGTCCCAGAAAGACCCTTAATCCTATATTTGACCATACATGAAAATTCATTAGGATGTGTGTTGGGGCAGTACGACAAGATGGGTCGAAAAGAAAAGGCAATCTATTACTTGATCAAGAAATTCACAGATTGTGAATCAAGGTATCCTCAGATCGAGAAGATGTGTTGTGCTCTGGTTTGAGCATAAAAAAGGCTCAGGTAGTACCTTTTATACCACACCATGTGGTTGATATCTTCGCTCGATCCGTTAAAATTTATGATGGAAGCATCGGCTTTATCGGGAGGAGTAGCTCACTAGAAAATACTGCTAACAGAATTCGACATCCAATATGTTAGCCAAAAGGCAGTAAAAGGAAGTGCCATAACAGACTTTTTAGCTAACCGCACCTCTGATGATTATGAAGCATTAGAGTTTGACTTCCCTGATGAACACTTGATGTGTGTTACAGTTGAAGATAACACATGGATTTTTAATTTTGATAGAGCTTCTAACGCCTTAGGCCACGGTATTGGGGGCAATCTTGGTTTCTTCAAAGGGTGATCATTATCCATGCAATATTGGGACTCATAGTTTTTTCTGCACCAACAATATGGCAGAGTACGAGGCCTGCATTATGGGATTGCGAGCGGCCATAACGAAGAAGGTCAAGGTCCTAAAAGTCTACGGGGACTCAGCTCTGGTCATCTATCAAATTTGCGGAGAATAGAAGATGAAGAATTCAAAATTAATTGAGTATCAGAAGCTAGTCCTCGAATTGATCAAAAAATTTGAGGAAATTACCTTCAACTACCTCCCGAGGGAAGAAAACCAAATGACAGATGCGTTGGCCACGTTGTCAGCAACCTTTAACGCAAGTGAAGATGCAAAAATGATGCCAATACAAATCTAGGTTTCAGAATTGCCTGAGCATTGTTACAATGTAGAAGATGAGGAAGATAGTCTCCCATGGTACCATGATATATTGCAGTACATCAAATTTCAGGAGTATCCAGCTCAAGCAAATGAGAATAACAAAAGAACACTTCGAAGAATGGCTGTAGGATATGTTTTGGATGGAGAAACCTTGTACAAAAAGAGCCAAGACCAAGCTCTGTTGAGATGTGTAGGCGCCAAAGAAGCCCAATTGATCCGAAAGAAGTTCACGAAGGGGTATGCACAACTCATCCTAGTGGGTTTACCATGGCTAGACGAATCATGCGACTGGGCTATTACTGGTCTACAATGGAAGGAGACTGCATCAATTACGCATAGAAATGTCACAAGTGTCAAATCTATTCTGATAGGATATATGCCCCACCACAATCTCTTTATGTGGTGACTTCGCCATGACCCTTCTCGTGATGGGGCATAGATGTGATTGGACAGATTTATCCTAAAGCCTCCAACGGACATAGATTTATTTTGGTGACAATTGATTATTTCACCAAATGGGTTAAAGCGAAATCTTATGCAAATGTCACTAGATCAACGGTATGCAAGTTCCTCAAGAAAGAGATTATCTGTCGTTACAGGCTGCCTGAAAGCATTATCACTAACAATGCTTCAAATTTGAACAACAAAATGATAGTTGCAGTCTGTGAGCAATTTCAAATCAAGCACCACAATTCAATGACATATCGCCCAAAAATGAATAGGGCAGTAGAGGCTGCCAACAAGAATATCAAGAAAATAATCTCCAAAATGACAGACACTTACAAAGACTGGCATGAAAAGTTACCATTCACCCTATATGCTTACCGAACAGCCGTGCGAATATCTACATGAGCAACACCGTTTTCTTTGGTCTATGGCATGGAGGACGTATTGCCAATTGAAGTTGAGATTCCATCACTTCGTGTCCTAATGGAAGTAAAATTGGATGAGGTTGAGTGGATTCAGGCACGTTATGATCAGTTAAACTTAATTGAAGAAAAAAGATTGAAGGCAATTTGCCATGGCCAGATGTACCAGAAGATAATGATACAAGCTTACAATAAGAATGTTCACCTGAGAGAATTTTAAGAGGGTGACCTCGTTCTAAAAATGAAGCTGCCGATTCAAAGAGATTCCCGTGGAAAGTGGACACCTAACTGGGAAGGGCCCTATGTGGTGACTAAGGCATTCTCTAGAGGAGCTTTAATATTGGCTAAGATGGATGGGGATGGACTAAAAAACCTCGTGAACTCAGATTCAGTCAAACGTTATTACGTATAATAATAATAAAAAAATTGAAAAGTGAAAATCCGTAAAAAGGCATTTTCAGCCCAAAAAAGAGAAAAAGGAGAGTCCAAGATGAAAACCCGAAAAGGGCGTCTGGAGACTAGGATGGATTCAAGTTGAAAACCCGTAAAGGGCGGTTTGAATATTTAAAGCAGGAATGTTTACTCGGCAGTTCGTTCCGCATTATCATGACCTTTGGAGCATTCTTAGCAGTGGGTGCACCCGAAAGAACTACTGAGGCACTAACTCGTAATACTTTGGTCTTTGATATTTGGACACCTTGTCCTACCTTTTTGTGATAACTTAATTCTTTCCCATAATAAATGAACTTTTTCTCGCAGAACTTCTCGTTTTGCACATTAAAATGGGAACCAATGAATTTGCATTCATACAGTATAAGAGTTTTTTGAATGTTACTCTGAACGTGACTTAAGAAAAACAGGAATTACAATGCATTTCATTATTTTGACTCCGATCATATGATTTGCATGAGCATGAAACTTAGTACAGGTAATGGCACCAAATTGGGACAAGATTCCTTGAACATTAAATACCATTCCAAGAATTTCAAGGTAGAAATAAGTTTTGCTGCAAAGATTCCATATGAGAAGTTCGAAGGTGATCATAAGAATCTTTGAAGAGCTAGAAGACTGTCCAACTCATTTGGAGTACAAGATTATTGGCTTAAGTAAACAAGTATGCAAAGATAAAAAATGGAAGCATACGACTTAGTCATTGTCGCTTCGGAATGACGCCCCAGTTATTCCTTTTGTTTCAGCCACTCCGGAGAAACATGTCCATTGAAACGAGATATTTGGAATCATTGCCGCTATAGAATGATAAGTTAGTTATTCGATTCGTTTCGGCCGCTTCAGAGAAATGAGATCTTTGGAATCAATGTCGTTTCAGAATGATAAACCAGTCATTCAATTTGTTTCTACCGCTCTGGAGAAACAGGTCTATTGAAGTCGTTGCCCCTTCGAAATGACACACCAGTTATTTAATTCGTTTCTACCGCTCCGAAGAAACAAGTTCTTTTAAGAAGCCATTCAACTTATTCACTGTCGCTTCGGAGGAATAGGTTGATTGTAGAGTCGCTTGTCGCTTCGAAAGAATGACTCATCGATGTTCAGTTTGTTTTTTGCCACTCCGAAAGGATAAGCTACATTCAGCCATTTGGCCGGATAAAATCAGTGCCTTTTTGTTCTTTGCCCTATTCTTGTTTCACAAGAATGAGCAAAGAGGGGCAGTTGTAGTCACCTATTTTATCCGGCCCATTATTTTTGGTTCTTGTATACATATGAAAATAAAATCAAAAAATGATAAACCAAAAAATAGTATACATGTTTCATTTGATCTTTGTACATATTAAAGTCCAAAAAAATAAACCTAAAAAATTTGAAAAACCAACAATATATATGATCCATTTATTACAAAAAATAGGAGCCCATTCTTTACAAGCCCAATTCGGCTAACACAATAAAAAACCCTAAATCCCTATCCTTTTTTCTTAGCCGCCACCCTCTCTTGACCTTTGGATCAAATTCGATCCAACAGTCCAGATGAAAACCCTAAGAAGCCCGTCCCTTAAGCCTTCCACAGCACGCCCAGCACCGTTGGATCCAAAGAGATCTGGCGGCTCAGATCACACAAGAGGGCATCACCAGGATTATCATTCGCGCGTGGCTCTCACGCACTCAACCTTTCGGCTTCTGGTGACAGTTCATCTTCTCTGATTACTCCGTGGTCGATGCCGGTAGCCGCGTTGAGCATCATTTCCACCATTTTTGACCGCCGTGAAATGCAAGCAAAAAGGGGTTACATTTCGAATTAAAATAAAAGAAAAGGAAGAAATCAGATTGGAATCAAACATAGATGGCAATGAATCATGACTAAAGACACAATCATAGCAAACATGGGAAGAATCAGCAGAATCGGACCAAATCCGGTCAACACCGAATCAATCAAAATTTTAAAATTTAGGGTTTCCATTTGTAATCGGGGAATTGATTTTCTTTCCCCTTGTTCATACATGTAACCGGCCTATAAAAGGGGCCTTGAATCTCTATAGACTTGCGTTCTACAAGATGCGAGTTCTATAAATATCTGCCCCTCTGACAAAATGTGTCTGACATGATTGAAAAAATTGAAGGTTCCCCAGTTTTTGCGGGGAAACAATTGTTGTTTTTTGTGCCCTTATAACAGAGAGAAGTGAAGGTACCCTAAACACCAAACAATTGGTATCAATTGCAGAGGTTCATAGAAGACAAGCACATGAGAAGTGAGCCACACCAACTTAATCTGCATGACAACGCTTTCAAATAAGTGAGTCAATTGTACGTTTATGCGAGACTTCTCGTTTCTTACATAGTTTGAATTTAAAACAAGGTCGTTAATGTATGTTATTCTTTCTAGATGATCGTAGATATTCTGAAAATATGGTGAGATGAGGAAGTATTACTGCCTTGGTATACTATGACGGTGAGATTACGGTGATGCATCTTTTGACGTCGTTTTCCGATCTTCAAATACTATAACCTTAACGTTGCTGAGGAAATTAACATATAATATATTGATGAAAAAAGTGAGGAACAATGTTCCACATGCTCGTGGAAAAAAGCTAGAGCCGTTGAAGTATCGACTACCTTTGTCGTACGATCCAATAATGTACTCAATATTCTATGTCGCAGACCAAGGTGATGTAGAGTTGATGGTGGATGCCCACTTGCAGTATTCACTCGGAGGGCCCCTAGAGCTGTATGCAATATTTTCTGATGACGATTCTGATACCGTACTCCCAAATTGTCGGCATACAAGTTTTAACTTCGATCCTAATGCCAACGTTCATAGCCCGACAGCGAATAATGATTTCAACTTATTAACCATGCAGATTCCACGCAACAATTTCAGTGAATCATCATTTGCTATGCCAAGACATTATTGTATAGCCAGTTTTGACTTTGACTTGAACCTGCCACTGAACGTTGACTTTGGTGCATCATCGTCCGAAATGGCCAGACATTCAACATACATGTTGTACAATATGGGTGCCGACGTGTCATCATTGCAAAACTACATGATGTCGCAAGACCATGAAGCCTTTAATCCGTTCGACGATTTGATATATAAACGTTATTCAACGTATATCCCTACTGCGAAGCTGTAGGGACATTTTAAATCTGGGGTCTACTTGAAAAACCCCTTTTAATTAAAAGATGGCATATGATAGAAATTCTTAAAAACTCGTATTTTGAAATAAAATTTGGAGTCGCCACCGGTCATTTGGATAAGGTAGACCAGACACCAAAAAAGGTAAACAAGAGACTTAAAAAGGGTTCGGGAGTCGGTTACGTGTGGGGAAGGATTAGCACCCCCACAACGCCCAAAATTGGTACCTAAAGGTTTGTATCGTAAATGCGATGAAAATTTAAAATTCAGTTTAATTTAAAATTTAATCCCTAAAAATGTATACATGCATGATAAAAATAAAATGCTCCGGTATTCATGGTACCTAAGAAGATGACACTCAAAAACCGGGATGACACTCCCACTGGGATACCAGAATAATAAGAACTAAATTATATGTGACAAATATATGTATGAACAATTAATATGTATAAACAAAAGCATAAACAAAGATATGGAATTCTAATGGCAAAAATATATATAAATATATTTTATTTATGTAAATAATTCATACAACTTTAAATACACATACAAACATGGCATACAAAATATAATTATTATAAAAGCATACTAAAAAACACAAAAATATATATTACCCTATATCTAAACCAACATTAAAATAAACACAAAGATAAAGATCAAAGTTTACCCAACTAGAAACTCGAATGAAGAACTTCTATCGACCCCGACCAAGATCTTCACATCATCTAACCTTGATCCAAAAACCAACCCGATCAAACCTCAAAAAAGACCTCCGATCGAATAATTGATCGAACTATCCAGGAAATAGTTCCCCAATAAGAGCACTGCTCTCGAGCCAGGCGAATAAAAGGCACTGCCCCTTCACCCGGCCATGGCTCTCTCCATGGCTTGGCCTTCCAAAGGCCCCCCTCGCCTTTTATAGGCAAAGTGAGGGGGAAGGGAAATGTGGAGCTTTGTGCTCCACTATTTTCCCCTTTTTTACAATTATATATATTATATTTTTTTTATTTAATAGCACTATTAACAATATTGCTATAATATTATACAACCCGGACAAAAATGAGTGATTACAGCTACCCTTCTTTACTTGTTCTTGTGAAACGAGAACAAAGCAAAGATCAAAAGCACTGATTTTTGCCCTTTCTCCTTGTCATTTGCTTCAGAATCACAGGTTCTTCTAGAACTTTCGTCTCTTCCTCGGCCAACTCTTCAATCTTCAAAACGGTGGATCCATTGGAGAAGACAAAATCTTCAAATCAGAAATTTGAGGTTGCAAGTTCTTCTTATATAGAACTGTTCTTTCTTCTTCTGATTGGCTCCTTGGAAAAGTAAATTCTCCCTATATAGAATCTTGGCTTGTCCTCGGTAAAGTCTTTGTGCTACAAGTCATTCCTATATAGAACTTTTTACCTTCAACTATCAACGCTGCAGGCTCTCCCTATAGAGAACCTTCTATATCCTGAGTGGATTCGTCAAATCGAGAGTTCTCCCTATATAGAACTTCTAGTCTTGAAATCATGAAGCATTAGTTTCTCCTATATGAAACTCTTTACTTTAAAGTCTTTTCAGCTATAGACTCTTCCTATATAGAATCTTTCACTTAGAGTCATGAGTTCTTTCTATATGAAACCTCTTACTCTGAAATCTTAGGACTACTAGTTCTTTATATATAAAACTTTCATCTTGGAATTTTGAAGACATGGACTCTTCCTATATAGAACCTTTCTTCAAACACGGCTCCCTATTTTCTAATCGCGTAATCCCTAAGAATTCTTGATTCTTCCCAAAAAGCTGAAGAAATGGAAGTTCTCGAGATAATACCCCAATTTATGATCGTTTTGGCATCAACAACAATGAAATATCATAATTGGGCGGGTACAACAGACTCTTGATACTTTGTTGGTATCTGCTTCCTCACTTGTCTGTTCGGAGATTCAGAGCTTCGAGTTCTTCCTATATAGAACTGTTTCCTCTTCCTCTTTTTGAAGCTTTTGAGATGCAAGTTCTTCCTATATAGAACTTTTAGCTGATCTTGGCGAATTCTTTAGGCTACAAGTTCTTCCTATATGGAACTTCTTCACCTTCAAGTTTTAGAGTTACATGTTCCTCTTATATAGGACCTTCTGCTTTCTTCATATAGATTTTTCGAGCTACAAGTTCTTTCGATATAGAACTTCTCGCCTTGAAATCCTGAAGCATGAGTTCTTCCTATATAGAACTATTCGCTTTGAATTCCTAGAGCTGTGAGTTCTTCCTATATAAAACTCTTTTTTTGTTTTTTCATTTTTCTTTCTCTTTTCTTTTTTTCTTTTTTTCTTTTCTTTTCTTTTCACTTTTTTCTTCTTTCTTTTTCTCTTTTTCTTATTTTCTTCTTTTTTCTCTTTTTCTTTCTTTCTTCTTCTTCTTCTTATTTATTTTCTCAGTATTCTTTTTTTCTTCTTTTTTTCATTTTCTTCTTTTATTCTTTTTTTCACTTCTTTTTTCTTTTCTTGAAATCTAGAGCGATGAGTTTTTCCTATATAAAACTTCGCGTTTTGAAGTTTTTGAGCTACAAGTCCTTCCTATATAGAACCTTTTACCTTGAAGTGTTAATGTTGTAGGTTCTCCCTATATAGAACCTCTCATTCTAAAATCTCAGAGCTGCTAGTTCTTCCTATATAGAAATTTTCACTCTGAAAACACTGGAGCGATAGAACATTTTGCTCTGAAATTTTTGAAGATGGGGGATCTTCTTATATAGAACCTTTTGTTTTGAATCTTTTGAGCTACAAGTTCTTCCTATATAAAACTTGATAGGTTCTTCCTACCTTTTGCTCTGAAATATTAAAGTTACGAGTTCTTCCTATCTAGAACATTTCACTTTAAAGTCTTGAAAATGTGGGTTCTTCTTATATAGAACCTTTATCTTCAAAAATGACACCACGTTTCCTATGGCATGAGTACAAAAATATTTCCACTACTTTTTAGTCTGATGCCTTGGAATCACGAGTTCTTTTGGAACTTTTCGCTCTTTCTTGGCCAACTTTTCAAGGTTCAATCTCTTCAATGCCCTGATTTATTCTCGTCTCGACATCAAAAAGAAAGCTTCACATCATGCCCGAAGGTCTTACTGATAGACCGAAGGACTTAAGAAATGGATTCACGCCAACATGGCTACCAAAATCCCTTAAAATAATGCATCGGTTTCTACTCGTCTTGGCATCAAATTAAGGTTGACATCATGCCCATAGGTCTTATTGATGGCCTAAAGGACTTAAGAAATGGATTCACGCCATTATGGCTACCGAAATCTCTCTTAATCTGGATTCACGCCAACAAGCTACCAATATAAAATCTTTAATGCGATTTACCTCTTCAACGTGAAGCTGCAGATCAAAATCTTCGGTAATCTTCAAACAAGCAAAATGCTTCTAAATTAGCATGCCCCTAACATAGGGATCTCTATATGAATCATACAATGCAATATTTTCTTCTCTTTTTTTTCTTCTTTTCTCTTTCTCTTCTCTTTTTATTTATTTTTTCTCTCTTTTCTTTTCAAATCTACTTTTAATACCCTATTCCCTAAAATTTTATTCTCAGATTTCTTTACTCCATATCTATGCAGTATGCTCATCAATCTTCATCTTCATTTATTGAATCTCTATCTCGGCATTTGACTCGCGCTTCTTTCTTGTGCGAGTAACTCTTTTTTTTCTTCATCTTTAGGGTCTCTACTCATTTTCATAAATCCCTCTTCTAGTCCCTATACTATTCTTATATAGGGACTTCCATCATCTCATTGCCCCTATTCAGTCTTGGGCTCGACTATTTTTCTCGTTTTTTATTCAACGCTCGGAGTATCTATTTGTCTCATCACCGGGGTAAGCAAAATGCCTTCACTCCCTAAAATCAATCTTATTCTTCTTATAATATCTCGACGGGAACCAACTCTCGATCCTTATGCTTTAATTCATATTATAAAGTAATGCAAAAAATGTAATTCTTTTGAAAAGATGACAGTCGTTTTGAAAATAAAACTTTGAGAGAATGTCAAATATTTTGAAAACTAATGTTTGGAAAAAAGACTAGAAATATCTTTAAAAAATCAAAATTTGAAGAAAAAATGCCAGCCATTTTTTCTTCTAAAACTGATGTTTGGAGAAATCGAAATTTGGAGGAAAATGCCAAACATTTTTGAAATCTAATGTTTGGCCCCTAAAATATCAAATGCAATATCACATTTGTTTCAAATTAACAAAGATCAGTCTCAATGAAGTGTATATTTAGAATATCATGACTATTGTGACGATATATGCACATGTGTAGCTTCTTCCGACCTATTAGGCTTCTGAGAAGAACGATTCCCACACCTAAATTCTAACCCATTTTAGGTGGCTCTCTTAATCTCACTAACTCATCATGCCCCATCCGTCCCTCATTTAGGTGTCAATCAGGCATTTGAAGTTTTACGTTCCTTGAAGAAAGGTTAACCCTTATAGGTGGAATGTAATCTGAAGACAGACTCATCCAATTTAGATATCCATGTATGATCATAATGGTCTTTGTAGGCTTTTAGTGTAGGCCATGGGTCACGGCTAAGTGAAACTGCATTTTTGTATTTGTTTGACCTGAATATGCTCATACAAAATATTCACTCTTTTTATTTTTCATTCTTTTGGATCGCTCTAGACTGCCCATATTTGGGTTTTCACCCTAGAGTTCATTTTCTTCTTCTGTAACTTTGGACCATCTTGCATCTTGATTGATCCTTCAAGTCTCTTCAAAATTGAGATTCCTTTGAATAGAGCAAATCTATGAGGGATATGCTCTGATTAAATATCATTTTCTTTATTTCTTTGGATCATTTTAGACTGCATAAAAGTCTCTAGTTCTTCCTCCAATTAAAGATTTATTCTTGCATTAATTAATCTTCAAAATTGAGATTCCTTTTAATAGAGCAAATCTCTGAGGGATACGCTCTGATGAAATATCCTTTTCTTTATTTCTTTGAATCACTTTAGACTGCATAAAAGTCATAGTTCTTTCTCTAATTAAAGATTTATTCTTGCATTGCTTGATCTGAGCGTGATCGTATAAAATATTCTTTTTCATATTCGTTTTTTAGATTGCCCCTTTTGGGTTTTCAGCCTAAAATTTATATCTTTGAACTATACTGTACCCTGACTAGTATTGATGTATGTTTTCGCTTGAAATTAATCAATTCTCCAAATCTCTTCTAAATTGAATGGAGAATTTCACATGTGTATCTCTTTCTTTCTCTTTATTTCATTGTTCAACTTAGTGCTATTATTCTTAATGACTCCAACTTTGATGTTGGAAACTTTCTACTTTGCTTGACTGGCTCTTTGAACATAAGTTTTCCTTCAACCATTTTTGATGATTCTTTAGTCTTTGTATGCGGTCTCAATTCTTCTTGGAAAATGAAAGAATGTCATTCATCGTCTCATTCATAGACATCTAGAGAAAGTCTTCAGAGGGTAGAAGTTTAGGGTCAACACTCGATTTAAGGATCTTAAACGACAAATGCCTGAGATGGGAATTCACTAAATTAGATCTACCTTTTACCTGAACACTCGTTTTGTTCCCCCGTTGACCTAAATAGATTATCAGAGGCTTCCATTTGCAATATCATCACAACATTCAATTCCTACTAAACAAAAGCAGCTTCGAATTGATCTTTTGATTTGAATCAAAGATACTCTTGCAATTGAGATTTAAGGTCTCAATAAAAATAATATGTACATATGCATGTCATTTTCACAAATATGTGTATGAAGGAACAAAAACTACCTTATAACAATGAATGAAATGTTTAAAGAATCAAAGAATGCAAAATTGTTTTCTAAATGAAAATGAAATGTTCATTATGACAAAAATAATTACATTCTGATATTTGATTTTTAAAAAAAATCTATAGCTTAGCTCATAGATTTCTTTTGCATTTTTCCCAAATGCATAGGGATCAACGGTTTTGAGTTGCCTTTATCGGTAGTCGTTTGCTCCGGGCTAGTTGTACCATTCCCCTGGGTACAATCAGTTTATACCAATCATGACATTGGATTTTTTCTGAAGGATTTATTTTCCTTTGACCATTTGTAAAAATGGATTTTCTATGGATATTTGAATTATCCATTGTCTTAAACTTTACCGTGTTTAAGCATGTTATGCCAACATTTCGGTCGGACTTACCAAAGCGCCAACATTTTCATTACGAAAAAAATAACAAGTGCTTTTACAAAATATTCCTACTGCTTTCAGGCTTAAATCGTATGACTATTCTTGCAATGTTCTAAAAAGGAAACCAAAATGTAGGAAATCAAATTAATATCTTTACAAAAAGGTGAGAAACCCAAGCATAGGGACTTTTGAGTCATTGTCAGGGCATCAACTCATTATGGCCTTCTAGGTGAAATGTAAGCTTGCCCCAATTCTTTTGTTCTTCAATGTTCGATCAATTGGTGTTAAAATTCCCTTTTTAATCAGCCTCTTGATCGTAATAGTCTATACTTCTTGGTAGAATGCCTTGGTGCCCCATTTTCTCAAGTTTATCTTTTAGCTGCTCGAGTCTTGATCTATGATTTTGTTCAATTTTCACTCATGATAAAACTTCAACTAATTCTCAGAATACTCCATCGAACCAAAAAATCTTATTATTTAATTGATCAATGAATGAAATGTGTCATAAATGACTAAAAGACTAGAAGGCCGAATAATATGTATAAAATAGAATGAATACAAATAAGCTGTTGATTTGCAAACAATCCTTAGAAAGACACTCGTTTAACATAGAAGATGTCTGATTACAAGAAGCTGGAATAAAGGATTACAGATAACGGTTAGCTTCTCTTCTTGACATCTTGACTTCGTGAAGCAAGGTTCGCACTCCAAATCTTAACGTCGCTTTTGGACTGAAGGGTGATCTCACCGTTCTCTTCTACTGCTCAAAAGGTTTGCGGCAGTGTAATCTATGTACCCCAAAGCTTTTGGGAAGATCACTAACTCGTGCAGGCAAAATGCGCAGACAAGTCTCTTCTTCAGCTGATCTTGACGATCCAAATTTTGAAGGGGCCCATTTAAAATTTTTAAAAATTTGGAGGCTTAAATTAAAATTCCCAAAGGTTTCGAAGCGTTTAATTTAAAATTTTTATAAAATGTAAGAGTTAAACTAAAATTTTCGGGGAAGGGGAATTGAAACTTATCAGGCCCCTCATTTTTTAAAAAAAGGTTTTGATTGAAATTATTTAAAACTTCTGAAATATAATAATAATTTTAATAATTTTGGAAGGATCAAACTAAAATTTTTAAAATTTTCTTAAATGGGCTAAATGTGAAATTCTCAAAAATGAAGAACCACCTCTGCATCCAAAATACATCGTTTCTACCTACGACACGTGTCTCACACTCATCGAATCGTCTTTTTCTTTATTTGTCTTCATTCAGCCCAACCTAATATCAGAGCATTATCGCTCTTGGTATCATGGACTTCTCTCCCATCTCTGATGCCCTCTAAATTGGATTTTTCTATGAACCAACACCTATGTATGGTATTACATGCAAAAAGTAATGTGAAAAAGAAAAGAAAAAGGGAAAACATAAAACAAGTCAAGATCTTGTGCGATGATCGATAAGTAGAGTAAAATAAATAAATTTAATGTCGAAAAATAAGTTAAATAAATTAAAGTAATTAACAAAGACACGTATGGTAAATAAAAGCATGTAAATATCAAACAAGACCTAAAAGGGTTAATGCTAAACGGACAGAGTATCAAGATGGCTCTAAACGGTGAGCTCTACGGTTCACTATATGGAGTTAGGTTCTAAAGTAAAGGGTACCCGAACTGTTGCTAAGATATCGATTCGATGGGATACGATTCATATACCATACGGGGGTGTGAACATATAAGAACTGAATCCCGAAAGTGAATTACAACATCATATGGAGGTAAATACCCTACGAGGCGAAGTAATCAATCCCACTTAATACGGACGGAGCTCGGGAAGAAAGCTCATGCATTATGACAAATATAGCAAACATTGTGCATATAAAAGCGGTAAACAAACAAGATTAGGGATTAAAACTTAAATTAAATCGAATTTAAATTTTTCTTAATAATTGCGATACGAACCCGACTAAAGCTTGGCTTTCTATTTTGTAAAAACAAAAAATTTGTCCCCAGCGGAGTCGCCTTGCTGTAGCGACGTTTTAAATATGGGGTCTGCTTGAAAAAACCCCTTTTAATTAAAAGATGGCATATGAGGGAAATTCTTAAAAAAACTCGTATTTTGAAATAAAATTTAAAGTCGCCGTCGGTCATTTGGATAAGGTAGACCAAACACCGAAAAGGGTAAACTAGAGACTTAAAAGGGTAAACCAAAGACTTATAAAGGGTTCGGGAGTCGGTTACGTGTGGGGAAGGATTAGCACCCCCACAATGCCCAAAATTGGTACCTAAGGGTTTGTATCGTAAATGCAAAGAAAATCTAAAATTCAGTTTAATTTAAAATTTAATCCCTAAAAATATATGCATGCATGATAAAAATAAACCAAAAAATCTTATTATTTAATTGATCAATGAATGAAATGTGTCATAAATGACTAAAAGACTAGAAGGCCGAATAATATGTATAAAATAGAATGAATACAAATAAGCTGTTGATTTGCAAACAATCCTTAGAAAGACACTCGTTTAACATAGAAGATGTCTGATTACAAGAAGCTGGAATAAAGGATTACAGATAACGGTTAGCTTCTCTTCTTGACATCTTGACTTCGTGAAGCAAGGTTCGCACTCCAAATCTTAACGTCGCTTTTGGACTGAAGGGTGATCTCACCGTTCTCTTCTACTGCTCAAAAGGTTTGCGGCAGTGTAATCTATGTACCCCAAAGCTTTTGGGAAGATCACTAACTCGTGCAGGCAAAATGCAGACAAGTCTCTTCTTCAGGCTGATCTTGACGATCCAGTTTGAAGGGGCCCATTTAAAATTTTTAAAAATTTGGAGGCTTAAATTAAAATTCCCAAAGGTTTCGAAGCGTTTAATTTAAAATTTTTATAAAATGTAAGAGTTAAACTAAAATTTTCGGGGAAGGGGAATTGAAACTTATCAGGCCCCTCATTTTTTAAAAAAAGGTTTTGATTGAAATTATTTAAAACTTCTGAAATATAATAATAATTTTAATAATTTTGGAAGGATCAAACTAAAATTTTTAAAATTTTCTTAAATGGGCTAAATGTGAAATTCTCAAAAAATGAAGAACCACCTCTGCATCCAAAATACATCGTTTCTACCTACGACACGTGTCTCACTGTCGAACTGTCTTTTTTCTTTATTTGTCTTCATTCAGCCCAACCCAATACTGTAGCATTATCGCTCTTGGTATCATGGACTTCTCTCCCATCTCGGATGCCCTCTAAATTGGATTTTTCTATGAACCAACACCTATGTATGGTATTACATGCAAAAAGTAATGTGAAAAAAGAAAAGAAAAAGGGAAAAACATAAAACAAGTCAGTACTGTGCGATGATCAGATAAGTAGAGTAAAATAAATAAATTTAATGTCGAAAAATAAGTTAAATAAATTAAAGTAATTAACAGTACACGTATGGTAAATAAAAGCATGTAAATATCAAACAAGACCTAAAAGGGTTAATGCTAAACGGACAGAGTATCAGTATGGCTCTAAACGGTGAGCTCTACGGTTCACTATATGGAGTTAGGTTCTAAAGTAAAGGGTACCCGAACTGTTGCTAAGATATCGATTCGATGGGATACGATTCATATACCATACGGGGGTGTGAACATATAAGAACTGAATCCCGAAAGTGAATTACAACATCATATGGAGGTAAATACCCTACGAGGCGAAGTAATCAATCCCACTTAATACGGACGGAGCTCGGGAAGAAAGCTCATGCATTATGACAAATATAGCAAACATTGTGCATATAAAAGCGGTAAACAAACAAGATTAGGGATTAAAACTTAAATTAAATCGAATTTAAATTTTTCTTAATAATTGCGATACGAACCCGACTAAAGCTTGGCTTTCTATTTTGTAAAAACAAAAAATTTGTCCCAAGCGGAGTCGCCTTGCTGTAGCGACGTTTTAAATATGGGGTCTGCTTGAAAAAACCCCTTTTAATTAAAAGATGGCATATGAGGGAAATTCTTAAAAAAACTCGTATTTTGAAATAAAATTTAAAGTCGCCGTCGGTCATTTGGATAAGGTAGACCAAACACCGAAAAGGGTAAACTAGAGACTTAAAAGGGTAAACCAAAGACTTATAAAGGGTTCGGGAGTCGGTTACGTGTGGGGAAGGATTAGCACCCCCACAATGCCCAAAATTGGTACCTAAGGGTTTGTATCGTAAATGCAAAGAAAATCTAAAATTCAGTTTAATTTAAAATTTAATCCCTAAAAATATATGCATGCATGATAAAAATAAAATGCCCCGGTATTCATGGTACCTAAGAAGATGACACCCAGAAACCGGGATTATACTCCCACTAGGATACTAGAATAATAAGACCTAAACTATATGTGACAAATATATGTATGAACAATTAATAAGCATAAATGGAAGCATAAACATAGATATGGAATTCTAATGGAAAAAAAGTATATATAAATATATTTTATTCATGTAAATAATTAGTACAATTTTAAATACACATACAAACATGTCATACAAAATATATTTATTATAAAAACATACTAAAAACATAAAAAAATATATTACCCTATACCTAAACCAACATTAAAATAAACACAAAGATAAAGATCAAAGTTTACCGAACTAGAAACTCGAATGAAGAACTTCGACCGACCCCGACCAAGATCTTCACATCATCTAACCATGATCCAAAAACCAACCCGATCAAACCTTAAAAAGGACCTTCAATCAAATAATTGATCGAACTATCCGGGAAACAGTTCCCTGGTGAGAGCACTGCTCTCGAGCTGAGCGAATTAAGGGCACTGCCCCTTCACCCGGCCATGGCTCTCTCCATGGCTTGGCCTTCCAAAGGCCTCCCCTCGCCTTTATAGGCAAAGTGAGGGGCGAAGGGAGACGTTGAGCTTTGTGCTCCACTCCTTTTCCCTTTTTTTACAATATATATTATTTAATAACACTATTAACAATACTGTTATAATATTATACAACCCGGACAAAAATTAGTGATTATAGGAGTATGTTCAACAACCTATGGGGAGACATTCTTGTGTTGGATCCGTTAACCTTGATCTTGATCCTGGTAACACGTTTCGTGAGCGGACTCATGAGCGTTTTTGCGATCGGCGAGTAATTGGCAAATATGTTGCCGTAGCATTTGACGACTCAGACTTATTCTGATTTGAGTATTTAGAAAACTATGAGGAAGAACCGATAAGGGAGGCATGCCTTGATGGTGACAAGCAAGGTCGCTTCTACGATGAATCAAAAGACCTTAACATGCCCGAGGAAGTAAAAGAATTCGGCAGATTAGAGGATATAGTCGAAGGTAGCGAAGAACATGCCTGACCTACTAGTGTTCCATATCGTACCATCGTCTCATATCTCGCCGTCCTAATTTCTGTTTACTAGCCACCATCACACTTCACGACGATTGATATCGAAGTCTTCAACATTTTGGAATTTTTGCAATTCCTAAAACTTGAGCAGTACAACCGGTGTACTAATGGTGAACTCAGTGTTGGGATGACCTTTGGTACGAAAGAACTCATCTTGGCTGCCATCAAGAACTACAACATACACAACTCAATTACGACGACTGTGAAGAAGACTCAATCGGATTTCTAAATTGCAGAATGTGCCCACAAGAGGTATGGGTGTAATTGGAGTGTTCGTGTATCATGCTTGAAGAAGGTGAACTTGCTATGGTAGATCACAAAACTCGAGGGGCCTCATACGTGCACCGCCAGCAAACTAAATCAGGATCATCCTAACTTGGATGTGCACGTGCTCTGCGACACCTTTATTCTGCTTGTGAAGACAAATCTGCGTGTAACGGTTGCCACATGCATTGCTGCAGCCAAAGATTAGTCTGACTACATAGTTGAGTACCACAAAACATGGTACACAAGGTGGCGGGCAATACAGAAATTGTATGGAAAGTGGGCGGAATCGTACAGAGACTTGCAGCCGTGGCTAAACCTAATGCAAGAACACATACTAAGAACGGTTTTGAACTAGAAAACTATACTAGTGTACCAAAATGATCGTGTCGTACAAGGAGTGTGTCAGTTCCACTAGCTATTTTGGACATTTCTGCAGTGCATTAATGCATTCAAATATTGCAAGTCCATAGTTCAGATTGACAACACTTGGTTGTACGGCAAATATACACCAATTTTGTTACTGGCGGTTATACAAGACGAAAATAGAAAATTGTTCTTATCGCCTACACAATAGTCAAAAAGGAATATCTCAAGTCCCGAGTATTCTTCCTTAAGAACTTACGAAGGCATGTACTGTCTCATGTTATGCGTGAAAAAGAAGATGGATTATGTGTTATTTTTTATAAAGGCACGACGCTCCTAAGGGCGATCGAGCGTATAGGCCCTTCTTGGAAGCCTCCTTATATTTATCACTAGTATTGTTTACGCCACATTGCTGCAAACTACTTACAGATGTACAAGAATGATGATGAACGTCAAATGGTGCTTCAAATGGGTACGTACTACTCCACTCCTTTCCTTTTTAGTTTATCCAACAATTTATTATTCATCAGAATGGAACACCATATTTTTTAGGCAACTCGCATTACGTGCAAGAGGTTGATGAGCTGTTTGAAGAACTTCTACTTAGAAATAAAGATGGCTATGACTATCTAGCTTCAATCCCGAGGGAAAAATAGCTTCGATCGTATGATGGTGGTAAGTGATATGGTCACATGACAACGAATTTAGCTGAGGTCGTGAATTCGTCACTGAAGGCAGTGCGACGTTTTTCTGTCACCTCCATTGTCAAGGTGACATATTATCGATTGGCTACCCCATTTGCAGTCTTGGGAAAGCAAGCAACAGACTATATGAAAGGTGGCCACATCGTCCACCCACACCTTCGCAATAAATTTCAAAACTTTGCACTGTATTAAAATGTGATGACTGCTACCTGCTTCTCGCGCCGACTATATTCATTCCGTGTATCAAAATATTCAAGGCCGTTGAAAGGCATACAACATAACTCATACGTCATTAATATGCAAGATAGAACATGGAAGTGCAGAGTTTTCCAAACATTCAACTACCCTTGTTCGTACGCCATTGCTACTTGTTCGTCTGTACAGATTACCTACATGCAACTGGTTGACCCAATATACTTACTCAAAACCGTATCAAGGTTTATGAATATGAGTTTCCTTCCATCGGGAATGAAGTTGATCCAGTCGCAGTTGATGGTAAACCTATTATGTGGCCAGATTTTGGACTACAATGCAAAAAAAAAGGTTGTCCACGACAACACGGATTTATAGTGCTGAGGATTTGGCCGGACATCAAGAAAAAACTGGATAGCCAAAACTATGCAGTAGATGTAGGAATCTCGGACACCATAAGAACAACTATCCTAATCGCTCAAGCCCTTGTATTAATTAATTATACGTTCTGATTGTACCAATGTTACTTAAGTAATAAGATATCTTCGTGTAGTTTTCCATTGTTTTCAAACCATTTTAAACATGATTATTTACACGGTTGAAGAGGTTAATTCCTATGTGCTTGATATCCAAAGAAAACAACCACCACCCCAATGGAGATGCATTTACAATTATAGTTTTCTATTTAAAATAACTATTACTTACAATTTGCTCCTGCTCTAATAAAATTTATTTGTAGACAATGTAATTTACATTTCAAAAGTAATAAAATAAAATAATGGACCTCAAGCTCTGTATATAGCGAGGTCCATTGACATGACAATATATACTTCATCTGCCACATTAGGAATCTCTAAAGACCTCGCGTTCTGCAAAATGCGAGGTCCATTTCAAACATGAACAAATACATCGTGTTTTGGAGGGCGCAAATGTTTGCCTATATAAGGCAGAAACGAGGGTAAACAAGCCCACCAGCATTTGCTATCGCTTCATCAAAATCTGTACCAGATTCGAAGAGATATACAATTGTTGCTACCACTACCCCAATGGAAACAAACCACATTTCTGGAATATTTATCTACTATTGGTGGGTTGACAGTTTTCATGAGAAGGGTGTTCCGTATTTTTGTTTAAGATGAACAATAGATCACAATATCAGGAAAAATATGGTATTCTAAAGTACCGACAATCCTCTTAACATCTAAATAAGGTTGCGGGTAACTTATTTTTATGCCTTAATATGGAGGCTAGGTGAAGACCACCACAACTAATCATAGTCAAAGCTCCTACCACTGCTGCCGATGATGGAAGTGGGGAGCAATTGCAACCTTCGAGGGGACCTCAAAATCCTAGACAGAGGTACAATAGAAACCTTTGGGGGGGACATTGTGAAAGCATGTTTAGGGCTACAATTGATCGATTACAACATCGCTGACCTCACCCTAGTTATGTACAAGATGCCATCTTCGACCGAGATCAGTGGCCTAACTACTAGGGGTGTAAATGAACAGAGTGTTCGATGAACTATTCATGAACCATTTGTATAACATTTTTTTATTAAGCTAAATTATCGGGCTATTCATGGGTTGACAGTTTTCGCAAGATGGATGTTTCGTGTTATTGTTTAAGATGAATGACAGATCACAATATCAGGGAAAATGTGGTCTTCATAGAGTGCTCGGCTAGGTGAAGACCACAACATGTAACCATAATCAAAGCCCCTACCGTCACAGACGATGATGAAAGTGGGTAACAATTACAACCTTCGGGGGAACCTCAAAATCCTCGATTGTCCACTTCATCAAAGCAAGCATGTTTTGGGGTACAATTGGTGAATTATAATGTCTCATATGTGCCAATATCATCCTCATAAGTTCGGCCGAAAGAGGACTTTCGCCGTGTAGGGGTTGGGTTGGACGACTATGGTGAGACCTCAAGATCCGTACATGTTTAGAAGAGTGATATACAAGATGCCCTCTTTGGTCGGGATCAAGACTACGGATGTGAACTTCTCCTCAAATTAATTGACTATGACACCATTTTTCTAAATCATGTTTAGAGATACAATTGACCGGTTAGAACATGGTTGACCTCGCCCCAGTTATGTACAAGATGCCATCTGTCACACCTCGAAAACTAGTCTAGTCAGAATTAAGTTCCGGCGATCAAAAATTTTGTGTCAGTTATGCCTGAATAATGTAATTACTCAATCTTGTACCCAATTTTGAAGTAATGAAAGTTATTTGGGCTTAATTAAATTTGTGGGACCTTTTTGTAAAGAATGAAAGTTAGGGGTTTCTCTAAAAATGCTAAAAATATTGAATCTGGGTAAGACGTGTCGATACAGTTGGACCTGTATCGATACGGCCTAAATGTTTTAACTAACTTACCCAATTTAGCTTAGCCATATCGATACAACCATAAGGTGTATCGATACGGCTCTCTGTCCAAATCGATTTAGCGGCCAATTAGTAAAATTTGGGAATTGGGGATGATTCACCTACTTGCTTACCACCTTTCCACGTGAGATTGATCTGAAAAGGGGTGACAATTTATCATAAATTGTCAAAAGTTAGAAAAGAATAAAGGAAATATGTTAATTAATAGTTAAGTAAACCCTTTGTTAAGGGTAAGCTTCCATTGGCTAAGGGTGAGGTGGGGAGAATAATTATGACTTTGGTCTCCTTAAAATGGTTAAAGAGAAATTCGTTTTCATTGTTTGAATCTCCCAAAACAAAACTAAACCCTTGATTGAAGAAACCAAGCACACACATCCATTGTCATCTTCAAGCTCAAGCTCAAGCAAGCACCTCGATATAACTCTTGACTTTTGTTTGATTTCGACACACCAATTAAAAGCAAGTGATTGGGTAAGTAAAACCCCTATATCAATTTGATGATTCCATCAATCCTTAGGGTTTAATTTCAAGGTATAAGACTTGAATGTTAGCTAAGCCCATGTGTTAAGGAGTTGATTTCCCTATTTTGATGTTGTTTACAAGCTTTGGTAAGCTTGGAAAATGCTTATGAATCATTAGTTTCGATTCTAATACAATTATTTAATTTTTGAACTAGCTCAAGTGGTGGAAGACAAGCCATCTTCACCTTCGACTATTCTGAACTCTTCCAACGGCAAGGGGATCGTTATCCGTGAACCTTGAAGTCTCCGAGCACTAGGTAAGTGTAATTGTATCATGGGATTGGCTAGGTGCCATCCCGATTGCATTTGTTTTGTGTTTAAAATCTTGCATCTTGGTAAGGGCTCAAGTAGAGCAAATGTATGTAGATCCTATGGTAAGTGTGGTAAGTCCTTCATATTTGAGTATGTTATATGTGAACTTATATATGATATTTGAATATGTTATTTGTGGAATTTGATATGAACATGTTATGATATGATGTTTGGAGCTAAGGCTCAATTTGCAATTCCAATATGGCCTGAGGGCAAAAAGGTAAGTCAAGTCTTATGATGAAATATGTAACCTTGGACACTTGTGGACATTGGATACAATTGGTATGCCATAGGGTTATTTGAGCTCATTAAGTAAGGGATTGGACTACGGTCTGGGGCTATGGCCTATATGTGGGGAGAAAAGGTTGGGTTGTGTAAGGGATTCCGGAGCTACATCTCAAGGCTAAGGCCTATCTTCGATATGTGTGGCGTATAGGGGAATCCACGTATCCAGTGCTTGTTATGTCCAAGGGGAAAATGAAGAATATGTGTTTTGCATTTGATGTATGGAACTACTATATGTTTATGTTAAACATGATTTGTATATGTTAATGTTATGTATATGTCATTCAAGCATGCTCACATGTTATACATGCCATTACAAGGCTTGGTTGCATTTGTTATAACTACCTCACTAGGCTATGTAAGCCTAACATGTGTATGTCCCATGCATTTCAGGACCCTAAAGCAATCTGAGCCTCGATTGTGTTGTTGAAGTTGCAAGTCACTCCTACCGATTACATGTATGCTTACGTTTTGTTTTGAACTCCTAGTAAGGTAGCATAGGGCTTATACATGTTACATTGGTCTATTTTGATATGTATGGAATGGCCCTAAGGTGTCTAAGTACTAAAAATCGAATATGGTCTGGTTGTAAAGTTAAGAAACTAGTTGAATTGGGCTTAAGGGCACTAAAAGGTAAAAACATAGTAAACTGATTCAAATGAATCTAAAAATAGACATGCTAGTAGGTTTTAGTGATTAAATATTGCTGGTAAAATTTGGTAAAGTTCAGACATCGTTTGACATGTTAATTCGAATAAAAACCAGATAAAGTTTGTTACTACAGGACGTGTATCGATATGGGTCAAGTTGTATCAGTACGGCCTTGCATATTTCAACTTGGTAAGACAGAACGTATCGATACACAAGGTGGGTGTATCGATATAGACTTGGGCAGTAAGGTGTGGGGAAATAAATTGTATTGATACAACCTTAGGGTGTACCGAAACGGGTCAACCTTGGTCAACGCATATTGATACAGGCTTAGATGTATCGATACAGGCTTGTTACCCTTAAATATAGAAATTGAGAAAGTTGGCTTAGCATACCGATACGGTTTCAAGTGTACCATTACGTTGTTAGTTAACTCTGTTAAAAGACTTAAACTACAACTTCAAGTAGTTTACAGATTGGTCACCAAACTTTAAATGATCTAATCAGATGGGTAAATTATCTCTATTAACAATGAAATTTCACAGGCTAATAAATGACAAGTGCAATTGAAGGTTTGTAAAAAGAAATTCTGATAAGGACCCTTAATTTGTAAAATTTACGATTTAGTCCCTAATTTTGAAATTTTTTAAAATTAACCCCAAATAGAGTAAGCTATTAATAAGTTAGTTCGATGAGTTGTAAAAGAGATTAATAAGATATTTTGAATAATATACTGAACTCCGATTAAGCTTTCGATCTCTGAACAAGCCTCCGGTAACACTTTCTGACCCGGTTCTCTACCAAATCGGGAATGGGGTTTTGCATTTGTGGTATCAGAGCTAGAGTTTAGTCGATTTTAGGACTAAACCGAGGCCTATCATGAGTCTGCATGTGCATATGCCATCTAGGAGTTTATTTGTATATGTTATCCACGACTTGCAACTGACACGATCTAACATTTCTATTTGATTAGATTTGAGAATGTCTGCACCTAGTGATAGGCGTGCTACGATAGAACCACATCCTAGCTCCTCCTCGACACAAGGGGACAATCTCGAAGCTGAAGTCCAACCAGAATAGATGGGACAAAATCACCTACCCAATCCTCCTCTGATGCCTTCCGCTTAGCAAGAATATTTGATGTCTATGGCAGAAATAATCAAGCAGGTGGATGTGTCTCTTAGGCAAGAGCTGCCACCATATCCTGCTAAAGCATCTTCGTCTGTCTCAAGAGCTCCTATTGATAAGCTCAGATAGTATCCAGTCTACACTTGCATTGGCCAAGAATAGGACAACCCCGAAGTAGTAGAGTATTGGCTTGAAAATACTCTCAAAGTTCTGAACAAACATATGAAGTGTCCTGATGAACACAAGCTGGAGTGCGTTCTGGCGCTGATTTCTGAAGAGGCTTAGAGTTGGTGGGACACCGTGACACTCACCGTACCTGAGAATAGAGTTACATGGGACTTCTTCCTTTAGAAATTCTGTAAGAAGTATGTCAGCGACCATTACATTGCGGAAAGGCGCAAAAAGTTCCTCCATCTGAGACAAGGAGGACGACCCATGGAGCAGTATATTTACAACTTCTGCAAGTACTCAAGGTATGGTGCCGAGATCATATGTACGGTGAAGGAGAAGTATAGAATGTTTATCGATGGCCTATGTGATGAATTACGTCCTTTCTTCTTTGCTTTAGAGTTGGAGGACTTTCAAAATTTGGTCAACCAGGCGATTGCTACTGAAGCCTCCTAAAAGGCTTATAAAAGAAGGAAGGGAACCCAGCCATATCTGACAAGAGATTCTGAGATGATTCTAGACCTCCTATGCCTTAGAAGAAGGGAAGACAATGGAACCAAAAGTCTACCACCATTCATCACCTGCCAAAGACGGGATATGTGTCACAATTTCAATTTCCGGGAACATCTGTCCCTCGTACAACTTAAGTTGATAGTACGGGTGGTTTTAGAAGAGGCTCACAGATCTCTTTATATAGCTTTTGTTAAAAGAGGCATCCCGGGCAATGTTGAAGGCAGGCCGAATCTTGCTAACTCTGTGGTGAAGCTGGTCACTTCATCAGGCAATGTCCGCAAAATCTGAATGCTCCTACTTCAGTGGCTTCGTAGAACAATTCTAAAAAGGGAAAATGAGCGAAACAAGTGCAATCAGGATCAGCAAGGAAACCTCGCAACTCAAATCTTCCTTCAGGTAGACGTAACCCTCAGACCTTAACTCAGATATACCATGTTCGAGGTCGAGAGCAAGAAGACGATCCTGACGTGATTGCAGATATGGTGGAATTATGTTATGATCTTGTTTATGCTTTGGTGGATCTCGTTTCTTCGCATTCCTTTATTAGTGAACCATTTATTGAAAAGTATGCCCTAGAACTTGAACCAGTCACTTCTGAAATAGCCATCTCTAACCCACTAGGAGATAACGTGGTTATACGGTTGATCTACAAAGCTTGCTTTCTGAGGATCCAAGGGATCCCATTTTCGGCCAATTTGATGGCCCTGCCTTTCCATGAGTTCGATCTTATCCTAGGCCTTGATTGGTTGTCAAACATCAAGCATGGGTAGATTGTTTGAAGAAGAAGTTATATCTTCATGGACTCGGCAAGGAGAGCATAACTCTGATGAAAACCAAACCCGAACCTAATAAGACCATCATGTGTGCTTTGGGATCTAAAGAAGATGTAAAGCTCGAAGATATATCGGTGGTGAAAGAATTCTCTAATGTGTTTCCCAATGAACTTTTAGGACTTCCTCCGACCCGAGAGGTGGAATTTGGAATCGAAGTGCAACCGGGGACTACACCAGTCTCTATTGCTTCATATAAGATGGCTCCGGTTGAGTTAAAGGAGTTGAATGCCCAAATTCTAAATCTTTTGGATAAGGGGTTTATGCGACCGAGTTCCTTACCCTGGGGAGCACCGGTTTAGTTTGTCAAGAAAAAAGATGGATCGATGTGACTATGCATTGATTATCGTCAGCTGAATAGGGTAACAATCAAGAATAAGTATCCGTTATTGAGGATCGATGACCTTTTCGATCAATTGAAGGATGCTCTGTCTTCTCTAAGATAGACCTACGATCTGGATACTATCAAATACTAGTGAAGGAGTTTGATATTCCAAAGACTATCTTCCGAACTAGATACGGCTACTATGAGTTCTTGGTAATGCCGTTTGGGCTTACCAATGCACCTGCAGCCTTCATGGACCCGATGAACCGTGTGTTATGGTCCTATCTAGATAAATTCGTGGTTGTGTTCATAGATGACATCCTAATCTTTTCCAAGGACACTGCCACTAATGAAGAACATCTCCGGATTGTGCTTCAGACTCTCCAAGAGAAACAACTATATGCTAAGTTCAGTAAATATGAATTCTGGCTATTTGAAGTATCATTTCTGGGACATGCAATCTCTTCTTCTGGAATCCAAGTTGACCCAAAGAAGATTCAAGCGGTTCTTGATTGGATCCCTCCGAAGAATGTTGGAGAAGTTCGTAATTTTTTAGGCCTTACAGGCTACTATGTAGATTCATAAAAAGGTTCTCGATGATTGCTGCACCCTTGACAAAGATTGTCCCTAAAGAAACCCCCTTCGTATTGACAGTGGAGCAATAAAGAATTTTTTATCAGCTTAAGCAAGTCCTAACACATGCCCATGTTTTGGTGCAACCTGAGTCAGGCAAAGACTTCACCGTATACAATGATGCATCACACCTGGATTATGCTGTGTACTTATGCAAGAAGGAAAAATCATTTCTTATGCCTCACATCAGCTTAAGTCACATGAGTTAAACTATCTGACTCATGATCTAGAGTTAGCCGTCGTTGTGTTTGCCTTAAAGATTTAGAGGCATTATCTTTATGGTGAGAATTGTTACTTGTACACTGATCACAAGAGCCTTGTCACAACCCCTTTTAGGAAAAAGCTTTCGACAATATTTGGAAAACTTAAGAAAACACAAAGTCGCCACCAATCTTTTTTTAAAAAAAAGTGTGATTGGATCACTTTTAAAAAAATGTTTATTTTAATAAAACGTTTTATTTATCAAAATAACATTTTTGGTCTACGAAAACAAGAGAAAAGAAGTTCAGGGGTCGGTTACGTGCGGGGAAGGGTTAACACCCCCACAACGCCCAAAAATTAGTACATAATTAGTTTCAAAATAGTATTTTCAAAATTGGAATTTGCAAGTTACAAGATTTCGCTTTATTTGTTCGTTGAGTGAATGTAAATCTATTTTAACGGCCTTATCGCCCGGGAAATGAACTTTAATCACCGCCAACACTCCTGGCGCTAACCCTTAATTCTCGCTTAATAAGACACCGCATTAATTAAGTTTTCACTTTTTAACAAACCAACAAAGAAAATTAAGTGTGTTAAAGTTTTTATTAAAACCTAATCAGTGATTAAACCCTAAAGAAATGTCTACATTCATTTTAACTATTAAGGTTTAAATGTATTTAAGTGTGTTTTATTTTAAGATATGAAGGAAGCTTTTCAACAAACAAGGTTCTAATCTAGTTTTTTAGAACCTATTCCTAAGGATTTAAACAAAAACACATATATATACATAAAAAACAAGAAAATAAATAAATTGCTCAAATTAAATAACTGGAGAAATAAACAAAGAAAGGGATTATTATTTTTTAAAAGAAAAATTTTGGTTAAGGGTTTAATTGAGAGAGAAACAAAATCTAAAGGTTAATTTTCAAAAAAGGGTGCTCAATTAAAAGGAACAAGGGTTAAATTGAGAAATTGACAAAATTGGATGGCCAATTTGAGAGCAATTAGAAATCTGGTGGTCAATTTAGAAGAAAAAAGAAGAAATTGAAAAGATTAAAAACAAGAGGGCCGTGATACAAGATCCATAAAAGTAGGGCGCGGGTTATAGCCGGGTATGGGTCGGTCTAACGGGTTGGTATATATAGCCATTACTAGAAACAAAAATCATTTTCTCCCTTTTTATCAAAACGGATCAAAACCACTCTCTTTTAAATCCCCTGATATGTTCTTCATAAAATGAAGAACACAATGAACATCCGCCGTACCGGTGGCAAAATTTTCTAGAAAAACCATAATTTCCCATATTTCGGTGACCCCCAACCGTATTTTTTCGCCGAAGCTACGTCAGAATCAAATCACAGCGGTGTTTTCAAAAAACAGAGGTAAAAATAATCTCTTTTCTTTATTCAAAAACAAAACTGAACATAGAAAGAAAGAATTACTAGAAAAGTCTGCTTTTATTCTCTTGGAAATGCTTGAATACACTTGTTGAATTGCTACACCCCTGGAATTCGAATGCTTATTGTGTATGTATGTGATTTATGTTTTCCATATGAATGTTGTGTGCTTTACATGAATTTTACAACCCTATTTATAGTACAAGAAATGCTTGAATTCTAAGTATAAATCCCTCATTTTTTCCTCTGAATGCTTAATCTTTGCTATGGCTCCATTTTAGGGATCGATTATTCCCTTTTTGCTTATGTTCTGATCTCGTTTTCTAGTTAATGCTTCGTTTTAGGGATTAGCATGTGCTATATTTTTGGGATTTAACCCTTGTTCCTGTTTTTCATGTTTTTGGTGACTACAACTAGCGCCGGCGAGGAGCGGTTCATGGTAGAAATGGTGCGGAAGCAGCTCGGGTGCCCACCGGAGAAGATGGAACGAACGGCCAGAATTGAAACGTCGCGCGCATGGCTGCCACACTCGAGTGGTGATCTGCATATCTTGCTCTAGAGCGGTCTGGGCCATTAGATCGTGACTTGATCCTACAGTCATGAATGGTGTGGCGCTATAACTCCTTGACGGCGTGATCCGCGTCATTGGATCAAGATTGATCCAAGGGTCCTACTTCAGCTGCATATAACCAGAAGAATGGGATTAGGGCATTGTTTAGTTGGGCCGATCGGACCTTATTATGTATGGGTTTATATAAAAACAAAACTATGGATATGTAATTTTTATGGACTCTTTTGTAATGGGTTTTAATTTAACTAAATCTAATGGACCTTTTATTTATTTATATTGGTTATTATAAATAGGCTGTGTATTTATATTTTGGGTTTTATGTTAACCATTTACACTAACAATTATACTAACTATAATACACTAAGCATATTAACAAAATTATATGATACCTACATAATACTAACACTAATTACTACATTAATATTTTATTATACTAACATATAGCAAACACACTAATTATGAAAACAATAACACTTATAACAAAGGTGAAAAAAATCAGTGACAAAAGCTGCCCCTCTTTGGTTATTCTGGTGAAACAGGACTAGAGCAAAGATCAAACGACACTGATTTTCACTGATTGCCAAACCTGTTGATGCTAGAACAAACTGGCGTGCTCCGCTCTCCTTTTCTTGAACGGATAAGCACGTCATATTCTCCTTAAGCCTGAATAGATAGACGGGTTATATTCTCCTTGTGCTCGAATAGATAAACAAGTTCTATTCTCCATATGCCCGAACGGATAGGCAGGTTCTATTATCCTCGTACTCGAATAGATAAGCAGGTTCTATCCTCCTCATGCTCGATAGATAAGCAGGTTGAAAAAAAGGGTTACATCTTCCTCATGTTCGGATGGATAAGCATGTTCCATTCTTCTCATGCTCGAATATATAAGCAGGTTGAAAAAAGGGTTCCATCCTCATGCTCGGATGGATAAGCAGGTTATATTCTCCTTATGCTCGAATAGATAAACAAATTCCATTCTCCAAATGCCCGAACAGATAGGCGGGTTCCTTTGCAGAAAAAAAAAACTTCCACACCTGTAAAAATATGACATATGATGCAATTATGATGATCATGCCCATAAGTATGTCTAAAACATGAATGCATGTCTCTTTTGCTTTTTATAATCCTTTTATCAGAATTAGTTATCTCAAACATTTTCTCAACTCTGGCAACATATGGTAAGTGCCTATTTCTGGCCCATCCCATCAGAAGAAGCAGTATGACTTCTTTTCATTTCTCTACACTGAATAGATTTGCACCATGTTATTTGGATCACAAGAAAGCTTGCAATAACCCATCTTTCAATGCTAGTTAGCTTCACCAATATCTTGTTGTTAAAATTTCATCGACCATTCCTTGGAAAGAAATCTTCATCATTGCCTACTCTTAACCTCGGGGGCTGTAGGACACGTCCTTTGATTTGGGTGAAATTGGAGTTCACCAAAACACCACCATGTTGTACCATAGATTCAATGCCATATTCATCTTTTCATGTGACTTCTGCCTTGATTTTTCAACTAGGGAAGCTCTTTGCGAAGTGTATAACGTTGCTGGGACACCTAAGAGCGAAACTTTGTGGGGATATATGGGGGATGCTTTGGCTTGACATCATTAATGCGTGGGAAATCATCTGAATAATGCAACTGTATGCTATGATAATTGACGAAATAATCATAGATAGTCATCTCCATCGTCTCTGCTTCACCAGTCTCATTCTTAGTACTTCTTTGCTTTATAGAGAACATATAATCTTTTACACATTTGCTCGTTCAATCCAATTATCTTGTATCCTTGTTTGGAATGACTGACTTTTATCCTCATATTATTCAACACTCTTTTAGCCTTTGTCTAGCTATCATTGTAGTTGATATATTAATGTTCAGTGACAAACCTCCTTGAATCCTGTTGTTCTCCTAATGGATTATGATGTCATCAATATTCAGTGACAAGCCTTTTTTTAGTGGTCTTGAACGAAAGCACCCCATATCCTTAGTTATTTCCTCTAATGTTTGTAAAATTATTCTTATTATTGTAGAAAACAAACTATCTCGTGTAAGCATCTCTGTCTTGCAACATGCTGCCTTAGGGTAATGTCAAAACATCTCTTGAGGGTTCTTTAATTCCTACCTCTGCAGAGATCTTCGAATTGCTTACATGGAAATCTTTGCAGCAAAACCTATTTCCACCTTGAACCTCTTCATATGTTTCCTGCTCTTTATGCCCTAAGCTCTGAACTTAACCACGGAATACCTCATTGTTCCAATACCCTTTTAAAATAAATTTCAAAGTAATGCCCAAAAATCTTTTGTATGTTTTAAGTGATGTCAAATTTATTAATTCTTATTTCAATGCAAGATGCTTATACGAAAAAGGGAGATGGTCTAAAAAAAGAAAGGAAGGCTAAGAAACAAAACTTTATCAATATTGTGACAAACAGAAAAGAGATTACAAGCATTCAAATATCAGTGACCAAAACTTCTCCTGTCGAAACACCTTGGGATGTCCTGAATGTTACCCACGCTGAGCAGACTTCGATAATGGTGACAATGTGAGAAAGTATATAACTCGTCCACGTTATGTTCTCGAGAGAATTTTACTGGTTATCAACTACCTAAGCCTCATTTTGTGGGTTTTCAACTTAGGTCTTCCTTTGGTTTCTAAACGCCCTTTGCGGGTTTTCATTTTGAACCCCTATTTTCTTTTTTTTTCTTTTTTCTTTTTTTCTTTTTTTTTCTTCTTTTTTTTCTTCTTTTTTCTTTAGACATAATACTTTTGACTGAATCTGAATTTATCGGACTCTAAAGTTCATTTCCATCCATTTCAGCCAAAATTAATGCCCCACCTGAGAAAACCTTTGTTACAATATAAGGCATCTCCCAATTATGTGCCCATTTTCCCCATGAATCACATTGAATTGGTACCTTTTTCCTCAACACTAAGTCACTTTCTTTAAATTCTCTCGGGCGAACTTTCTTCACGTGAGCCCTTATCATCCTTCTTTGGTACATTTGCCCATGACACAATGCTTTCAATCTCTTCTCTTCAATTAAGTTCAGCTGGTCATATCTTGCTTGAACCCAATCTGTTTCTTCCAACTTTGTTTCCATTAAGACACGGAGTGATGGTATTTCAACCTCAATTAGTAGTACAGCTTCTATTCTGTACACCAATGAAAATGGTGTTGCCCCAGTAGATACTCGTATTACGGTTCGATGGGTGTATAAGGTAAAGGGTAGCTTCTCATGCCAATCTTTATAGGTATCAACCATTTTTGCAACTATCTTCTTAATGTTTTTATTTGCAGCCTTCATTGCCTCGTTCACCTTTGGGCGATATATCACTGAATTATAGTGCTTGACATTAAACTACTCGCAGATTCTGGTTATCTTCTTGTTATTCAGATTGGAAGCATTATCGGTAATGATGCTTTCTGGTAGGCCATACCGGCAAATGATTTCCTTCTTTAAGAATTTACAATTCATTTACCTGGTGACGTTTGCATACGAGGCTGCTTCTACCCACTTCGTGAAATAGTCAATGGGTACCAAGATAAAATGATGCCCATTTGACGCCTTGGGGTAAATCTGACCAATGACATTGATGCCCCCACATAGAGAAAAGCCAAGGTGCTGACATAACATGAAGAGGTTGAGGTGGCGTATGAACCTTGGGCGTAAATCTGGCATTTATGGAATTTGCGAGAGTAGTTGATGCAATCACCTTCCATGGTCGACTAGTAATATCCAAGACTCATGATTCTTCTAGCCATAGTGAAGCCACTGGGATGGGTTCCACAAACTCTTTCATGAACTTCTTCCATAATTAATTGAGCTTCTTTTGCACCCACACATCTCAGAAGTAACTGATCACGACTTCTTTTGTATAAAATTTCTCCATCGAGGATATACCCTGATGCCATCTTCCTGATTATTTTATTTTCATTCTCTATAGCTTGCGATGGGTACCGCTGAAATTTTACATATTGCAAGATGTCATGGTACCATGGCAAACCATCTATTTCTTCTTCCATATTATAACAATGGGCTGGGGAGTCTAGCAAATGTAACCTGATAGGAATCATCTTATAACCTTTATTTGCTTTAAACATGGCTGCTAAAGTAGCTAAAGCATCAGCCATTTGGTTGTCTTATCTAGGGAGATACTTGAAAGTATCTCATCAAATTCTTTGGTCAACTCAAGGACCAACTTGTGGTATTCTACCAACTTTGCATCTTTTGTCTCCCATTCATCACGTATCTGATAAATGACCAATTTAGAGTCCCCAAAAACTCTTAAAGTACAAATTTTCCTTTGTATAGCCTCTCTTAGACCCATTATACAAGCCTCGTACTCCGCCATGTTATTAGTGTAGAAGAACCTTAATCGACTGGTAAAAGGGTAATAATCTCCTTTTGGTGAAACCAAAACTGCCCCTATGCCTCGTCTTAATGCATTTGTTGCACCATCGAAGTTCATAACCCAAGATTCTATTGTGGCCTCATCATCTTCTAAGATACACATCAAGTCTTCATCAGGGAAATTAAAATTCAATGCTTCATAATCATCACAGGCGCGACTTGCCAAAAAATCAGCTATGACACTCCATTTTATTGCTTTTTGGCTCACATACTAGATATCAAACCCTGATAGCAACATCTGCCAACGTGCTAATCTTCCCGATAAGGCTGGAGCTTCCATCATGAACTTTAAATGATCCAATTTCGAGATTAGCCATGTGGTGTGATATAACATATATTGCCTGAGACTTTTAGCTGCCTATACCAAAGCACAACATAGCTTTTCAATTGAGGAATATCTAGTTTCGCAATCAGTGAACTTCTTGCTCAGGTAATATATAGACCTTTTTTTTCTTCCAGTATCGTCATGTTGCCCTAATACGGAGCCCATAGAATTTTCATGTACCGTTAAATAAAGGATTAAGGGCCTCCCTAAAATAGGTGGTACTAATACGGGAGGGTTGGTTAACTGCTATTTGATCTTTTCTAGAGCCTTATGGCATTCTTCATTCCATGTCTCTGGGTTATTCTTTCTGAGTAGTCTAAAAATTTGATCACACTTATCAGTTAACTGGGAGATAAAACGGGCGATGTAGTTTAACCTCCCCAGGAAACCCCGAACCTCCTTCTATGTTTGAAGTGGTAAGAGCTTTTGTATGGCCTTAATTTTGTCCGAATCAATCTCAATTCCTCTCCTGCTCACCATAAAGCCCAATAATTTTCCTGATGTGACCCCAAATGTGCATTTGTTTGGGTTAAGCTTTAATTGGAACTTCCTCAGCCTTTGAAAGAGTTTCTTTAAACTCACCAAATGCTCATCTTCAGGTCAGGATTTGGCGATCATATCATCTACGTAGACTTCTATTTCCCGATGCATCATGTCATGGAAAAGAGTGACCATGGATCTTTGGTAAGTTTCCCCCACATTCTTTAGACCAAAGGGCATTACTTTATAACAAAGGTTCCCCAAAGTGTTATGAAGGTGGTCTTTTCCATATCTTTTTGGCACATTTTAATCTGGTTATACCCGGAAAACCCATCCATGAAAGAGAAAAGGGCATGTCTAGCTGTGTTATCCACTAACGTGTCTATGTGTGGTAACGGGAAATTGTCTTTGGGGCTTGCTCTATTGAGATCCCTATAGTCAACGCACATGCATACTTTTCCATCCTTCTTGGGAATTGGGACAATGTTGGCCACCTATTCTAGATACTTAGCTACCTCTAAGAATCATGCGTCAAACTATTCCTTTACCTCATCCCTGAATTTTAGGAGCATATCTGCTTTCATCCTTTTAAGCTTCTGCTTTACAGGCTCGCATCCTAATTTTATTGGAAGCCGATGTACAACAATGTCAGTGTCGAGACCTGACATGTCTTGAAATGACCAGGCAAAGATATCCTTGAATTCTTTCAAAAGCTCGATCAAGCTTTGTCGAGTAAGGCTGTAATGGTGGTGCCAATCTTCACATCTTGTTTCTCTTCTTCAGTACCAAGATTCAGTATTTCTAACTCTTCCTTGTATGGGAGAATTTGTTTTCCCTCTCCTTCTACCATCTTGAGCAATTCTCTGGGCAAGTCATAATCTTCTTCATTATCAACATCATCGTCTTCTTCTAAGCATAAAGGTAATTCAAAGTCAACTTCAGCGTCAAACTGAGAGTCATTTAAGTCATTGATATCTGAAAACATGCAAAGAAAAAGGGATAGAGATATATACAGAGAAAGGAGATGAATGTTTTTAGTTTTAACTTTAAGTTTTATTTATGGGAAGAGTTTGCCACACAAGATTTGTTGGAAGAAAGAGAATGCATCTTTATTAAAATTTAAATTATAAAGTTTGACATAGACCTTTTACATAAGATCCTTAATTGCCTTCGGGTCTAAAGGAAAAATATTGGGTTTTGAGAATTACTCTAAAACTGTCTTAAAGACTACATGAATTTCTTCAATAGTCCAGTTGTCAAGTTCAGAGTATGGGCAAATCTTGTACAGATATTTGTTATCTTTTTCCTCGTCTGTCACATCGTTGATGCTCAACTTTTCAAATGCTTCACACAAACCATTCTTTCCTTTCTCTTCCATATTTATTGGGGTACTTGGATCCAGCAGGCCCCCGAATCTGAAGTTATGGCTCAAGGGTGGAAATGTCATTGGTTCCCACTCAATCTCCTCTCATTTCAGCCTTGCATGTCTTCTTTCCTGGCGTTTCCTTATTTTTGCCATCCTTTGCCAATTGTTCGGCTTGAAACCCAAGCCAAACCAATCCTTCTTTGCTGGGATTACCACGAGATATAGCCTCCCTTGGTGTCTCTTCCCAAATCCTTTTCTAACTTCAGCTCATTTTCCTAGAGTTTGTTTAACTTGCATCTTTGCGCAGCTGGATAATTTTGGTTCAGACACCTTACTTCCTTCAGTGACAAAGATCGCATTAATTAGCTCTAGTGTCCTAAAGTGACACTCGAGCGCACCCTCATCAATCTCGATAAAGGGTGCATCAGTAGTTACCGATACAACGATTTCTTCATCTACACCTACAGTTATCAATTAGCCGTCCATCACAAATTTCAACTTCCGATGTAAGGTAGAAGGAACTACTCCTGTTGTATGAATCCATGGGAGCCCAAGCAAGCAGCTATAACTAGGCCTAATGTCCATGACCACAAACTCAACATCAAAGGTTGATGGTTTAATCTGCAAAGGCACTTCAATTTTACCCAACACATCTTTTTGAGTTTCGTCGAACGCTCTTATTGTATTTTGATCATATGAGAGCTGTCTATAGGTAGCTTCTTTAGCGTTGCTAATGGCAGAACATTTAAGGCCGACCCATTATCAATAAGAACGCCCGGTAGCATATATTCTTTGCATCTTATGGTGATGTGCAGAGCTTTGCACGACCCTCTTCCTTCTCCAAGTATTTCTTCATCATTGAATGAAATAAAGTTGTTGACAGCAATATTACCAACTAACATATCCATCTTGTAAATTGTGATCTCATTTGATACGAACGTTCGGTTCAAAATCTTTAACAAGGCCTTACGGTAGCCCTCAGAACTTAATAGTAGAAATAACATGGAGATTCGAGCTGGGAGCTTATGGAGTTGCTCTGCCACACTGTACTCGTTGTGTTTTAGAATCTTCAAAAATTCTTGAGCCTTTGACTCCTTCAATGGCTCGTGGTATACTGTTGGCTTTTCTTTGAAGAAATATCTATCATCTTCTTTTTCTGACTCTTCAAAAGTAATTTTCCTTTGTGTTGCATCTCTATCTTCTGCTATTGGCTGGGAATAGAGCCTTCCACTCCTCATAAAATGGCTTACTTCATTAACTGGTTCTTCTTTTGTTTCTCTTCATAAAATGGTTGTCCTTGTTTGGAAACGGGGTTGGTGCCTTAATTATAAGTCACGGAATTACACCCCTTGCGGGCTCACTAACTCTTGCTTTAGCCTTAATAACTAAAGGCTTCATTCTGGAATAATCTCTTCTAGATGATGACTTCTCTGATGTACAAATGTCCAACAGGCACTCATTGTTTTCTTTATCAAGGAACTCTAATTCTTTTTCATCCATCTTGTCTTGGACTAACTGCTTAAACTCTGAGCAACGTTCAATCTTATGTCCCCTCTCCTTGTGGTACTCACAATACAATCCATCTTCAATTTCCAGACTCTGGGCTTCTCCTTCTTGCATCCCAACTGCCACCATTTGGGCCCATACCCATCTCATGGGTGCTCTAACCTTAGCAACATGTTTCTTAATCCTATTGTTTTCCTCCTCCATGATTGCATTAACTCCTGCTTTCTGATGATTTGGCAGAGGGTTTCCTTTATCTTCCGACGTATCAAATGACAATATTCCAGACTTTCTTAAGTCATCTACCACTCTCTTGAATACGGTGCAATTCTCAATAGTGTGCCCCCTAACTCCTGCATGATATTTGCATTGTGCCTTCTCCTCGTACCATATTAACAAACCCATTGTGCCTTCTCCTCATTAGAATTGGAGGGAAATAGGGTTTTGAGTTCCCTTGATATCTTCGTTCTTCCTTCAGTGGATTTGTAATTGTTGGAGCTGTAGTCGAGACACTAGGTTTGTTAAAGACCACACCCTTTGAATAATTGGGATTATAAACATTACTGGCATTAACTTTGCTTTCCCTCTTTTTATAGGGTTTCTTTATTTCTTCGTTATCCAACTTTTCCTTTTTCATAGCTGCCAAAATCAGCTCTCCATTCAATAACATATCTGCAAAGCTTTTAGTTGCATGATTGAGCGTGCGGTCATAAAATGAACCTTTTAATGTCTCCACGAACATTGGGGTGACTTCATTCTCTAGTAATGGTGGTTGAACTTGAGCAGCTACATCCCTTCATCTCTGCGCATATTGGCGAAAACTCTCATGATGTTTTTGTTCCATCCCTTGCAGGACTAGTCGGGTTGGAACCATGACTAAGACATGCTTGTATTGCTCACTAAAAGCTTTGGATAAATCCTTCCATGATCTGATGTTAACCCAGCTTAGCTGCATGTACCAACATGCAACTGACCCTACTAGATTGTCTTAGAAGCAATGAATGAGCAACTTCTCATTATCAAGATACATCGACATCTTTCTGCAATACATAGTTAGATATGCTGACGGGCATGTAGTCCCATTGTACTTCTCAAAATCTGGAATTTTGAATTTCGGAGGTACTACCAAGTCTGTCACAAGATTCAAATCTTTGGAATCTACACCACCATGAATATTCCCTTCTTGGAAGGACTTAATCATTCATTCTTACTTCTCATAATGGTCTTCCCATTTCTTCTCAGTTTTAGCCTTATCAGCAATCTCATCCAGGTCGAGTACTTCATAGTGGTGAGCTCCTTCTGTATTAGCCTTAAACTCATTCCGGACGGAGGACTAAACAAAATGGGGAGTCAGTTTAGCCTTTGGTGTTGAAGCTTCCTTTTGTACTCTAGGATGAGTGAAAGTCATTCCCTAGAATCGGGGCAAAACATTGGTTTCCTCTCCAACTTCTGCTGCATCTGGGTCTTTGAATCCTAGCATTGTCGCAATCGAGCTAATTGTCTTCTGGTGAACTAATTCTATTTGTTGATTCAGGTCTGTTTCCAACTTGTCTAACATGTCATGGGTACTTTTGTGACTAGTTTTCAAGGCCACCACTCTATCTTTCATCGCTCTGGCTTGGGACCGGGTACCGTACTTGTGAGTTGTTTTTGCTATTTTGAATATCTATCATGTTTCTTATTTAAGTTATATTTTTATTATGTCATGGATGCATGCGCAGATATGAACACACAAATGTAAAGTAAAACAACAAAACAAAAGTAGATGCGATGCAAATGCATGAATGCAAGCGAAGGGCCATCAATTCTATGAAATATTTGCTCAAGAAACAACTTTTTATTGAATACGAAAATGTCCTTATTACATAAAATATCATATTTTCTACAAATATTTTCTGCACGAACTCATAATTTCTTGATTTCTTCGATAAGCCACACAATCTTGGTCTAACCTCCCCTACTGATTTGATGTACTGACGAAGAGCTACAGCTTTAGTGGCTAACATCGTCACATGTCGTGTCACATCCTGAACCTGAGTCATGACAGTCATGTTAAACTCATCCCGCTCTTGGAATCTTTTGGCATTATCTCTAAGATGGGTGAACCAGTAATCATTTCCTTCATCAGCTATATCTTCAAGGACCAAGATCTTAGTTCTGTACTCCTGAATGATATTGTCCATTTCTTCCACTTGCTCTCTCAGGAAGTCATTCTCATTTAGGCTGGCCTGAAGTTCTGTGTAAGTGTGATGGTTCTGAAATTCATGCAGCGAATGGTTCAAGTCATCTACCTTGGCATGTAATTCAGCAACACAAGCCTGGCTTTTCTTCAGCTTCTCCCTAGTCTTGTCATATGTTGTCTGTAGCTCAAATAAACGGACCTTGTTGTCGTGGGCCTTCCTTTTCCATGCACTCACACTTTCTTTCTCTTTTTCAAGTACCCGTTTGACATTTCCATTTTCAGTTGCCAGCTTACCCTTTTTCTTTTCTTCAGTAAGGGCTCATCTATACTTCTCAACTTCCCGCTTTCCACGCTCTCTCTCCTTTCCCACAGCATGCTTGATTTCCTATTTCCACTGTTTTGCGGTTTTTCTCAGATCAATATTTCGAACAGTAGTCTAAAACTTGAGGAAATCAACCCTTTGAATTTAAAACATCCTTTCTAAGTCTTCATACAGTTTCATCACTCGGTCTGTCTCCCCTTTATACTTTTCCACATCAAGGCTTGAATCAAACTTGTCCCGTTAGTTTTGCTCTCGTAGGGCTTCTATTTCCAACTTGGCCCTTCTCAGCTCTTCTCTTAGGATGTCAGCTTTTGTAAAGACTACCTTCAAGTGTTCCTCTAAAAGCTTAGCCTGCCCGGGTGTAGGTGCTATGACTCTGTCATTCACTCTTACACGCCTCTAGATATTGTAATCAGGGGTGTACATGCAATGTTTATCAGACTCTAATTCCATATGATAACAATGATTCCATGCATCACTGATTGTATGAACCTTCTATCTGAACTCTTCTTGGAACTCGAATTCTGATGAGCCAAGACCAGTAGTGAATGGGATGAGCTGCCGAGACCCAAACTAACGAGATACCAGTAAAGGAGCACATCCAATTCCTCCCTAGAGATCTAGCAGCATCAAGAAGTTAAAATCCCCGCCCTTGTACAAAAGCTTAGTGTGACCCATCCAAGGAACCGTCAATCTGATGTCTTCGTCACGGCGGTCTTTAAAAATTTTAATCCACTTCATTTTCTTAGCAATTGGCCATTCTTTTGCTAAGAACTCTTGGAGAGGATAAAAATTTGGAGAAAATGCATTTTACAAGGCTAATGTTGGGAATTTCCAGAAGTGACTAAGGGCCCAAACTTGTAGAAGCGGAGTACACCCTCCAAAATGGACACCTCAACTTTTCGACAAGCATTAAGGGAAATGAGGGTTTTAGCAAGTACATCTGGCACTGGGCTGACTCCTCTTTTTAGCTGTTCAAGGAAATCAAGTAATGCCACATCAATGTTCCCTAAAACTTTTGGAAAAATGACTAAACCATAGATTGCAATGGCTAGGAGATCAACTCTCTTCTCTCTGTCAGGGTGGATTGAAATTATATTTTTGATGCTTGACCAAGAGAAATTAAAGGTGCCTCATCTCTTCCGTATCAACCCCTTGACCCAACCATCACTCACACCAGCGAGAGCTTGGAGCCTTGGGTGTGGGTTCTTGTTTTGAGGAGGTTTGGCATAGACCCAGTTTTTCTTCACCTTGCGCAAGTTGAATAGAGCCAAGTATTCTTCAAATGTGGGCATCATATCCTCTCCATTAAAAGTGAAGCAGCAATACATGGGATTCCAGAATTGAAGCAGGGCTTTAAGAAACGGCTCGTCTACCTTCACATAAAGGAGATATACTATATCACCGTAGACTTCATGGAACAACTACTTATTCTCGTAATCACAATGCTCCCAAATTCAGTATCAAAGTTGAGCAAAAAAAATTTAGAATCAACCCCTTCTGATATGGAATGACGTTGCATGAATGAATATGCAAAACAGCAAAACAAGAAGGAAAATGATTAGAATTAAGAAAACACAAAGAGAACAAAATAATTTCACGAACAATTCTGGCCAGCACATTCCAACACCCCAGGACATGTCTCCATGGATTATTCGCAACAATTTTGACCAAACTCGAAACCCTAGGTTTTTCACATGGCTCTATTGGGGTAGGCTCTAGATTCTCAAACGTGGTTAGGTTCTAAAAGGTACCCGAGCTGTCCTTGTTGTCTCCTACTAAGGTTAGCAAATCCCTTGGTTCTCACCCATTATAGGCTTCAAACGAACCAAGTTCAACTCAGGAGGACTCACTTTCTATGTCTTCTCGAAGAATCAATATCCTTACGAAGACATGAGGAATATGAGTTCCGAAGGTACTTGCTAGGCTCATATGGAGAATCAATATTCTAACATGAGCAAAGGATTTTCCCCTCACTTAAGAATTGGGTGAAGCTCGGGAGTAGAGCTTTTTGCAACAATTTTAAAATACATAAAATAGAATTACATTCATTAAGCGGACGAATAGATTGAAACCTTTTTGAACTTGCAAATTACTTTTCTAAAAACATTTTCTTGAAAACAATTTGTGGCCTGACCCTCTTTTGTAAAAACAAAAATCCCCAACAGGGTCTCCAAGCTGTCGCAGCACTTTTTAGGAAAAGTCTTTCGACGTTATTTGGAAAACTTAAGAAAACACGGAGTCGCCTCCAATCTCTTTTAAAAAAATATGATAGGATCACTTTTAAAATAAGGATTATTTTAATACAACATTTTATTTATCAAAATAACATTTTTGGTCCAGAAAATAAGAGAAAACAGGTTCGGGGGTCGGTTACGTGCGGGGAAGGGTTAGCACCCCCACAACGCCCAAAAATTGGTACCTAATTGGTTTCAAAATAGTATTTTTAAAACTGGAATTTGCAAGTTCACAAGATTTCTCTTTATTTGTCCGTTAAGTGAATGTAAATCTATTTTAATGGCCTTATCGCCCGATAAATGAACTTTAATCACAGCCAACACTCCTGGCGCTAACCCGTCATTCTCGCTTGATAAGACACCGCATTAATTAAGTTTTCACTTTTTAACGAACCAACAAAGAAAATTAAGTGTGTTAAAGTTTTTATTAAAACATAATCAGTGATTAAACCTTAAAGAAATGTCTACATTCATTTTAACTATTAAGATTTAAATGTATTTAAGTGTGTTTTATTTTAAGATATGAAGGAAGCTTTTCAACAAACAAGGATCTAATCTAGTTTTTTAGGACCTATTCCTAAGTATTTAAACATAAACACATATATACATAAAAAACACAAGAAAATAAAAAAAATGCTCGAATTAGATGACTGGAGAAATAAACAAAGAAAATGATTATTATTTTTTAAAATAAAAATTCCGGTTAAGGGTTTAATTGAGAGAAAAACAAAATCTGAAGGTTAATTTTCAAAAAAGGGTTCTCAATTAAAAGGAACAAGGGTTAAATTGAGATATTGACAAAATTGGATGGCCAATTTGAGAGCAATTAGAAATCTGGTGGTCAATTTAGAAGAAAAATGACAAAATTGAAAAGATTAAAAACAAGAGGGTCATGGTACAAGATCCATGAAAGTAGGGCACAGGTTATAGCCGGGTACGGGTCGGTCTAACGGGTTGTATATATAGCCATTATCAGAAACAAAAATCATTTTCTCCCTTTTTATCAAAACGGATCAAAACCACCCTTTTTAAAATCCTCTGATATGTTCTTCATTAAATGAAGAACACGATGAACATCCACCGTGCCAATCGCCTTCCACCGGACGCTGTTGCCGGCGGCTCAATTTTCTAGAAAAACCTTAATTTCCCATATTCTGATGACCCCCAAATCGTACTTTTTCACTTGAGCTACGTCAGAATCAAATCACAGCGGCATTTTCAAAAAACATAGTTAAAAGCAATCCCTTTTCTTTATTCAAAAATGAAATTGAACATAGAAAAAAAGAATTACCAGAAAAGTCTACTTTTATTCCCATATAAATGCTTGAATACACTTCCTGAATTGCTACAACCTCTGGAATCCGAATTCTTAATGTGTATGTATGTGATTTGTGTTTTTCGTATGAATGTTGTGTGCTTTACATGAATTTAACAATCCTATTTATAGTACAAGAAATGCTTGAATTCTAAGCACAAACCCCTGATTTTTTCCTTTGAATGCTTGATCTTTGCTATGGCACCATTTTAGGGATCGATTATTCCCTTTTTGCTTCTGTTCTAATCTCATTTTCCAGCTAATGCTTCGTTTTAGGGATTAGCCCGTGCTATATTTTTGGGATTTAACCCTTGTTCCTCTTTTTCATGTTTCTGGTGACTAAACTAGCACCAGCGAGGAGCGATTCATGGCAGAAATGGTGCGGAAGCAGCTCGAGTGCCCGCCTGAGAAGATGGAACGAACGGTCAGAATTGAAACGTCATGCGCGTGGCTGCCACATGTGATTGGTGATCCGCGTGTCTTGCTCTAGAGCGGTCTAGGTCGTTAGATCATGACTTGATCTTACGGTCATGAATGGTGTGGCGCTATAACTCCTTGATGACGTGATTTGCGCCATTGGATCAAGATTGATCCAAGGGTCCTGCTTCAGCTGCGTATAACTAGAAGAACGGGATTAGGGTATTGTTTAGTTGGGCTAGTCATACCTTATTATGTATGGGTTTATATAAAAACAAAACTATGGATATGTAATTTTATGGACTCTTTTGTAATGGGTTTTATTTTAACTAAATCTAATGGACTTTTTATTTAATTTTATTGGATATTATAAATGGGTTGTATATTTATATTTTGGGTTTTATTTTAACCATTTACACTAACAATTATACTAACTATAATACACTAAGCATATTAACAAAATTATATGACACCTACATAATACTAACACTAATTACTACATTAATATTTTATTATACTAACATATAGCAAATACACTAATTATGAAAACAATAACACTTGTAACAAAGGTGAATAAAATTAGTGACAACAAGCCTGAAGTATCTTCTAACTCAGAAAAAGTTGAATCTCCGTCAACGTAGGTGGATGGAACTTTTGAAAGACTGTGATTTGGTCATTGATTACCATCATGGTAAGGCCAATGTTGTGGCTGACGCTCTTAGTCAGAAGCCCACTCCCTCCCCGAGATGTTTAAATGTTTATTTCTGGCTTAAAAAAGTATGGCAAGTTGTTGGCTGAATTGAGAGTTCAGTCAACCACCGTGTCCCGAATCAAAGCACTTCAAGATTCTAACGATGAGTTGCAAACTCTTATTGCTAAGATCAAGGATATGCCGGATCATGATTTCGCTATAAATTCTGAAGGTTTAGTATGTTTTCAAAATTGTATATGTGTCCCTGACGATGATAATCTTTTGGATCAAATTCTGAGTGAAGCTCATTCGAGTCATTTCTCTGTTCATCCTGGAGCTATCAAGATGTATAAAGACTTGAAGGAGTTGTATTGGTGGCCTGGTATGAAAGCTGAAATCACAGACTTTGTGACTAGATGTCTGACCTGCCAACGGGTTAAAGCCGAGCACAAGGTGCCTACTGGTCTCTTGCAACCCATCGAGCTTTCACAGTGGAAATAAGAGCGTATTACGATGGGTTTTGTAAGTGGTCTACTGTTGCGCGTAATAAGTGCTACGCAATTGTGTAAGTATACACATTGCAAGTTATAGTATAAAAGATATCGTCTCCACAGGGATTGGTGCCACTTCAAGAATCTAGTCTCTTGCACTGTAAAAAGTAAAAACACAAATAAAGGATTATAGGAGTTTAACTAATAACTAAACTAGAAAGCAATAAAGTAAAAGAATAGATGAGATCAAATGAGAGAGATAGGCCAGGTTATTGTGAGTTGAGGTGTGATAGCCGATTGGGTCGTCTTGGTAAAAGAGTGCACGGGCAACTCAGTTGTCGTGGCAACTTGCACAACGGGGTTGCCTTGGCAACTAATCGATGGTTGCCTGGCGACTAGTTGGGCAACTACTTGGGCGTCTGGGCAGCAACCTTCAAGGTTCGGCAGAGCGTTCTTCAATGGTTTCTTCTTATCCCTAAGTCGAAACTCTAGCTACTTGTGCATGCCTTGATAATACATCCCTGCGTGAATCAAGGGTGAACAACAACCAATCTTGCGCTCCTTTTAGCCGTTGAAATCCTTAACTTATTCCTAAGCCGGATTAATCTTCACCATCAATAGATTGAATAAAGATCATATTCATTCTTTCTTGAATCTAACTCTCCCGATATTAGATAAATAGATGAAGTTACGAGATCCTCTCCCAATTCACTCGCAAACAAGAATAAGAACCAAGAATGAATAAACCTTGAATAGAAAAGTACAAACTCTTATTACCTAAACAAAAACCAATAGTTTCTCACAACCAAAAAACACAATAACCATAGCCGAATAGATTTAGTTCATGGCTAGGTTCCAAAGAAACACAAGATAAATAATCCCTAGCATGAACCCAATCGAACAAGAAAGAAAAGGATGAAGAAGGAGGCTTGTCAAAATCCTCCTTGCCCTAGATGCTTGTCGAAAATTCTATCCTCTTGCCTTCCTTGGAGTTGTCGAAATTCCCCTCTCTTGCTCTCTGTCCAAAGTTGACGATATGGCCTCTTATTTATAGGGCTAGGTCAAAGTCCTTCTTTGAGGAGGAAGTTAAGTTGGAATTGAATTATCTTTAAAGAATATAATTCTTTATTATAATTATATTCCTACTAGAACTTCTCCTATCTTCTTGGAATTTAATTCTTCTTTAATCTCTTCATGGAAATCAAATTCCTTTAGGATTGGGCTTTGCTCCACGTCATCTTGGGCTTGTCTAGTCATCAATTTCGACTACCATATCACCTTTGCTCTTGTCGACAATTGCCCTGGCAACTGGCTCGGCGTCTCCTTCATGCATTGCTCTGGCAATTAGCTCGGCATCTCCTTCATGCATTGCCCTGGAAACTAGCTCGGCATCTCCTTCATTTATTGCCCTGGCAACTAGCTCTTGCCTTGCTTTGGCAAGTGATCCTGCACATACACACAAAACACACCAAAGCAGCATCTTTTCCCACAAAAACTACCAAGTTATGTAATCAAGCTCAACGATGGAAGAAAACATGGATTAATGCATGAATGGATAATTATGCAACTAATATGAGCCTAATTCTAACAATAATATGAGTAAAAGGGGTAAGAAAAATAGTATTTTTGAACACTTATCACACCCCCAAACTCGAACTATTGCTTGTCCTCAAGTAATGCAAACTCATAATTACCTGCCAAGACGTCAATTTTCACAAACTTAGCTTTGAACTTGATTTCAATTCTCTGAACCGGGGCACAAAGTATGATTGGCTTTTTATTTTTCGGAAAACTTAGGAGTTACTCGGAATCAAACTATTATGCTTGTGAGTGTGTGCGGAGTTGTGTGTAAGTTGATTTTTCGGATTCTATGCAAACGAGAGGTTTTCAAATTACTTCATTGGGTTCTTTTTAACATGTTTTAACTAGAGCCAGTTTTGGGCACCTCTAGTGTTTTGTTTTTAGTTTTCTTAAGTTAATTTATTCGACTAGAGCCGGTTTCGGGCACCTCTAGCGATCAAAAAAAAATTTTTTAGCACATACTAGAGCCTATTTCGAGCACCTCTAGTGATCAATTTTTTAGCACATGCTAGAGCCAATTTCGGGCACCTCTAGCATTCATCCAATTTTTATTCTAATCCCCCAATTTGTTAATTATCAACCTAAGTTCACTAGAATTCCTTAAATCAATCAAACCACAACAGTGTTTCATCAAATTTAGCATCATAGTAAAATTCTAAGTTTTTCCATGGTTATCCTAGAATAAAAATTCTATCAATTAAGTGCATTGGCAAAGTCATCATCGGATATTCATCAAATCTAAGCAATTATTGTTCCAACTAAAGACATGGCAAGCAATTTATGTATCCCAAATGTAATACTTAAGATGAATGTAACTAAACATGGTAACTACTAATAACAATCCCCCCCCCCAAACTCGAGTGAGGCATTGTCCTCAATGCATGCATTAAAGAAAAATAAAAATAAAGAAAAATAAAATGCATACGAGGACTTACTCCGAGAGTTCATCATCGTAGATGATTAGTTTCCTTTTGGTCGATGTCTTGATTCTCTTGCTTGAATGCGATGGTTGTTTTCTTGTTGCCGGTGGTGGAATCGATCCTCGTATGGGGTTGTCCTCATCGTCCTCTTCATCAGTGTCATTGGTTTTTCGCTTGGAGGATTCAATTGGTGCGGTCTTTGTTGCTGCAATGGAGGACTCGTCCGAATTTGAAAAATCAGAAAATGATTCCGTAGGATTTGATTCGGGCATAGGTGCTTTACCTTTGGCTTTTGCAGTGGTTGTCGGGATGTCTTTAGCTTTGGTTGTCGTGGCATCTTCAGGGTTGGTTGTCGTGGCATCAGCTTGTGCAGGCACGATGTAGGTTGCCGCGGCATCATCTTTTGCTGTTGTCGTGGCGACTGCTTCATTGGTTGTTGGGGCAAGGATCTCGGCAGGAAAGATTGGGAACGGCACGCGACTGTCCGGGTACTTTTCTAGGATGACTTGGGTGATGGCATTGTTGTGCTCCTTCATGTACCGCATGAACATTAGTTGTCGGTCTTCAATTTGCCTTAGGTGGCTTGCCAATGGTTGCAAGAGTGCTTCAAAGTGTCCCGGAGTTGATGGTCGAGTTGCCCGGGCATTAGGTGCTTGGGCATTAGGGATTGCCGGGGCAGCAGGAGTTGCCGTGGCAATTGGAGGCCTTGAAGATTTTCCCGGTGCCTCTCCCATTAGCTTTCGGATTTGTGCTTGATTCCAACCGGACTTTGGTAGGGCCTTTTCATCGGTGGACTCACTTGGGACATGCATCTCCTTGCAAAGATTAGAAATTAAGCAAGGGAAGAAAAGAGAACCCTTATCTTTTGAGCTACATACAAAAATCTCATCACATATAATTTTTCCAATGTTAATGATGCGATTATGCAAAATAGAATGTATGAGCAAAAGACGTGGTATATCAACGGTAGTATTATGTGTGGTGGGCATTAAAGAAGTTTTAACAAACTTATTCCATAGTTTTGCCTCGGGTTTAAGCCGAAGGCGATTTACCGTGCCCTTGTATTTACCTTCGTTCCAATGAGTTCCCGGTTGAGTGAGTTCTTGAAGCACCTTGTCGAGTTGTTGGGAGTGATTTGATCAACGAAGGCTTGATGCTCGTCCTTCTCAATGTAAAACCCGTAAAAGGTGTTGACGTTTTTGGGATTTATGAGTATGGCCTTGTCACGAACAAAAACATAAGGATTATCTAGGTTAGGTAAGTGAGCATAGAATTCTCTTACCCATGAGATGTTACCCGGTTTTGGTTGATGGCAAAAGATTTGCCACTTTTGATGTGCAATCCTCTCGAAGATGAATAGTTCAAGGCCTAAATCTTGATGAGAGTTGGAGTATTCAAATCCTTGTTCTTCATGAATCTTCCAGCTTTCAAACTTGGATTGAAATCTTTCTTGAACCACCGGTGTAGCAAACTTCTTGTATCTTGGTTCTTTGGAGGAACTTGGATGAACTAAAAATTTAATTTTGGATGCCATGGATGATCTTGGTTGTGAGTTTTGTAAAAAACAAATAAAATAAAAGAAGAAACTAAAAAGTTGCAAGATAAAAAATAGGAATAGGTTAAGGGTGGTGGGTTTTATAGAAAAGATAGGTGGCAAATATGGTGGATGAGATTAGAGGAAACCGAAAAAGGGTTTGGTTTAGGGAGAGGGTGACGGCAAGGGGGGTTTGATTAGGGTAAATTGGAGGCTTTATATAAGCCTCGGATTCAGCCCATTAGTTTCATTGCTGAAGATGTTTTCCTTCTTGGATTAAAATTCCTCTTTATCTTGAACTTTTTTCCTACAATTCAAAGACAAATCAAATAAGGATTAAAATTAAAGATAAACTAATAAAGAAAATAAATAAAGATGTGTAATGGGATTCTTAAACTTAAAAAGATAAATAAATAAACAAAATCTATCCTAAAGAATAATAATAATCGAAAATAAAAAAAATTTAAAAAAAGTTTGGAAAATAAAAAAAAAATATTAATCGGAAAAAAATAAAAATAAAATAAAATAATAAAAATAAAATATCAAAGGGAGAGCATGCTCATGCATCTCCTAAGTTGACCACTTCTTTGTTACGTTCCACATGGGCACCATTGTAGTGCTTCAATCATTGTCCATTAACTTTGAATCATGGTTGTCAGAGATGAACTTGATTATCACAGCACCATGGGAGAATGGTTTGATGACTTCGAATGGTCCCGGCCATCTTGATTTCAGCTTTCCCGGGAAAAGTTTTAGCCGAGAATTGAATAAGAGAACTAGTTGCCCTGGCGTGAATTGTCGTGGCAATAGTTTCTTGTCATGCCATTGCTTTGTTTTCTCCTTGTAGATTCGTGCATTGTTATAGGCGAGTGCACGGAATTCTTCTATCTCATTAAGGTCCAACAAACGCTTTTGTCCGGCACTTTCCCAATCCATATTCACGGTCTTGATTGCCCAATAAGCCTTGTGTTCGATTTCCACCGGTAGATGGCATGTTTTGCCATAGACAAGTCGGAATGGGGACATACCTAAGGGTGTTTTGAATGCAGTGCGATATGCCCAAAGTGCGTCATGTAGTCTTAATGACCAATCCTTACTAGAGGGATTTACAACTTTCTCGAGTATACCCTTCAATTCCCGGTTGGAAATTTCTGCTTGCCCGTTGGTTTGTGGGTGATATGCTGTGACGATCTTGTGTAATATGCCGAAGCGTTGCAACATCTTAGCAATTAGTCTGTTGTCAAAATGCTTGCCTTCGTCGCTGATAATTGCTCTCGGCATCCCAAACCGTGTAAATATGTTTTTCTGCAAGAATCGTTGTACGGCTTGGAATCATTGTTGGGAACTGCAGCTGCCTCAACCCATTTAGACACGTAGTCGACGGCAAGTAGAATGTAGAGGTTGCCGAATGAAGATGGAAAAGGTCCCATAAAATCGATCCCCTACACATCGAACAATTTCACCTCGATGATGTTCTGGAGCGGCATCTCATGTCGTCTAGATATATTGCCCGTCCTCTGGCAACGATCACATTGCTTGTAAAAGTCTTGGGCATCTTTGTACAATGTTGGCCAATACAAACCGGATTGCAAAACTTTGGCCGCGGTACGAGTTCCTCCAAAATGTCCTTCATAGGGTGAAGAATGGCATTATCGGAGTACATTCTGTTGCTCTTCTTCAGGGACACATCGATGTATAACCTGATCTGCACATTGTTTAAACAAAAGAGGCTCGCCCCAAAAGTAATGCTTAGCATCATGGCGGAACCGCTTCTTCCCTTGGTGAGTAATGCCATAAGGTAAAATACCACAAACAAGGAAATTAACTAAATCCGCGTACCAGGGTATTGCCGAGGCATGTGGTGCCGTGGTGACTGCTCCCAAAATTGCTGAGGCGTGTGCGTCAAAGGCTGATGTGGTGTCGAGAGTTGTCGAGGCGTGCGCGTCCATGGTTACCGAGGCATCTAAAAGTTGTTCATCCGAGAATGCATCGCATATCTCTAGATCCGCGTCCTCCTCCCTATTGCCTTCTTGTGTAGCATCAACATTTTGATCAGCTTCTTTTCCTGGTCGATTGACTAGCCAATTTTCCTTTTCTTGTTGTTCCTCATTGACCGGTTCTTCATACTCCTCAGGTTCCTCTTGTTCGGCAATGTAGTTGTCGAGGCAACTAAATTCCCCGTCGAAGTTAAACTCTGTCCTGGCATGAAGAAGTTGGCATTCTTCTGGATCATCGTCATGTCTTAATGTTTGGAACACATTTAGTTTAACTTGCTGGTCATTCACCCTCATTGTGAGTTCTCCCTTTTCAACACCGATCAAGGTTCTCCATGTTGCTAGGAATGGTCTCCCGAGAATGATGGGTGCATGCTCATCTGCTTCACAATCCAAAACAATAAAGTCAGCGGGAAAAATAAATTTATCAACTTTTACCAGTATGTCCTCGATTTTTCCCTCTGGATGCACATAGGATCTGTCGGCTAGCTGTAGCATAACTGTTGTAGGTCTTGCCTTTCCCGATTCCTAGTTTCTGGAAAACCGATTTAGGCATCAAGTTTATGCTAGCAACAAGGTCGCATAATGCTTTCCCGACATAGTGGTTTCCAATGGAACAGGGTATTGTGAAACTTCCGGGATCCTTCAACTTGGGTGGCATACGATTGTGCAACATTGCCATGCATCCCTCTGTTGCGGCAACTGTTTCAAACTCTCCTAGCCTTGTTCTCTTGGACACAATGTCTTTAAGAAACTTGGCATAGTTTGGCATTTGTTCAATTTCTTCCACCAATGGCAAGTTGATGTGGACTTGCTTTAGGATATCAAGAAACTTCTTGAATTGGTATTCTTGCTTTTGTCGCTTCAACCTTTGTGGGAATGATGGTGGAAGTCGGATATCTTCGATCCTTTCATTGGTTTGGAACCTGATTGACGGAATTGTCGGGACAACTGGAGTTGCCGAGGCATTATCAATTAGGGTTGCCGAGGCATGCTTATCACAAGTTGTCGAAGCATCCTTATCGTCGGTTGCCGAGGCATGCTTATTGCCGGTTACCGCAGCAATTCCTGGTTCAGCATCTGAGGCTTTGCTGCTAGGTTCGTCTTGATCTTTTTGTGGAGTTTTGTTTGATCAGCGGGTTTGAGCCTCTCTAAGTTGTTGGCCACTTCTAGTGGTGATTGCCTTACATTGCTCATGGCCAGTTCCTCTTGCGACTTCAGTATCGCTAGGTAAACCTCCTTGCGGTCTAGTATTTAGATTTTGAGCAAACTGTCCGACTTGATTTTCCAATAATTTGATTGCCGCCTCTTGGTTTTGCAATCTCATCTCGGTCATATTAATAAAAGCATCAGTTATTTTTATGAAATTACTATTCTCATCCATATAAGATTCAGTTTTCATCATAAAAGCATTTAGAGAATTTTCCAAAGAACTAGATGTTGTCGGTTGTTGCCGTGGCATATTCTGCTGGAATCCCGATGCTTGTGCATTCTGATTGTTCTGGTTTAGAGCATTGTTGGGATTACTCCATGAAAAATTTGGGTGCTTCTTCCAAGCTGGATTGTATGTATTGTACATCACATTGTTGTTCCGATTGTAATTCCCCACATAGAAGCTAGATTCTGGATTCTGCATACATTTAGAAGAATCATGGTTATCACTACATAACTCACAAAAAGAATCCATTACCTTGACCTCATGTGTGTTGTTTGGTTTTTGCATGTTCTGGACCATCATGGTTAAAGTGTCCAATTGTGCTGAAATTGAATCTGATGATCCTAGTTCATGTATTGTGGCTTGGCATCTAACTCCTCCTCTTCTAGTAGATGGGAATTAATAATCATTCTTGGCCAGCCTGTTTAAAATTTGCATTGCTTCCTCCGGTGACTTATCTAGAAGTATGCCGTTTGCCGAGGCATCTAGCATCATCCTTGTTGGTGTATTTACGGCATTGTAAAACATTGTTACTTGAGTCCACACCGGGAATCCGTGTATGGGGCATTTGTGTAGAAGTTATCTATATCGTTCCCAAGCCTCGTACATGGATTCATCATCTGCCTGCCGAAAAAAAGTAATGTCGTTACGAAGCTTATCAGTCAAATTTGTAGGATTAAACCAAGCAAGGAAATCACGACAAAGATCGGTCTAAGATGCTATTGATCTGACAGGAATGCTATTCAACCATGCTTTCACCCTATCCCTCAGTGAATAGGGGAATAATCTTAATCGTAAGACATCGGGGGTGACTCCGTGTATTTTGAACGAGTTACAAATCTCGAGGAAAGATTTCAGATGTTGTCGTGCATCTTCAGTTGCTGAGCCGCCAAATTGACCAATTGTGTTGATCATATTAAACATTACCGGTTTTAACTCAAAGTGGTCAGCTTCAATTTCAGGTGCGGCAACTCCTGGATTAAGTCCATCAAGATCTTCTTCAAGATAGTCTCGAATAGTTCTGTTTCGTGCAAGAATCACTCCTCCTCCTGCTGGAACATCTTGATTCATATTGTCGTCTTGATTAGCCATTGCTACTCTTATCCTTCGTCTAAGTCTTTGTAAGGTTCGTTCGATTTCTGGATCAAAGGGATATTCCGGGGTAATCGGTCTCGCCCTGGTCATATACCAATGCAAAACCAAAGTTTGTTAGCCCTTTGAACCTTAAACAAGAAAAGTAAAAAGAAAGTGCAAGAAAATAAAAACAAAGTCGCTATTGCCAATCCCCGGCAACGGCGCCAAAAACTTGTTGCGCATAATAAGTGCTACGCAATTGTGCAAGTATACACGTTGCAAGTTATAGTAAAAAGATATCGTCTCCACAGGGATTGGTGCCACTTCAAGAATCTAGTCTCTTGCACTGTAAAAAGTAAAAACACAAATAAAGGATTATAGGAGTTTAACTAATAACTAAACTAGAAAGCAATAAAGTAAAAGAATAGATGAGATCAAATGAGAGAGATAGGCCAGGTTATCGTGAGCTGATGTGTGATAGCCGATTGGGACGTCTTGGTAAAAGAGTGCACGGGCAACTCAGTTGCCGTGGCAACTTGCACAACGGGGTTGCCTTGGCGACTAGTTGGGCAACTACTTGGGCGTCTGGGCAGCAACCTTCAAGGTTCGGCATAGCGTTCTTCAATGGTTTCTTCTTATCCCTAAGTCGAAACTCTAGCTACTTGTGCATGCCTTGATAATACATCCCTGCGTGAATCAAGGCTGAACAACAACCAATCTTGTGCTCCTTTTAGCCGTTGAAATCCTTAACTTATTCCTAAGCCGGATTAATCTTCACCATCAATAGATTGAATAAAGATCATATTCATTCTTTCTTGAATCTAACTCTCCCGATATTAGATAAATAGATGAAGTTACGAGATCCTCTCCCAATAATTCACTCGCAAACAAGAATAAGAACCAAGAATGAATAAACCTTGAATAGAAAAGTGCAAACTCTTATTACCTAAACAAAAACCAATAGTTTCTCACAACCACAAAACACAATAACCATAGCCGAATAGATTTAGTTCATGGCTAGGTTCCAAAGAAACACAAGATAAATAATCTCTAGCATGAACCCAATCGAACAAGAAAGAAAAGGATGAAGAAGGAAGCTTGTCGAAACCCTCCTTGCCCTAGATGCTTGTCGAAAATTCTCTCATCTTGCCTTCCTTGGAGTTGTCGAAATTCCCTTCTCTTGCTCTCTATCCAAAGTTGACGATATGGCCTCTTATTTATAGGGCTAGGTCAAAGTCCTTCTTTGAGGAGGAAGTTAAGTTGGAATTAAATTATCTTTAAAGAATATAATTCTTTATTATAATTATATTCCTACTAGAACTTCTCCTATCTTCTTGGAATTTAATTCTTCTTTAATCTCTTCATAGAAATCAAATTCCTTTGGGATTGGGCTTTGCTCCACGTCATCTTGGACTTGTCTAGTCATCAATTTTGACTACCATATCACCTTTGCTCTTGTCGACAATTGCCCTGGCAACTGGCTCGGCGTCTCCTTCATGCATTGCCCTAGCAACTAGCTCGGCATCTCCTTCATGCATTGCCCTGGCAACTAGCTCGGCATCTCCTTCATGTATTGCCCTGGCAACTAGCTCTAGCCTTGCTTTGGCAAGTGATCCTGCACATACACACAAAACACACCAAAGCAGCATTTTTTCCCACAAAAACTACCAAGTTATGTAATCAAGCTCAACGATGGAAGGAAACATGGATTAATGCATGAATGGCTAATTATGCAACTAATATGAGCCTAAGTCTAACAATAATATGAGTAAAAAGGGTAAGAAAATAGTACTTTTGAACACTTATCATCTATCAATAACAACTAAGAAAAATGATGATATTTTGGTCATTGTAGATCGATTCATAAAGTCTGCCCGTTTCCTTCTAGTGAGAATGGATTCCAACTTGCCTAGACTTGCTAAGTTATACATTCGGGAAATCATCAGTTTGCACGGAGTCCCTATGTCCATTATTTCTGATCATGATCCACTTTTTGCATCCCAGTTTTGGAGGACTCTGTTGCGTGTGATAAGTGCTACGCAATTGTGCAAGTATACACGTCGCAAGTAATAAAGTGATATGAGTATCGAGTATCGTCTCCACAGGGATTGGTTTGGGCCACTTTGCTTAAGTTCTTTGCACCGTGAAAAGTAAAAACACAATTAAAGGATTAAAGGAGTTTAACTAATAACTAAACTAGAAAGCAATAAAGTAAAAGAAAAGATGAGATCGATTGAGAGAGATAGGCTAGGTTATCGTGAGTTGAGGTGTGATAGCCGATTGGATTGTCTTGGTAAAAGAGTGCACGGGCAACTCAGTTGCCGTGGCGACTTGCACAACGGGGTTGCCTTGGCAACTAATTGATGGTTGCCTGGCGACTAGTTGGGCAACTACTTGGGCGCATCGGCAGCAACTTCAAGGTTCGGCGGAGCGTTCTTCAATGGTTTCTTCTTATCCCTAAGTCGAAACTCTAGCTACTTGTGCATGCCTTGATAATACATCCTGCGTGAATCAAGGGTGAACAACAACCAATCTTGCACTCCTCTTAGCCGTTGAAATCCTTAACTTATTCCTAAGCCGGATTAATCTTCACCATCATTGGATTGAATAAAGATCATATTCATTCGTTTCTTGAATCTAACTCTCCGATATTAGATAAATGGATGAAATCACGAGATCCTCTCCCAATTCACTCAAACAATAATAAGAATCAAGAATGAATAAACCTTGAAATAGAAAAGTACAAACTCTTATTACCTAAACAAAAACCAATAGTTTCTCACAACCACAAAACACAATAACCATAGCCGATCAAGTTAGTTCATGGTTGGGTTCAAAAGATATACAAAGAATAATCCCCAAACCATGAATCTAATAGAAGCAAAGAAGAAGAAGAAGTCGAAATTCCCTAATGCTCTCTTTGTCGAAATTTCCCCCTTGCTCTCTCTTTATGGATTGTCGAAATCTCCTTGCTATTTATAGGGCTAGGCCAAAGTCCTTCTTTGAGGAGGAGTTTGAGTTGGAATTAAATTATCTTTAAAGAATATAATTCTTTATTATAATTTTATTCCTATTAGAACTTCTCCTATCTTCTTGGAATTTAATTCTTCTTTAATCTCTGCATGGCAATCAAATTCCTTTGGGCTTGGGCCTTGCTCCATGTCATCTTGGGCTTGTAAAGTCATTAATTTCGACATCCCTATTGCATTTTTTCTTTGTCGACAAATGCCATGGCAACTGCTCTCAGTCTCCTTCATGCATTACCCAGCAACTAGCTCAACATTGCTTTGGCAAGTGATCCTGCACATACACACACAAAAACACACCAAAGCAAAGATCTTTTTCCACAAAAATCACCAAGTTATGTAATCAAGCTCAACGGTGGAAAGAAACATGAATTAATGCATGAATGACTAATTATGCAACTATTATGAGCTTAAGTCTAACAATAATATGAGTAAAAGGGTAATAAAAATAGTACTTTTGAACACTTATCACGCCCCAAACTCGAACTATTGCTTGTCCTCAAGCAATGCAAACTAACAATTACCTGCCAAGACTTTAATCATCAAAGACATGCTTCAAACTTGAATTCAAACCTCGAACCGTGGCACAAAGTATGATCACCTTTTAATTTTTTTGGATAACACAAAATTACCCGGAACCAAACTATAGTGCTCGTGACAATGTGTGTGCGTAGTTGTGAACAAGTTGATTTTCAAGATTCTATGTGAACTACAGGCTTTTATTAATTCAATTATCGGGTATTTATTTTTATTTTCACTAGAGCCAATTTCGGGCACCTCTAGCAAAGTAAGCAATTCCTCATTTTATTTTAGTCGACTAGAGCCAATTTCGGGCACCTCTAGCGATTCTTTAATGTGCATTAACTACTAGAGCCAGTTTTTGCACCTCTAGCAAGAAAGTGTATTTACTACTAGAGCCGCTTTGGGCACCTCTAGCAAGAAATTAACTTTTAATTTTCAATTTTAAATTTACCCAAATTTTAAGCAACCTAAGTTCACTAAGTTTCTTTGAATCAACAACCCACAACCGTGTAAAAAAAATTCAGCATCATAGTAAAACTCTAAGTTCTTTTCATGCAATCCTAAAATTAAAGGTTATTTCAATTAAGTACAGTGGCAAAAATTCATCATTGGATATTCAACAAGTCTTAAGCAATTAAATCAAATTAAAGGCATGGCAAGTAACATATGCAACCTATATGTGATTGCTAAAGATGAATGCAACTAAACATGAAACTAACTAGAAACCAACACCCCCCCAAACTCGAGAGAAGCATTGTCCTCAATGCATGTAAGAGTGAAACAAAATTTAAAAGAAACTAAATGAAATGAGTTAGTCAGAGAGGTCGTCACCTCGATTGATGAGTTTCCTTCGTGTCGTTTGCTTGATTCAATTTTCGGTCAGTGGTTGAATGCTTGAGGCTGGTACCGCGTGAATAGCATTGCCTTAATTTGGTCCATGTTTGCCGATGCAGGTTTTACTTGCATGTGCATCGATAGTTGCCGAAGCCATTGTTGTTGCTCGGCATCGCTTGATTTCCGTTGTGGTTGTTGTGGCGAGTAGTCGGCAGTAAATTTCCTTATCATGGTGGTTGTGAGTCTTGTTGTGGAAAAGAAAATAAAGAAAACCCGAAACTAAAGATAATGAAGAAAAATAAAATATATCCTAAAAAATAAAGAGAAAAAATAACAAAAAATAATAGAACAAAATAGTTCAAAAAATAAAAATAAAAATAAATGTATCGATAGTTGCCGTGGCGTCGAGGGTTGCCGAGGCATGCACATCCATGGTTGCCGAGGCGTCGGGGGTTGCCGAGGCGTCTTGGCGTCCATGGTTGCGAGCGTGCGTATTAGGAGTTGTTGCGGTGTTGAAGGTTGCCGTTTTCGATACTTCTTATAGTCCATCCGCACCCTCCATCGGGTGATAATATTGCCCAAAAAGAGTTTGGCAAATGTGTTTGCCACTACTCCCTTTATGCGTTACCATGGTGGAGGTGTCTTTCTTCTTTGTTCGCTTGTAGTCCATGTATACTCTCCACCTTGCTATTATTCCCGAAGGCACAAATATATTAATAGGAAAAATTATATCCATTCTCAACCATTCAATTACCTCATTCTTGTCGACTTCTATCATGGTTGGATGTAGCCTTTGTTGTCGTGGCAATTGCTGCTCAAGCCAATTGCCGTAGCAATCGATTGTCAAATTTTTCTCTAAGTCAAGGGAAGAATCAATTTTCTCAAGAGCTTTATGAATCCAAACACCTTTTTCTTTTGGCCTCTCAAACATCTCCATCAAGAGAGATTTGATGGCTTCAAATCTACCAACCTCGGTTCCTCAAGACATACCCGCAATGGACGAGGTGAGTTTTTAAAGAATTCAAAAGGTTCAACTATTACCTGCTCATATTCCATTGGCAAAGTATTATCATCTCGTTGATCTTGTATGTGGTCGAGTAATTGCCGTGGCAATTGTAGATGAGAGCAATCTATAGATTCCTGCTTCAACATCAACGTTGTAACCTTCAGGCATCGGGTTCCTTAGAATTTGCTGTAGTATTATTGTTCTCAGCTTCACCGAGTGTTGTCGCGGCATTGCTCGCTTCAGGCTCCTCAATCATTGCCGAGGCAATTTGTTGTTCATGCTCATCATGTGTTGGGCAGTCTCTCTCATTGGCATCCTCTTAACTTTGAGGTTCTAGTTGTTCCTCACACATCGTAGAGATTTCTTTGCATTGCTCCTTATCCTCTTGCCTTAGGACGTCGGTATCCCTAGGAATGAATTGTTGGTGCATGTTATCCATGACATATGTGGATCTCCCCAATTGATCTTCTGAATCCCCTAAGGTTGCATCCCATTGAGTTATCCTCGTATCCATAGATTTTGATAGCTCTCGAATCTCTTCAATTGATCCGTCAAGTCTAGCCAATGAAGCTAGTAACGCTTCCTCCAAGGAATTGGAATGCTCTTGAAAAGGACTACATTGCCATGGCATATCTGTTCTTCGCGGCAAAATTGTTATGGTAAAAAAATTTTGAGCTTTTTGATCATACCATGAAGAATTTTGCTGCTGGTTCCCTCTATGGTCCTCCATGTAGTTATATGCACCGAAAATGTGAGGGCAATTTTCAAACACATGATGTTCTCCACACATAGCACAAGATTTTTCCATGGTATAAGTTCTTTGGGCTTTTCTCGGTTGGTATAGGTAATCATCAAAGGGTGCAAGGAACTCTTGATTGAATTGATTCATATCTTCCAACATCATCTCTCGAATAGATTGGTTTTTATTTCCCGACATATTGATGTTCCTTAACTTGTAGCGCACCTAATTTTTTTTTGATAAAACAAACAAAAAGAAAAGTTAGTAAAATTAAGAGAGAAAAAAAATGCAATAACAAAAACAACTAACAACAATTGCCAATCCCCGGCAACGGCGCCAAAAACTTGTTGCGTGTGATAAGTGCTATGCAATTGTGCAAGTATACACGTCATAAGTAATAAAGTGATATGAGTATCGAGTATCGTCTCCACAGGATTGGTTTGGGCCACTTTGCTTAAGTTCTTTGCCCGTGAAAAGTAAAAACACAATTAAAGGATTAAAGGAGTTTAACTAATAACTAAACTAGAAAGCAATAAAGTAAAAGAAAAGATGAGATCGATTGAGAGAGATAGGCTAGGTTATCGTGAGTTGAGGTGTGATAGCCGATTGGATTGTCTTGGTAAAGAGTGCACGGGCAACTCAGTTTGCCGTGGCGACTTGCACAACGGGGTTGCCTTGGCAACTAATTGATGGTTGCCAGGCGACTAGTTGGGCAACTACTTGGGCGACATCGGGCAGCAACTTCAAGGTTCGGCGGAGCGTTCTTCAATGGTTTCTTCTTATCCCTAAGTCGAAACTCTAGCTACTTGTGCATGCCTTGATAATACATCCTCTGCGTGAATCAAGGGTGAACAACAACCAATCTTGCACTCCTCTTAGCCGTTGAAATCCTTAACTTATTCCTAAGCCGGATTAATCTTCACCATCATTGGATTGAATAAAGATCATATTCATTCGTTTCTTGAATCTAACTCTCCCGATATTAGATAAATGGATGAAATCACGAGATCCTCTCCCAATTCACTCAAAAACAATAATAAGAATCAAGAATGAATAAACCTTGAAATAGAAAAGTACAAACTCTTATTACCTAAACAAAACCAATAGTTTCTCACAACCACAAAACACAATAACCATAGCCGATCAAGTTAGTTCATGGTTGGGTTCAAAAGATATACAAAGAATAATCCCCAAACCATGAATCTAATAGAAGCAAAGAAGAAGAAGAAGTCAAATTCCCCTAATGCTCTCTTTGTCTAAATTTCCCCTTGCTCTCTCTTTATGGATTGTCGAAATCTCCTTGCTATTTATAGGGCTAGGCCAAAGTCCTTCTTTGAGGAGGAGTTTGAGTTGGAATTAAATTATCTTTAAAGAATATAATTCTTTATTATAATTTTATTCCTATTAGAACTTCTCCTATCTTCTTGGAATTTAATTCTTCTTTAATCTCTGCATGGCAATCAAATTCCTTTGGGCTTGGGCCTTGCTCCATGTCATCTTGGGCTTGTAAAGTCATTAATTTCGACATCCCTATTGCATTTTTTCTTTGTCGACAAATGCCATGGCAACTGGCTCGGCGTCTCCTTCATGCATTACCCTGGCAACTAGCTCAACATTGCTTTGGCAAGTGATCCTGCACATACACACACAAAAACACACCAAAGCAGCATCTTTTTCCACAAAAATCACCAAGTTATGTAATCAAGCTCAACGGTGGAAAGAAACATGAATTAATGCATGAATGACTAATTATGCAACTATTATGAGCTTAAGTCTAACAATAATATGAGTAAAAAGGGTAATAAAAATAGTACTTTTGAACACTTATCAGACTCTACATGAGGTCTTAGGGACTCAAGTGCACGTAAGTACTGCCTTCCACCATCAAACCGATGGTCAATCTGAAAGAGTTTTCAGGTAACCTTATGTCATTTCTATTCATGTGTATAAGTATTTCGTATCAATCTCAATTCTTCCTTGAAGATCCTAGAAGATATGCTAAGAGCTCGTGTTATCGACTTCGGGAATACATGGGAAAAGTCCCTACCATTGGTGGAGTTCGCGTACAACAATAGTTTCCAAGTTTCGATTCAAATGGATCCCTATGAAGCTCTTTACGGGAGGAGATGTAGAACCCCTCTCTGTTGGACCGAGCTTGGTGAAGGCAAGGTGTTAGGCCCTGACTTATTTTGGGAAACCGAAGAAAGGGTAACCATTATTCGTGACCGGCTTGAGGCTACATTTGATCGCTAGAAAGCTTATACTGATTTGAAAAGAAGGGACCTTCAATATGATGTTCGTGAGAAATATTTCCTTAAAATATCCCCCATAGAAGAAGATCCTGCGTTTTGGCAAAAAGGGGAAGCTCAATCCCCGTTTTATTGGCCCGTTCGAAGTGATAGAGTGAATTGGACTTGTTGCCTACCGACTAACTCTTCTTGAAGAGTTAAGTCGTATACATAATGCCTTCCATGTATCTATGCTACTAAAGTACCGATCTGATCCTTCTCATGTGATCAAGTTGAAATCCATGGAAATCTAGTCTGATTTGACGTATAAGGAAGAACCTGTACAGATCATCGCACGAGAAGTCAAGAGACTTCAAAATAAGTTTGTGCCTTAGTAAAAGTCCTTTGGAAAAGTCATTCAGTCGAAGAAGCAACGTGAGAACCAGAGGAAACAATGCAGAAGCAGTATCCTCATCTTTTCAGTTAAGAATGAAAATTTGAGGGCAAATTTTCTTAAGGGGAGAATTGTCACACCTTGAAAATTGATCTAGTCAGAATTAGGTTTCGGCGATCAGAAATTTTATGTCGGTTATGCCCGAATGATGTAATTGCTCGATTTTGTACCCAATTTTGAAGTAATGAAAGTTATTTGGGCTTAATTAAATTTGTGGGACCTTTTTTGTAAAGAATAGAAGTTAGGGTGTTTATGAAAATGCTGAATTTGGGCAAGACGCATCGATACGGTTGGACCTGTACCGATACAGCCTAACTGTTTTAACTAATTTACCCAATTTAGCTTAGTCGTATCGATACGACCATAAGGTGTATCGATACGGGTCTCTGTCCAAATCGATTTAGTGGCCAATTAGTAAAATTTGGGAATTGGGGATGATTCACCTACTTGCTTGCCACCCCTCCACGTGAGATTGATCTGAAAAATGATGAAAATTGGTCATCAATTGTCAAAAGTTAGAAAAGAATAAAGGAAATGTATTACTTAATAGTTAAGCAAAACCTTTGTTAAGGGTAAGCTTCCTATTGGCTAAGGGTGAGGTGGGGAAAATAATTATGACTTTGGTCTCCTTATAATGGTTAAGGAGAAAGTCTTTTTCATTGTTTGAATCTCCCGAAACAAAATTAAACCCTTGATTAAAGAAACCAAGCACACACCTTCATTGTCATCTTCAAGCTCAAGCTCAAGCAAGCACCTCGATCCAACTCTTGACTTTTGTTTAATTATGACACACCAATTGAAAGCTTGTGATTGGGTAAGTAAAACCCCTATATTAATTTTATGATTCCATCAATCCTTAGGGTTTAATTTCAAGGTTTAAACCTTGAATGTTCAAGCTAAGCCCATGTGTTAGGGAGCCAATTTCCCTATTTTGATGTTTTCTACAAGCTTTGGTAAGCTTGGAAAACGCTTATGAATCATTAGTTTCGATTCTAATACAATTCTCTAATTTTTGAATTAGCTCAAGTGGTGGAAGACAAGTCATCCTCACCTTCGACTATTCTGAACTCTTCCAACGGCAAGGGGATCGCTATCCGTGAACCTTGAAGTCTCTGAGCACTAGGTGAGTGTAGTTGTGTCATGGGATTGGCTAGGTGTCATCCCGATTGCATTTGTTTTGTGCTTAGTATCTTGCATCTTGGTAAGGGCTCAAGTAGAGCAAATGTATGTGGATCCTATGGTAAGTGTGGTAAGTCCTTCATATTTGAGTATGTTATATGTGAACTTATATATGATATTTGAATATGTTATTTGTGGAATTTGATATGAACATGTTATGATATGATGTTTGGAGCCAAGGCTTAATTTTCAATTCCAATATGGCCTAAGGGCACAAAGGTAAGTCTTATGATGAAATATGTAACCTTGGACACTTGTGGATATTGGATACAATTGGCATGCCATGGAGTTATTTGAGCTCATTAAGTAAGGGATTGGACTACAGTCCGGGGCTACGGCCTATATGTGGGGAGAAAATTTTGGATTGTGTAAGGGATTTCGAAGCTACGGCTCAAGGCTAAGGCCTATCTTCGATATGTGTGGTGTACAGGGGAATTCACGTATCCATTGGTTGCTATGTCCAAGGGGGAAATGAAGAATATGTGTTTTGCATTTGATGTGTGGAACTACTATATGTTGATGTTAAGTATGATTTGTATATGTTAATGTTATGTATATGTCATTCAAGCATGCTCACATATTATACATGTCATTACAAGACTTGGTTGCATTTGTTATAACTACCTCACTAGGCTATGTAAGCCTAACATGTGTGTGTCTCATGCATTTCAGGATCCTGAAGCAATCTGAGCCTCAATCGTGTTGTTGAAGTTGCAAGTCACTCCTACCGATTACATGTATGCTTACGTTTTATTTTGAACTCCTAGTAAGGTGGCATAGGGCTTAGACATGTTATATTGGTCTATTTTGATATGTATGGAATGGCCCTAAGGTTTCTAAGTACTAAAAATGGAATATGGGGTGGTTGTAAACTAAACAAACTAGTTGAATTGGGCTTAAGGGCACTAAAAGGTAAAAACATAGTAAACGGATTCAAATGAACCTAAAAATAGACATGCTAGTAGGTTTTAGTGATTAAATATTGCTGGTAAAATTTGGTAAAGTTCGGACATCGTTTGACCTGTTAATTCGAATAAAAACCAGATAAAATTTGTCATTACAAGACATGTGTATCGATACGGGTAAAGTTGTATCGGTACGGCCTTGCATATTTTAACTTGGTAAGACAGCGTATCGATACACAAGGTGGGTGTATCGATACAGACTTGAGCAGTAAGGACTGGGGAAATAAATTGTATCGATACAGCCTTAGGGTGTACCGAAACGGGTCAACCTTGGTCAAAGCATATCGATACAGGCTTAGATGTACCGATACGGGCTTGTTACCCTTAAATCTAAAATTTAAGAAATTTGTCTTAGCGTACCGATACGGCTTCAAGTGTATTGGTACGGTGTTAGTTAACTCTGTTAAAAGACTTAAACTACAGCTTCAAGTAGTTTACAGATTGGTCAATAAACTGTAAATGATCTAATCAGATGGGTAAATGATATCTGCTAACAACGAAATTTCGCAGGCTAATAAATGAAAAGTGCAATTGAAGGTTTGTAAAAAGAAATTCTGATAAGGACCCTTAATTTGTAAAATTTATGATTTAGTCCTTAATTTTAAAAAAATTTGAAATTATGAGTTGTAAAAGAGATTAATAAGACATTTCGAATAAGATTCCAAACTTCTATTAAACTTTCGAATCTCTGAACAAGCCTCTGGTAACATTTTCTGACCCGGTTCTCTGCCAGGCCAGGAAGGGTGTTACACCATCTTTGACCGGAATCAATGGCCTAACTATCATAATCTATTTTCTTCATTTTATGGGGCCTAACTACGATAATCTATTTTCTTCAGTTTATGTATTTGTTTGAAATGTAATAAACTTACATTGTTATTCTTACCCTAAAAAAGCTTCTAAACTATTTTCCACGCGCTTGTTACACCTACTAATTACAATTACAGATAAGTTATAATTGCAATTGCTTAACATCTAAAGATTACATATACAATTATAATTCTCAGTTTTAAACAAATATTACTTAAAATTACAATTAAAAGTGTAAAAAAATGTTACATCAATCCATACGAACGCACTCAAACCATTTGTTGCTTCTCTTATAGAATTTATTTATAGACGGTTGAAATTTAAGATTTACATAATTTTAAAAAAATTGACCTCACGCTCTGTATATAGCGAGGTCCGTTGACATGACAACATGTACTTCTTCTGCCACGTCAGGAATCTTTGCAGACCTCGCCTTCTACAGAACACGAGGTCCATTTAAAACGTGAACAAATACATCACGTTTTCGAGGGAGCGGATGTTTGCCTATATATGAAAGACACCAGGGCAAACAAACCCACCACCATTTGCTATCGCTTCAAAAAAATACGAGGTTAATCAGAGTCAAATAGAATATACAACCATTTCTACTAATGGCAACAGATCACGTATCTGGAAAATTGGTTTACAAATTAATTTCCCTGATATTGCAGTCTGTTGGTATAAGTAGTTGCATTTATACAGTGTCTACATTATTTTGGTCGGTTAATAATATTTGGCGATATATTTCTTCTGTGTTTTGGTTCAATATCTACGACAAATCACAATATCAGGGAATGAGTGGTCCTTTTTAAGCGTCGGGATCAGTCTTGACCTTTTATTCGAGGTTGCCGGTAGCTTCTTCATACGCCTTCATCCTGAAGGCTACAGGAAGACCACTGCATGTAACGTAGTTAGAGCCTCTATCATCGTAGATGATGATGATTATCGGGTACTCACAAAATCCATAAAGCTAGTCCTCTACTATCTACGACGCGGAAGAACGTTTAGGGCTCCAACAACTATGACGTCATTTTTCTACAGCAACGACACATCTCTCGGCGACATACAACTCGGACAAACTATGGTACTTCTCATCTAAATTAGTTCTTATGTAATTTATTTTGTTTGCATGTTTAGGGGTACAATTGACCACGTGTTTAGGGCAGATTTTGGTTGTCTACGTGGCTTAACCCAATAATTTATTTTCTTCATTTGATGTATTTGTTTCAAATTAATAATTTCACCGTGTAATTCATTTGATGTAATTAGTTATTATCATTTCCAAAACATTTAATGTGAATTGTTTTTAAGATACAAAAAAATAAAAATATAATTTACATATTATTTGGGACTCCGATAACATCATCATCATTAGAAAACAATGCATACAGCTCAAGCTCAAGGGCCCTCTAAAGAAAACTGTAGGTGGGATTCCACTATCAATTCCACATCAGCGTTGTCCACAATATGAAATAATGAGTACGTTAATGGTTCTAACGACGTCAACAATCGAAACTTCAACAGTTCCACCTTTTTTCCCACGACCATGTGGAACACGTTTCTTCACTTCATTCATCAACTTCTTATACGATAAGTTGTATGGCAGCAGAAGCAATACAGTACTTGAGAACTGAAATACGACGTCGAGAGATACATCATCGACTATCTGCCCACCGTAGTATACCAAAGCTGTAATAGTTTCTCGTTTCGGCATATTAAATCTGTTGAACTCTTTACAAATAATTTTTAATAGTCGAGTAAGAAGAAGAAGAGCGAAGATGAGTTGCGAGAATATTCAGAGCCAGTCGTCCTCTATTTATAGGCTAAACGGACCTCGCTATATGTAGAGCGTGAAGTCTTATTAAGGGAAAATACGGATAAATATGTTAACTTATTCTTAATTTGGCATATTTATCACCATAATTAAGAAATTAATTAAAACATTCAAAATGACATCGCTATCTATAGAGAGCAAGGTCATTTTTTTCTTTTTTTATAAATTTTTTTACATGATTCTCAAGGATTACGCGAACGAGACAATTAGCTTCCTGGATAAACCCATCAAACATGATTATCAAGGAATTTTGCCTTTTTATTCATGTCCAAAAACAAGCTTTGGAAGCATTTTTAGGGCCATTTTTACACTGTTTACAATGTCTTTTCTGTACCAATATTAGTCCCAAATGAAAGATAAGTTCCAATACTACTCCTCTAACCTAAAATATTACAAAGATTATTCTAATAATAGCCCGGGAAAACACCTCCAACATGCCTACCAAGCCATTTCAACTTCTTATTCTTGGACAAAAACTAGCATTCTAGCCATTTTCAACGCGCTTTTCATACAGTAAGCAATGACTCGTACATGCCAATATCAATCTCAAATGGAAGATAAGTTCCAATACTACGTATCTAAGCTTAAAAATTACTAAAATTATTGGGCTAATGGCACGATAAAATGTCTCGAACATGTTTATACACCTTTGTATTTCAGCCTGTATTAAGAGGACCTCGCTTTCTGAAGCAAGCAAGGTCCACTTTCTTCTTGCCACGATAAATTCAGTATCTCGGGGACCTCGCGTTTTGGGACGGCCCACGTCGGACGGACCTCGCTCTGTGTATAACGCGAGGTCCTATGTCGCGTTGTCCATAATACGAGGTAGCCTTATGTGGACGATTTGGGGATCATTTTTTTAAATAACATTAAATGTGGGTATTTTCGTAAATAAGTATTTAAAATGAGTTTTTTATATAATAACATCCAATATAATATATAAGTGTGCGTAAATTTATTTAAATTTTAAACTGCACTAAAATACAATTTTCTAATTGAATTAAAATGTTAAAAAAATAACCATTTGATAAGTTGACCGTGGAGGTTTTATAATTAATTTTGATAAAAAAATATATTTTAATTAATTTATTTAAATATTAATTAAACACTTAATTTTTTGTATGACTACTAGTGTCTAATATATTGACTGATTAATCTAGATCGAGTATTGCATATATTTATTATGAGAACTCAATTTACTTAATTCAAACTGTTGTAATTTTAACTCTTAATCTTATTTGAAGAATCTAGTCTCTTATTTTATTTCATCTCCTTAGATCAACTATTTTATCGGCAATTAATCATATGTGATTACTTGCGAAGAAAATTAAATTGCACAGCTTAATAATGGTTAAATAATAATTCAGTACTTTTAATTAGGGTGTGCAACATAAACTGTAACCGTTAACTGGTATAATCGTTAAATTTTACCAGTTAATTAACCTATCGTTAAAGCTTAAACGGTTCATGTTAACTAGCCATTAAAAATGATGGTTAATGGATAACTGTGTGGTTAACCGTTATGAAATTATTTAACATAAAATAAAATTATTTAAATATTTTTCTGAAAATTTTAATAAAATATTTATCGGGAAGATAATTTCAATATTCTCAAAAAATTAATGAATATTTGAAAAAAATTGTAATAGGTTACAAATAAACTTGTACCAGAACCGTTAGGTAGCAGTTAACCGCTATAACGGTTAACCGTTTAAAAATTTAATGGTTAACATTTTCTTAATGGTAGGTTACGGTTTAATAACCGCTATAACGATTAACCAACCGTTTATATTAAATGGTACGGTTAACCTACCATGAACACCCCAACTTTTAATGGTTTTATACTTTTTTTCTGAAATTATTTAACATAAAATGAAGTTCTGATTAGAAATTCTTTATTTAAATGTTTATTGTAGAGATAATTTTATTATTTTTAAAAGAATTAATAAATATTTGGAAAAAACTTGTAATAGGTTATAAGTTAACCTGTAACAGAACCGTTAGGTAGCGGTTAACTTTTATAACGGTTAACCGTTTAAAAATTTAATGATTAATCCTTTTTTAATAGTAGGTTATAGTTTAATAATCGATATAACAGTTAACTAATCGTTTATGCTAAATGGTACTGTTAATCTATCATGAATATCTAATTTTTAATGGTTTTATACTTTTAGTTTGATGAAGGCACGAAGGGCCCTCCCACGTGGAGATATAGCAGTGACACGTGGGCCACTGAAGATCTCTAGAAACTCCAAGCGACATAAACATGATCTGGGTACGCAACCTTTCTGTTGTGGTGGTGGGGTCCATCTTGTTTCTGAGTCAACCGACGTGGGACACGTCACTCGCAGGACCACTTGCACACACCGACATATGGCAAAACAGGTGGGGACCGCTCTGCATACGTATTTAGATGCTTTCTTTTTTTAAATAAAAAAATTGCCCTGGCAGGCTTCGTTGGCAGTGCGGTACCTTATCTTTTCCTGGCATCGTGGTTCACTTTTAACCCTCCGATTCAATAAATATCGACCGTCGATTCCATTTATGTCAGAGATGGGCCCGGTAGTTGAAAAATAGAGTAGTGAAGTCTTTTGTTTTGTTTTGTTAATTTTTAAATTTAATGATCGGATAGGGGAGCTCTGGGGAGTACACGTGGCTTCCCTTTGGTTGAGATGACTTGGGAAAGTGTATTTTGATTCAGCATATAGATGGACGGTCGGGATTTTAAGATGAAAGTGATATTAGAGTCAAAACAAGGTGCGTCGGACAAGGAGTGCACTCCGCGTCGGAAAGTGAGAAGGGTCCCACCACACCACCCGGATTTACCTATTTTACCCTTTTCTTCTTTTTTATGCCCACAATATTTTTGGTACTGTTAGCGACTAGACTTAATAATATTGACTCGAGAACCGAAGATTGAATTGATTTATTTAAATTGAAGTCTAAAATTGACTCGAATATAATGACTCAAAATTTGATTTAAAATTAAAACAAATTAAATCAAACGGAAATTGATTCGAATTTTAGTTGAATCGAAATGGACTCGAATCAATTTTTAACCGAACGAAATAAATTTGAATCGAAGATAAATCGAAATATAAAAAAAATATTAATAGAAGTAAAAAAGATGAGATATGAACAAATGCACAACTCACTAAAAAGTTAAATATATTGGTTTTATAAATCTATATATAGTATAAAAAACTGGCCGGCCTAAAAACTAGATTAAAATTTACCGATCTCCTATTGACCCGAAATTGACCTGAACCGAAATCAACTAAACCGATGTTAACCGAACCGAAATGACTCGAATCACAATAGACAAGAACTAAAACAGAACCGAACTAAAATCGAACCGAAACCAAATAATATCAAACCCGAAATGATCCAAATTCAAATGAACCGAATAACTCGTTTACCTCCTCTACTGCAACGCTTTGTATTAATTCCTTCTTCAATTATTTTCTCCCTAAATTTTCTTTTCTGGCCAACCATTTTTCCAGGATTTACTATTGAGCTTCAAGCATTAAATGTTACATATTTTAGAAATAAATCTCGTTATCTTAGGTGCACTAAAAAACTACATCATATTTATATTAAAAAAACTACATAATATTTTAACGAATCAATTTATATTCAAAATTTTAAGATAAATCATAAAAATAAAAAATAAAAAATCAATTTTAAACATAAAACTGAATTTAATTAGTACTTAGGCAAATTTTGGAGAATAATAAAGTTGGGAACTAATTTTAGAGAAATAGCTAAGGTTATGTAATTTTTAGGAATCCACAACAATTATTATAGTGAATCCCAAAATCGCTTCCTGCATAAAGCGTTCAAAATTATTTTATAATTATTTTTGAAAGTTTGCTTCTTGTAACTGATAACCAAAACTATAATACCCTTAGTAAAATAGATAAAAATATTAAAATAATTCAAATCTTCTTCTACAAAAGACAACTTTATCATGTACCGTATAGTCTTCCAAAATTTCGCAAACCGACCTATTTCCCTAAAATTAATTTTAAACTTTAATATTCCCAAAATCTTAACTTTTTCGGACTCGGTAGTTTTAAATATGGATAGATAATTAGATATGTTTGTCGTTTACATTTGTAAAAATATAAAATACTGAAATTAATGGTAGCCCGAGAGTCGATATATAGCTGTTTGCATTCCGTAAAAACAAATAGATTAAAAATGTTTTTAATATTAATTTTTGTAATTAACAAAGTGTCAAGTGCAATAATAATAAGTGCGGAAAGCAATAATATTGTTAAAAGAAAAAATAAGTGCGGAAAGCAATAATAATAAGTGCGGAAAGCAATAATAAGACACATTATTCTCTTAACGAGAAAATTTGAGTTTAAAATTTATATATAATATTGTTAAAAAAAATCACGAATCTATTTCGAATATATCATAAAATAGATATGTACTTTACTAAAAGGTAAAATTTTATATATCAAAAATATTTTGCATGTGCTTTAATTTACTAAAAAAATCTTATTTTCGTGTCACAATCTGTTAAGGATATTCAGGTGGAGGATTTAGCCACAAGAAAAATGGTGTTGTACAAAGACGAGCGAAAAAAAAGGTTTGTACAAGCTTATTAGAAGTGGTGATGATAGCACCATTTCTGATAAATATTTCTTGCATTGATTCTAATGTTTCTTTTGAACATTGTTCTTTTCAAAATTGCAACATGCTTGTTAATAATGTTTCTTATGAAATTTGGCATAGGGGAGGCATTGATTAGTTGAAATATACTTTTCCCTAATAGCAAATAAGAAGCTAAATAAATTTAGCTTGTATGAGCCGATATTTGTTCACGTTTGTTTGTTTAATACTTTTATTTATTTTTCTTTTAGATTATTAAGAAATTTAAAAATATTCTTCTGTTTGTTTATTTAAAATTATTTATATTTGTGTTTGTCCATTTAATATTCATATTTGTGTTTAAGAGCCAAAATGTCATTAGTCCAGGTTAAGTTCATTAACTTTCAACAACCCTAGCATTTTTCTCTTCATTAGTTCAAAGTTAATAAATTTAGACGAGGACCTCAAGACCAGCCATGTCTCTCGCATCTCTTCATTTTCCTTCATCCACTTTCTATTCTTACCATTTTTTTCTCTTTTTCATCTTTTCGGGTTTTTCTTTTTAAACATGAGTCTTTTTATTGTATTTTTTAAATAAAAATCACTATTTTTATTAAAAAGAGAAAATATCAAAGATAATAAAAAGGTTTATAATTATCATCATAAACTAAAAGCATAATTTGGACATTTTCTTATAATATTGACACTAGCCACTTTAGATCATATGAAGACCACACATAGAAAAAGTTAAAAACCCAACCAAATAACTCGAACAAAAAATAGATAATAACAAATTTGATTGCATTAACAAATAAACCACAAAAAGAGATTAAGCTATTGAATGACCACCGAAAATAAAAAATCAAAGCCGTTCGTCGTGAGAAACTATCCACGAACGCAAATCGTGTCGTCATCAAATCTAACCTTGAAATAACATATAATAAAAAATAACATATAATAAAAAATAGACGACATTTTGATCAGTCGTGTCGTCATAAAATCTAACCTTGAAATAACATATAATAAAAAAAAGCCAAATGACCAAAAAATAAAATGAAAAACGTGTCAAAAAATAAAAATTAATATGTCATGAAAGTAAAATTATTCTTATAAAAAATTAAAAATAAACATACAAAAAATCGACGGTCGTGTTAGTTAAATAAAAAAAGAAAAATTTGTGAGTAGAGGAAAAGGGTTGTTCGGCGCTAATTTAGGGTTGTGAGCAGAGGTCCTTTGGCTGCTTTCTAGGTCTTCAAGATTTGGGTTAAAGTTATTAAAATTTTCTATGTACGTTGATTTGCATTGAATCTATTGTATTTTATTTAACAAATTTTCTTTTTCTTTTTAAATAAAGATGGTAGATGTTTTTGATTGTTATTTACGATAAATTTATTGTCAACTCTTTAATTGGTGGTCAATTAATATTTTATCTTTGCTTTGAATCTTCTGACGTGGCGTTTATCCTTTAACGTCGACAATTATATTTGTTTGTATTTTTTTATTTTTTTAGTGGTTTGGGTGAGATTTTAACTCTTTCTTTGTACAATTATATTTTCATCATTCAACGCAAAATGTTTGGTTGGTGTAATTAATCTACTTTAGATTTATAAATTATTATTTATTAATGCTTTGAATTTTTATTGTGTTTCTCTTTGTTTGTTTAATGAGACTATTTGTTGTTAGTATTAAAATATTTAATAAATCTAGTTAATACATTTTTTTATCGAAAATAAAGACATTCATTCAACAAGTAAAAGAGGCATACACAAAGGGTTCCCAAAGCAAGCAATCTAGTTCATAGATTTAAATATATATTCTATATTACGTAATAATCAGAAAAAACTAGTAGAATAATACAACATATATAAACTATAAAGTATATTGTGACATTCATATTTTAACATTTTAATGCGGACATGAATGAATTATTTATGCATTAACTTTTCATTTACAAGGATGGTTGTAAGCAGAGTTTAATTCAAATATTAGGATTAGATCCAGCATAGTCCATGGGCACCTTTGAGACCTTCGTAAAAAAGAATTTAGCTGAGTTTTGATATACATTGAGATTTGGAGGATAAATTAAAGAAATACGAGTTTAAGAGTTTCGATTGGGTTATTAATTTTGTCTATTAACATTTTTCTCTCTAACTAAAAAACCTTAACTCTCTTTTCATTTGTCGACAATTAGTCGTCAGTGGTCAAACTTGCTTCCTCTCGGACAAAATAATTTACATTTGTTGAGATATTTATTTTCATATAACAATTTAAGTGAAAATATTTTGAATTTGATCGGATATTTCAAAAATAATTAAAAGTCCAACAAACTTTAGCGGAATGTTTTTGGCTCATTCCTCAACTTAAAGCATTTCAAAAAGTCAAAACTATTTAATTATTAAAAATATTGGAACAAGTTCCCAAACTTAATCAGAAGTTTCAAAACTCTTAAAGAGTTTCCAAACTTATGTACGAAAGTTTCCATACTTCTGATTCTAGATAGTTTCAAAATTTTGTATAAGTTTCGAAACTTTGAGTTTCAATGGTCAAATTTTCAAATCCAACTCAAAGAGTTTTGAAACTTATATGCAGGAGAGCATTAAATGCTCGATTTTATGTATTTTCAACGGCTCCAAACCACCCCAACTACCATAAACAACTAGAAACTTATTCTACACTACAATTACAAGCGAAGGGCACTTGAAGCATGTCACTAAAACTATCCAAGCTTAATGATCAAGAGAAATAGTCTTTAAATCCTTATTTCCTTATTTCTTTTGTAAATAATTGTATAGAGTGCTTTTATTGTATATCTTTTGTACTCTTTCTTGTGAGCTTAAATCTTGTAAACACCCACCTTGAGAGGTATTCTTGTTTATCCAATAGAACTTTATAAAATGGAGATGTTCTAGTTTAGCCTTAAAAAAACTAGAGTGATTATATCTTCGCCATTGAAAAGATATGGATTGTAAGGTTACGCCTTATCCTTAAAGGCAAGTATTCATTATTAGTGAATTAGGAAATCTTTAGTGGTGATAAGTTAAGTGTTGAGATTTTTGTTTTGATATAATAAATTGAAAAATAGTTTTGGACTAAATTGAAAAGATTTCAAAATGCTATTAAGTCCAAACAACTTGAAAATATGTCTTATAGGTTTTTCAAGGCTTTGGAAGAACTTAAAACGTTTTTAAAGTAGCAAAACCTCTGATTTTATGCTTACCGTACCGATACGAGTCTACCTATATCGATACGATTAAGGGTTTCAAGCTACAAAGATTTTCTAGTAGCCAAAACGCGTACCGGTACAGCTTGGCCATATTGATACAGAGAGAATCTTACCGATACACCTCAAAGCGTATCGATACCCCTATTTATGAAACCCCTAACGGCTAGTATCCCACACCGATACATATGTATCGTGTACCGATACGCCTAACTACTTTTTAACGGTCAATTTCCCAATGGTCTTTTAAACTGCAGCCCATACTGATACGCTCCTATGCGTATCGATACGCATTAGCTGGAAAAAGCACAACGGCTAATTTTTGAAGAACCCATGCCGATACGGTTACCCACGTATCGATATAGACAACTCCAAAACTACATTTATTGTGGGAAATAAAGGCTCCAACGGCTCTAATTCATTCCCAACGGTCTCCAATGGTTATAAACTCATTTGGGAGTATAAAAGAGACCTCCATGCATCTAGGAAAGACTAATGATCATATTGTCAACAACATTATGATGTCAAATTTGTCTTAGTGCCTAAATTTCCATTCTTTGTATAGACAAACACTTGTGAGCTCAAATTGTTAATGTATGCTCAAGTGTTCTAAGATTTGGGTGAGATCTTTAGTGTGCAAACTATCTACCTTGTGAGGATTTTACAAGTTTACTTTTATTTCTCTTGTAAAAAGGGGTTTACTTAAGCTTTAGGATAGAAAGCTTTGAGTGTGTAAGGGTTGCCTCCTTAGTCTAAAAAATGGGAAGAATCAAGAGTGAATTTGGTGAAATCCCTGGTGAAGAGCTAAGATAGTGGATGTAGGCTTTGGTTAGAAAGTCTAACCACTCTAAATCTCGTGTCAATTTTTTCTATCTTTTTCTTCCACCACAAACACCCAAAAATCAATCTTCTCCACCACTTGGCAAGTAAAACGGTTGAGAGAATTGAGTTTAACAATTGGTATCAGAGCGAGGCTCAATCGAGAAGGTTTAACCACCTATTGAGGTGATCCTGGCAAGCTCGATCAACCAAATAATTAACCGGTTTTCATAGCACAATCTATCGACAAGCCATCATTCTTCAACGGTGAACATTTTGCCTATTGGAATAATAGGATGATGTACTTTATCAAGGCAAAAGATTATCGACTTTGGGACCTTGTTGAAGATGGACTGTTCGTGCCTCAACAAAGAAGGCAAGATTGGAATGCGGAGACAAGAAGATGATGGAACTCAACTCAAAGGTCTTGCTCATACTATTTTATGCATTGGGATCGGAGGAGTATGCCAAAGTTTCTTTTTGTGAGAGTGCCAAGGACGTATGTGACAAGCTTGAAGCTACATACGAGGGAACAAACGAAGTAAAAGAGACTAAGATTGGTCTTCTCAACCTAGAGTATGAGAACTTCAAGATGGATTCAAATGAAGACATCAAGAGCATGTTCGATCAGTTCTCTATAATTGTCAATGGGCTTAAAGGATTTAGAGAAAAGATTTTGGAGGACAAGCTCGTTCAAAAGTTAATCTATTCACTTCCCGAATCATGGGAGAGCAAGAAGACGGTTATCATTGAAGCCAAGAACTTGAAGGAGCTCAAACTTAATGAGCTAATTGGATCATTGTTGACTCATGAGTTGATGTCTAAACCCTTGAAGAGGGAGAAAGAGAAGAAGATCAAATAGCAAGACATTGATGTTAATGTCATTGCTCTCAAATCCTCCAAATGCCAACATGAAGAATCAAGTGAAAAGGAAAGCGAAGATGAAGAGATGGTTCATCTCTTCAAGAAGTTCACCCAATTCATGAAGAGCGAAATGGAAAAATCCAAGCATGAATTGAAGAAGAAGATGAAGAATCCCGAAAGGAGCCATGAATGCAAGGAGACGAGGCATAACAAATATGATTGCCCTCGCTTCAACAAAAAGGGGTCATCTTCAAAGAAAACATATATGGCAACATGGAGTCATGATGAATACTCCACCGACAATGAGATAGTCCACTTATGCTTAATGACCCTCCATGAGGGTAATGTAACTTCTAACTCATCTTGTTCAAATTCATATACTTTTGATGAGTTACAAGAAGCCTATGATGATTTGCTTTTGGAATTCAATGCTTCATTTTCTAAAAACAAAATTGCTTTCAAAGTTAAAAATTAAATATGATTTGCTTTCCAAAACAAATCTCGAACTTGAAGCAAAGTTTGAAGCTTTTGAAAAGAAAATTTTAGATTTATAAAACTTGCTTCAAAAAGTTCAAGAGGATCATCAAAAGGAAATTGATGATCTAAAAAAGAATTTGTTTTACAAAAAGGGTCAATCATGTGAAATTGGAGAAAGCTCCAAATCAAAATTTGTTAAAACAAATTTTATCAAAGACAATCTAGTGCCCCTAGATTTGTAAATAGAAAATGTTTTAGAATTATTTGGGTCCCAAAAGGACTAATTACTTCAACTAAAAAGGATGAAATTGAAAAATGGATTCCTAAGGGGACTAAGTTATGTGCTACTAATGCTTATGGATCCAAAGCAATTTGAATACCAAAACTTTTGTGATTGTATTATTTTAGGTGTCATGGAGAATGATCAACAAAGTTGTAACGCCCCGATTTTGGGCCTAGAAATTATCCGATTAGTTCAGACGGTTTCGATGAACCGGTGTAGCGGTCTAGACTAGTTTCAGGATTTAATTAAAAAGAAATAGATTTTGGTCGAAATAAAATATGGAAAATTATATAAAAAATATTTAAATATGTTTTTAAAATAATGGTGAACACAATTTGGAAAAATAAATTGAGTAAGGGTGACATTTTGAAAATGGTGATTGTTTTGTAAAGAAATCAAACCTGTTTTAGTGATCGTTTTGTAAAATGATGAGAACATAGAATCTTTAAGAAGCTAATAACCCTAAAGTCTAATATCAGACTTTATCCCTTAATTGTATTATTTTAAAGTGTTTTAATTAACTAAAAATTGGTGAGGAGAGTTATTTAGGAGTTATTTCCTTTAAAACAAATTTGACGTAATTTTTCTTCTCTCAAAAATTCTCTCAACTTTCTCTCCAGACAAACACCATTCTTCTCTTCAAAATATTAAGGTGAACTCTTATTTTAATTGATCTTTTATTTCTAAATGATTTCCTAAGGATTTCTTACCAAACTCGTATTGTTTAAACTTTGTTTTCTCATGTAAATCAACCAATTAAGGGGAAAGAAACCATTAGAGGTAAGGTTTCGTTCTTCTCCTCTAATGAAAGGTTCTTTACTAAAATTCACAAGTTCTTGATCCTTTATTAATGTTTTCTAATGAGTTTTGTTATGATTGTTAAGGAAAATTGGTTTAATTGAGGTTTTTGGGTTAATAAATGAAGAGAATGGTTTAAATTCGTATGGGTCTGAGAATGCTGAGTATTATGATAATTTTAATCATTAAGTTGGTGTTAAAGAATGTGGATAAGTGCTTTTGATCAATGTAATCCCCAAAACTAGTTAGATTGATATGGATTTAGGTTATTATCTTTGGTTTGTGGCTTGATAAATTAGTTTAATGGTTTCTAGAAGTTAAAAGATGTTGGGCAGTGTTTAATTGATGTATATTGATGTTGATTAAGTGTTCATTTCGTTGGGTAATGGCTGGAGATAATTTAGGATGGTTTCGCCTTTGTTTCGATAGTTTTCGGTTGGTTTTGTGCTGTTAATTGTGCTAGAATGTTGAGGAGTTTATGGGATGCGAGTTTAGATGTTGAATCGAGCTTTAATTCTCTGTTTTGGATGGGTAAAAATAGGGGAGATCAATCTGGATTTGTTTGGAGGTGCTACGATTGCATCAGATGCTTGATTGACGCTTCGACTTGTAAGCAAAGTGAAGTCGGTGAGTGGAAACGTGGTTTACAGCCTTAAAAGGTTTGAAAGTGATTTATAGGAGTTTAAATTGAGCTTGAAACGACAATATAGGCTCAAAAGTAAGTATGGTGACATTTGCTCTCGGATTTCAGTTTCCCATGGTTTTAATGATATCATGCTCATGTTTTGATTATGGTTTTGTTACCTACTATTTAATGCATTGTTTTCATTGGTGAAATATGTTGAGATTTATTCCATGAGATAGAATTGCTATGGCAATGAGATATATTATGCTCTTGAAAAGCTTTGCATGGTTTAATGCATGAGATTTGGAATATGGAAATGGTTTTGGTGATGCATTGGTAAAAATAGTAGGTTAACATGGTTTTAAATTGTATATAGGCAAGTGTTGATGCTTATAAACTATGTCGGATATAATTGGTCGACCAATAGGATGAGAGTGCGCTATAATATACAAAATTCGTACGTGTTACAAATTCTTCAGTTACACAATATGGATAGTGCTATTGTGTTGCGAGTGATAGGGGTAGTGCTATCACCAACGAGCAATGCGGGTAGTGGCAAACTGGCTGAAGCGAGATTATGATGAGGGTAGTTTCACCATAAGACTTGATTGGGGTAGTGCCATCAAGGTGTCCGTATATCCGAACATGAAAGGATGCGGGTAGTGCCATCCAAAGGATAAGGGTAGTTCTATCCGGATCACTTGTATTGCCAATATATGTGCTAAATATGTATCATGCTTTTAAAAGATGATTTGTATAATGTGATTTATACATGAGAAATATTTGTATAATGTGGTTTATACATGAAACTTTGCATAAGGTGAGATTATGCATGAGATTTAAAATGGAAGCATTGCTTGTTGGCTAAGCATGTAAGACTTGAGATTTTGCATTGAGATGCATGAGACTATTGATACATGTTGAGAAATAAAATGTGTTTTGCTTTCAAAAGTGGTTTCAAGCATGAGATTTGATTTGAGCATGATATTAGATATTTATGGACTAAAATGGTTTTAAATGCATTGTTGTTGTGTTTGTTTTGAGCGACCCTTACTAGGCATTTTATGCTTATGATTTCCTTTACAACAATGCAGAACATTAGAGTGTTAGTGGCAGCAAGGAAGTAAATATTCGATCCAAGTTGCGATTGTAAGCTCAAGTATGGTTTGATAGTTTAAAACATAGTTAATAATGGCAATGGGGTTAGCCAAGTGTTTTGGGAGAGGATGTTTTTAAACTCCCTTGATTTGTTGCAAGTTTCTATAATGGTTTTGGACTTGTAAATGGCCTTTAATTGCTGGTATTTGGTTTGGTTGGCAATTTGGTGCTTGAATGGTTACTTTGCATATGAAGCATGCCTATAGATTGATAATCATAATGTGTTGATGTTGAAAGCATGCTTTAGTGTTAAATGCCTATGGTTTTATGCTCTAAGTTGATGTACTTATCTTAGTAACAAGTTGGAATATTTTCGGATGAGTTTAAGCTTGAAAAAAAATAGCAATTTATAACATTATAGGCCTAGGCGTATCGATACGAGGGCTACCGTATCGATACAGTAAAGCCAAACCAGACATACTGTATCAGTACATTGTAGACCGTATCGATATGATTATAGGGCAAATTGAAGAACCGTATCGGTACACTGGACTGTATCGATACCATTTTGTGCTACTGGAAATCTAAGATTTTGACGAGATATTGGCATATTGGTACGGGCATAAGTGTATCGATACACTTGACCGTTAAGTTAGTTAATTGAAGCTTCCCGATGTTCTGTTTTCTTACGTTTAGGTCACTAGATATATGAATGTTTAATTAAATGAGTTTGGGTGATCGAAATGAGCTGAAATTTGATATGAAAGCATGAAACCTGACTAATTGACTATTGGTAACTTTAATTGCGCGATTGGTCCCTGAATTTTATAAGCTTTACTAAATGGTACCTAAGCACTAAACGGGACGATTGGATATCAAATTGATGTCTGATCGAGTTGTAATTTCATTCGTTGTCAACATGTACGCTTAGGTTTATAATGTTGCATCTAGGAAGATAAAAAGGGGTTGTTTATTGAAGTGGAACTTTTGGGTTTTACTTAAATTTTCTTCGTATGACTCGCTCGATTCGGTCTTGCGACTAAACTGGGTCAAGAGGGTTACATTTGTTGGTATCAGAGCCAGGTTTATGAAAAATTTGGGTGGTAAGTTAAGGTAAGTTTGTTGGGTGTTCGAATATCTGTTGTCTGCAAGGTGTTGAGGTTATGTTTTGAGCATGTTGTGATTGTATAATGGTTGATTGCTATGCATGGCGATTGATAGTATGCTGTGTAATGCTTGTTGGTTGGATAGAGAATTGGGTAACCCATTGCCATATTACTATTGAAAGACATAATATTTTAAAACTTAAGCAACTTGGAATCTTGCTTTGCGTTGGCCTGGCTATTTTGATATGCTATTTTTAAATGATAGATTCATATTATTTGCATTATGGGACCGAGACGAAAGTTGAGAGTTGGTACTCGTAGAGTTGAGGAGGAACGCATTGAGCGTAATGAGGATTTGTTGCCCCCTCTGCCTCCACCGGGTGGTGGTACTAGGATAGGAGGTGATGGACCTCGGGTAGTTCAGGGGCAGGTGGTGGGTTATATAACGCATTTGATACAGGCTATCACGGGAGCCTTTCAAGCTGTAGTAGCAGGAATGCGTACGGCTGTACCAATGCCAGTTGCTGTTAATCCTGGTCTACCTTTGAAGCGTTTACGTAGTATTGGTGGTACCGAGTTTTGAGGGTTGTCTCTGGAGGATTCTGAGGCATGGTTTGAGAGTACACAGAGGATTTTGGTACATTTAGGGTGCACAGATGTGCATAAGCTTGGCTGTATTATATCTCTATTGTATGGTGATGCTTATACGTGGTGGACGACCACTATTGTGGGGATAGAACCTGTGGAGGTGACCTAGAATTTCTTTGGGACTACCTTCAGGCATAAGTATCTTGGTACGAGGTATCAGGATGAGAAGAAGATAGTATTTATGTCCTTGGTTAAGGGTAACATATTTGTTGTGGATTATAAGATCCAATTTGTCCGTTTGAGCCAGTATGCTCCTGAGTTGGTTCCTAATAAGAGAACTAGATGTGACTGTTTTCGGTATGGCTTGGTAAAGAAAGTAAAGACATATATATTAGCTTCTGATTATGTGGATTTTGCTGTCATGGTTACGCAAGCAAAGAATATTGAGCAAAATTTGGGTTTGTCCTTTTGCGCAGGGAATTCTAGCTCCGAGAAGAGAGCTAGTGAGTTTAATGTTGAGAATGATCGTCATAAAAGGTAGCATGATGGGAGGTAGTCTAGAGATCAGAGGCGTGGAGGTAATGGATATGCTGGCCGAGGACAGCAGGTCTAGAACGCTCATGTTCGAACAACAAAGTGTAACCGTTGTGGGAGGTGACATAATGGTGAGTGTTGGAGAGCTGCGGGCACATGTTGGCATTGTGGTGTGCAGGGGCACACGAAGAGAGATTGTCCGCAGGTTTTGGAGGTAGACAATATCCTGTCAGAGCTGTTGAGCCACAAAGAGGCCGTGGGCACGACCGTAGTAATTTTCAGCGCAGAGATGAGGGGCAGAGGAACGTGGCTCATGTTGTGGCTATTCGACCTGAGGAAGGAGTTCAAGATAGGGTGTATGCGCACCAAGAGAGGAGGAATGACACCGATGTAGTTGCGGGTACCTTTACTTTGCAATCTTTGTCATTACTTTCCTTGATTGATTTTGGATCTACGCATTCATATATATTACAAGAGCATGTTGTTTTGCTTAATTTACCTGTTGAGATGTTGGATGTAGGTATACATGTGAAGAGTTCTTTTAGAGAGACCGCTGTTGTTAGAAAGATGTATAGGAGGTGTCCTTTGATGGTTCAGGGTTATGTTTTTGCTGTGGATATGATGGAGTTATTTTTCTATGGTTTTGATGTTATCTTGGGTATGGATTGGTTGGCTGAGCATAAGGCTGTGGTAGATTTTCAAATGAAGCGGGTTACGTTATGATGTTCCAATGTCCCAAAGGTTGTGGTGGTGGGCGAGAATGTTAAGTTCTTATCCATTGTTGTTTCAGCGTTGGAAGCGTAGAAGTTGTTGGGTGTGGATGTTAGGCATACCTAGCGTATGTCATGAATCTGAATATGAAGGAGGCATGTCCACAAGATATTCAGACTGTTTGTGATTATCCTGGAGTGTTTTCGGAGGAGTTGCATGGTTTGTCGCTAGATATAGATGTTGAGTTTTGCATAGAGACATACGCAGATATGGCAGCTGTGTCCATTGCACTGTATCGGATGGCACCTAAGGAGTTGAAGGTGCAGTTGCAGGAGTTGCTTGATTGAGGGCTCATTCATCCTAGTGTTTCACCTTGGGGAGCTCCGATTTTGTTTGTTAAAAAGAATGATGGCACGATGAGGATGTGCATTGATTATCGGAAGTTGAACAATTTGACAATAAAGAATAAGTATCCCTTGTCGCGAATTAATGACCTTTTTGATCAATTTTGTGGTGCGACGGTGTTTTCTAAGATCGATTTGAGATCAAAATACTACCAGTTGGAGGTGAAGAACAAGGATGTGTCGAAGACAACTTTTCGCACTCGGTACGAACATTATGAATTCTTGGTAATGTCGTTCGGGTTAACGAATGCTCTAGTTGTTTCATGGATATGATGAATTCCATGAGTTATTGGATCAGTTTTTGGTTGTGTTTATCGATGATATCCTTGTGTATTCGCGTACTGAGGAGGATCACGATAGACATTTGCAGATTGTTTTGCAGACCTTGTTGGATAACCAATTGTATGCTAAGTTAAGCAAATGTGAGTTTTGGATTAGAGAGGTAGTGTTTCTTGGCCATGTTGTATCAGCGGAAGGCATCTGTGTGGATCTGCAAAAGGTAGAAACAGTTGTGAATTAGAAACAACCTAAATCGGTAATGGAGGTTCGTAGTTTCTTGGGCTTAGTTGGGTATTATCTTCATTTTATGAATGGTTTCTTTAAGATTGCTTCTCCTTTGACGAAGTTGTTGTAGAAGGATGATTGTTTTTAGTGGACCGAGGCAAGGCATCAAGCTTTTGAGAAGTTGAAGGAAGCTTTGACACAAGCTCCGGTCTTGGTTCAACCTGAATTGAGAAAAGAGTTTGTGATCTATAGTAATGCGTCTTATTTTGGTTTGGGGTGTGTGTTGATGCAGGAAGGTAAGGTTGTGGCTTATGCATCTAGGTAGTTAAAGGTGTATGAGCGCAACTATCCGACGCATGATATTGAGTTGGCCACCGTAGTGTTTGTGTTTAAGATTTGAAGGCATTACCTTTATAGTGAGAAATGTGTAGTCTTTACTGATCATAAGAGTTTGAAGTATTTGATGTCACAGAAGGAGTTGAATCTTAGGCAACGAAGATGGTTGAAGTTGCTTAAGGATTATGATATGATGATAGAGTATCATCCGGGTAAGGCAAATGTGGTAGCTGGCACTTTGAGCAGAAAATTAGCTGTTGAGTTGTAAGCGATGTTTGCTTGATTGAGTTTGTCTCGGGATGGTGGTTTGATAGCGGAGTTGCAAGTGAAACCTTCATTGGTTCAGTTGATCAAAAAAAGCAGTTGCTAGATGATTCATTGGTACCGCATGTTACAGACATTGCAGAAGGTAATCCAAAGGAGTTTTTCTTTAATGCTGATGGTGTTTTATGCTTTAAGGGCCGAATAGTTGTGCCAGAAGATATTGAGTTAAGGCATACTATTTTGATGGAGGCTCATAGTAGTCCTTTTGCTATACATCCCGATAGTACCAAGATGTACCGTGAGTTGAAGGATGAGTACTATTGGGTTGGGCTAAAAAGGGATGTTGCAGAGTTTGGGAGTAAGTGTATGGTTTGTCAAAGGGTGAAAGTTGAGCATCAGTTTCCATCCGGGTTGTTGCAACCATTGAGGATACCGAAGTGGAAATGGGAGAGAATCACCATGGATTTTGTGTCTGGTTTGCCTTTAACCCCGTCAAAGAAGAACTCTATTTGGGTAATTGTAGATCGCTTGATGAAGTGTGCAAATTTTGTGCCAGTGCATACGACATATACCTTGGATAGGTTGGCGGATTTGTATATCACTAAGATTGTGCGTTTTCACGGTGTGCCTAAGTTCATTATTTCAGATAGGGATCCGCGTTTTACCTCAAGGTTTTGGGAGCCGTTGCATCGAGCTTTGGGATCGCGGTTGAGTTTTAGTACATCTTATCATCCACAAACGGATGGACAGTCTAAACAAGTTATCCAAATGTTGGAGGATATGTTGCGTTGTTGTGTTATCGAGTTCTAGGGTTCTTGGGAGAAACGGTTGCCTTTGGTGGAGTTTGTTTATAATAACAATTATCAGGCGAGTATCCAGTTGGCTCTATATGATGTTTTGTATGGCCGAAAGTGTAGAACGCCTCTTTGTTGGGCGGAAGTGGGTGAGAAGCTTGTTTCTTTGCCGAATGTGCTTAAGAGCACTACCGAAAAGGTAAAGTTTATTAGAGATTGGCTTAAGGCATCTGCAAATAGACAAAAATCCTATGCGGATTTGAAGCATAGGGAGATCGAGTATGCGGTTGGTGAGAAAGTGTTTCTTAAGGTTTCGCCTTGGAAGAAGGTGATGAGATTTGGCCGGAAGGGCAAGTTGAGCCCTAGGTCCATAGGACCATATGAGGTGCTAGAATGTGTTGGTCATGTTGCTTATAGGTTGAAGTTTCCATTTGAGTTGGAGAAGATACATGATGTTTTCCATATATCCATGTTGCGGAGGTATAGATCAAATCCTTCGCATGTTATGCCTGTTGAGGTGATTGAGTTGAATCCGGATTTGACCTATCATGAGGAACCGATTGAGATCCTAGATTCGGACTGTAAGGTGTTGTGTGGTAAGACCATAGGGTTGGTCAAAGTGTTGTGGCGACATCGAGGTGTTGATGAGGCCACTTGGGAAATGAATGATGAGATGCTGGATCAATTTCCCTATCTTTTTCCACCAGGTAAATTTCGAGGACAAAATTTCTTAAGTGGGGGAGAGTTGTAAAGCCTCGATTTTGTGCGTAGAAGTTATCTGATTAGTTCGGACAGTTTCGGTGAACCGGTGTAGTGGTCTAGACTAGTTTCAAGATTTAATTAAAAAAATAAATTTTGGCCTAAATAAAATATGGAAAATTATCTTAAAATATTTAAATATGTTTTGAAAATAATGGTGAACTCAATTTGGCAAAATAAATTGAGTAAGGGTGACATTTTGAAAATGGTGACTGTTTTGTAAAGAAATCAAACCTATTTTAGTGACCGTTTTGTAAAAGGATGAGAACTTAGAATCTTTAAGGAGCTAATAACCCTAAATTCTAATATCAGACTTCATCCCTTAATTGGCTTATTTTAAAGTGTTTTAATTAACTAAAAATTGGTGATAAGAGTTATTTCCTTTAAAACAAATTTGACGTAACTTTTCTTCTCTCAACTTTCTCTCCAGCCGAATACCATTCTTCTCTTCAAAATCTTAAGGTAAACTCTTTTTTTAATTGATCTTTGATTTCTAAATGATTTCCTAAGGATTTCTTACCAAGCTCTTATTGTTTAAACTTTGTTTTCTCATGTAAATCAACCAATTAAGGGGAAAGCAACCATTAGAGGTAAGGTTTCGTTCTTCTCCTCTAATGAAAGGTTCTTTACTGAAATTCACAAGTTCTTGATCCTTTATCAATGTTTTCTAACGAGTTTTGTTATGAGGATTAAGGAAAATTGGTTTAATTGAGGTTTTTGGGTTAATAAATGAAGAGATTGGTTTAAATTCGTATGAGTCTGAGAATGCTGAGTATTATGATAATTTTAATCATTAAGTTGGTGTTAAAGAATGTGGATAAGTGTTTTTTATCAATGTAAACCCGAAACTAGTTAGATTGCTATGGATCTAGGTTGTTATCTTTGGTTTATGACTTGATAAATGAGTTTAATGGTTGCCGAAAGTTAAAGGATGTTGGAAAGTGTTTAATTGATGTATATTGATATTGATTAAGTGTTGATTTCGCTGGGTAAGGGATGAAGATCATTTAGGATGGTTTCGCCTTTGTTTTGATAGTTTTCGGTTGGTGTTGTGTTGTTAATTGTGCTAGAATGTTGAGGAGGTTGTGGGTTGCGAGTTTAGATGTTGAATTGAGCTTTAATTCATTATTTTGGTTGGGTAAAAATAGGGGAGATCAATTCGGAGTTGTTTGGAGGAGCTACGATTGCATCGAATGCTTGATTGACGCTTCGACTTGCAAGCGAAGTGAAGTCGATGAGTGGAAACGTGGTTTACAGCCTTAAAAATGTTTGAAAGTGATTTATGGGAGTTTAGATTGAGCTTGAAACGTCAATCTAGTCTCGGAAGTAAGTATGGTGACATTTGCTCTCGGATTTCAGTTTCCCATGGTTTTAATGATATCATGCTCATGTTTTGATTATGGTTTTGTTACCAACTATTTAATGCATTGTTTTCATTGGTGAAATATGATGAGATTTTGATTATGGTTGCAAAATATGAGATTTTGACAAGATATTGGCGTATCGGTACGGGCACAAGTGTATCGATATACTTGACCGTTATGTTAGTTAATTGAAGCTTCCTGATGTTCTATTTTCTTACGTTTAGGTCACTGGATATATGAATGTTCAATTAAATAAGTTTGGGTGATTGAAATGAGCTGAAATTTGATATGAAAGCATGAAACCTGACTAATTGACTATCAATAACTTTAATTGTGCGATCGGTCCCTAAATTTTATAAGTTTTACAAAATGGTCCCTAAGCGCTAAACGAGACGATTGAATGTCAAATTGATGTCTAATCGAGTTGTAATTTCATTTGTTGTTAGCATGTACACTTAGGTTAATAATGTTGTATCTAGGAAGATAAAAAAAGGTTGTTTATTGAAGTGGAACTTTCGGGTTTTACCTCAATTTTTCCCATGTGACTCGCTCGATTCAGTTTTGCGACTAGACCGGGTCAAAGGGGTTACAAAAGTACAACATTAAGGGGGAGCTCTATACACACATGGAATGACACTTGAAGAAGGAAGGCTTCACATCCCCCATTTGGTTCAAGTATGGTAAAATTTAGTTGAATTTTGTGTATTTTAATTTGATTTATTTTTCAATTCAACTAGATTATCATAATTCTTGGACTAACATTTGATGATGCTTTGAGAAAGGGGGAGCCATTTTTAAACAAAAATCTTTTTGTTGTCAAATTTCAAAAACTCTCCATTGTTATTCCTTGAAAATATGTCTTATGGGTTGTCCAAACAACTTGAAAATATGTCTTATGGGTTTTTCAAGGATTTGGAAGAACTTAAAACGTTTTTAAAGTAGCAAAACCTCTAATTTTATGATTACCGTACCGATACAGGTCTACTTGTATCGATACGATTAAGGGTTTCAAGCTACATAGATTTTCCAGTAGCCAAAACCTGTACAGCTTGGCCGTACCGATACAGAGATGATCTTACCGATACACCTCAAAGTTTATCGATACCCCTATTTATCAATCCTTCTAACGACTAGTGTCCCGTACCGATACGCTTAACTGCTTTTCAACGGTCAATTTTCCAATGGTCTTTTAAACTGTAGGCCATATCGATACGCGTAGAAGCGTATCGATACGAGTAGAAGTGTATCGATACACATCAGCTGGAAAGCACAACGGCTAGTTTCTAAAGAACCCGTACCGATACGGCTACCTACGTATCGATACAGACAGCTCTAGAACTGCATTTATTACGGAAAATAAAGGCCCCAACAGCTCCAATTCATCCCTAACAGTCTCCAACGGTTATGAACTCATTTGGGAGTATAAAAGGGACCTCCAAGCATCTAGGGAAGACTAATGATCCTATTGTCAACAACATTATAATGTCAAATTTGTCTTAGTGCCTAAATTTCTATTCTTTGTATAGACAAACACTTAAGCATACAACACTTGTGAGCTTAAATTGTCAATGTATGCTCAAGTGTTCTAGGATTTGGGTGAGGGCTTTAATGTGCAAACTATCTACCTTGTGAGGATTTTACAAGTTTGCTTTTATTTCTCTTGTAAAATAGGGTTTACTCAAGCTTTGGGATAAAAAGCTTTGAGTGTGTAAGGGTTGCCTCCTTCTCCTAGAAAATGGGAAGAAATTCAAGAGTAAATTTGGTGAAATCCTTAGCGAGGAGCTAAGGTAGTGGATATAGGCTTTGGTTAGAAAGCCGAACCACTCTAAATCTCGTGTCATTTTTTTCCTATCTTTTGCTTCCACCACAAACACCCAAAAATCAATCTTCTCCACCACTTGGAAAGTAAAACGATTGAGGGAATCGAGTTTAACATTAAGTTAGTAGATGAAGACTTGGTTTAGAAGTCGAACAACTATAAATCGATTGTGCAAAATTGTCCATTTTATTTCAGTTTCCACCCATTCTTCAAGAAGCCAATTCAAACCTCTCTTAGCAATTTTTGGTTGATCGATTCGAGCCAAACAACATCCCATTTTAGTGGGCTATCTGACCTCTTAGGATGGTTGGTAGCCTAGTCCCGTAAGCTTTCTTCTACACCTCTTGCACCGATTTTTTTTGAAGAAAACAGTTCTATAATAGCTTGTTTTTTAGCATATGTTTAGGTGGTTTTCTCGAATGTGGTTTGGCGGATCCCAACCACCAGTGTTTTATTTTCTTTTTTTTTTGTTTTTTTATTTATTGTGTTTTCTTCCCATTGTTTTTTTACAGTTGAGATTTTTTTTTGGTGTGGAATTGTTCCATCGGCGATTCGGTCTATGGCATGATTTTTTATGGCTTCTCTTGGCCCTTCAGCAATCGAAAATTATTCATTCTTGATGCGAAGTTGTTGTTGGTCGCTTTTTCTGTATTTTCATAAATAATTCTATCCTCTGATGATCCTCAGAACGACATGCAATTGTAAGCTTCAATTGCATGTATCTCTTGTTTCAACTTTGGTCGATTGCTCCTGTGGTCTTCCCCGTTTTCCCTTGTTATCTCCGATCTTATATTTTCTAGTGTTTCTGCCTCGGTTGTTTGTCGATTTGTGTCCCCATTTTCTTTTTTGATTGATTTGTTGTTGTGTTTGTTTTGTTTCTTGGTTTCTTTTGAACAATTCTATTTCCTCAGTTTGTTTGTGATTGTTTGTGTTTGTGTCTGTTTGAATGCCAGTTGCTCCTTCATTAAAAAATATGAGTTTAAAGTATAGTAGAAATTTATGTATTACTCTCTAAAAGTTCATTTATTATAAAAATAAATATTTTAGTCTTTGTATTATATTAAAAAAAATTATGTTAGCCCATCTACTATAAATGGAACATTTTAGTTCATGCATACTTGAAAAGTTAATATGTTGGTCCATGTACATTTTAAAATGTTAGTTTTTGTTAGTTGGCTTAAATATTTTGGTTTAAACACTCTTTATATTTCTCTCACCTCGAACAAATTAATCTCTCTCGAATTTTTGTGTGTGAAAATTTTTACATAAAAAATTGAAACACGTATGAAATTGCAAAATTAATTCCTATTATAACTCCAAACCATGTTGTCTTCACTTATAATAATATTACAATTACAATGCAAAATATAAGTAAATATTTTTTTAAATAAAAAACATAAATAAATATTTAAAATGATTCAAAAGTTGTGCTTTGAATTTTCTTAGAATTGTGAAAAAATATTATAAGATTATATAAAAGTTCTTGATTCATTTTATTTAAAAAAATATGCAATCATAATCGACATGTGTTAGGTACGAACACAAAAAGCCAACAACATCATAGTTAGATTGTTCTTATTTATTTACTTTCAAAGTGTACAATCAATAAATTACTCTCCTTTTTCAAGAGGGACCAATTTGTTAAATTTCAAAAATTAGATAAAGACTTAAAGGATGTTTAAACCAAAATAGTTAAGCGAACTAACTATGACTTTAAAATTTTGGATCAAGATACACTTTTCAACCATACAATGACCAAAATATCTTTTTTATAGTAAGTGAACTAAAATGAACTTTTAGATACAATAATTAAAATGTTCATTTATATAAGTAGAAATACTAAAATAAACTTTTAAATATAGTAAAAAAACTTTTGATATACTTTAACCTAGGAAAATACTAAATCATGTAATTACTATATTTTTTATTTTCAGACAAAATAGTACCAAACACTCACTATTAGAACTATTACAATTATAGTTAAAAAGACTATTACAATTGAAAAAAAAAATTCTACAAAATAAGTGTTCCAAACCGATATACAGAATTAATTAATAATTTTAAACTCTTACCGCTAATCTTCAATCAATCTTAATCGTAGGATTGATACCTTTTCATAGACAAAAATATGTTGTCCTCCCCCTCTTATTTTTCTAGATCAAGTTTTTGTTCTCTTATCCTTGTGTACAACTTTAACTTCTCCCAAAATATAAATAAATTTTTTAACTATAACCTTATACGAAGTATAGAGATGAAAACTCACTAAATTAACAGAAACATCTGAAAAATATAAAAAAAATTGACAGAAAAGATCACTTTGCATGATGAGAAATTCAACATTATAATTGTAACATCAAACATACATAATTTTTCCGGTTAATCATTGTTGGATTTATATTACTGCAAAACTACACCGTTAGCACTGATTGGAAAAATAATAAAATAAGTAAATCAGCGAAAACTCGTAATCATGTCGTGGTGGAACCACTGCCTTAGAAACGAATTCGCCCTGATGTGTGTAATCGCTGCAACAGGCGGATCATCCCTCGAGGTTAACACGGCCGCTCCGGAAATCGTACACCCAAAACTGGAGTGAACTGCAGTGGTATTGCTCTTCTGATCACCAGAGATATAAATAAGCTGCGAGAGCTTTTGAGAGAATATTTTCTGAGTGAATTGGATATATTGAGAAGCCTACTTGCTTCTCTATTTATAGGTTATGTCCAGGGGCAGAAATGTCCAATTAAATCATAATTAAAATCTGATTTAATTATGGAATTTAAACCTCTTAAACTGTTGTTTAAATTTCAAAGATTAAAACTTTGAAACTGCTGTAACATCTGAATTTAAATATATGAAACTGCTGAATTAAACAGATGAACCTGGCCCCAAAAGCGTCCAGGTTCGTAGTTTAATTCCCAACCCTTTGTAACTCCATCAATGAAATATAGATTAAATTCAGAAAACTGACCGTTTGAATTTTAATTTCAGAAATCAATATAGCTAATTAATCAGCTGTTTACTCTATGAAATTATAGAATTCGAACAGACCATTTGAACAGCCTATAAAAACCAGAAGAAACATTCTTTCACAACATTTCTTTTTATTCTCTGAAAATTCTTTACGAATTTTCTCCAAAAAGAATACTTCGCGCTTGGACGCGTCTTCGACACGTATTACCACGAACCACGAGCACGTCCATGTCCATGAGCACGAGCCGAGACAGACGGCGGCGGTGGCGGCGCGCAAGATTGCCCCTTGTTCTCTATCACTCAACAAGGGAGAGGAGAATGAATGGCATAAATATCTTTCACACGATGTTTACCCACTCAATGTGGGATAACCATCTTTTGCATTACCAACATTCCCCCACTAATGTGAAAGAATTCTTCCGAAAATCAATAAATACCATTATCAGAAGAGCAATAGCGAGATTAGTTGCTTAAGCACTAGTGAACGTATCTTGAACTAGTACATAGTGATAATGAGCAATCCCTCTCTTAGACAAGTGAAACTAGTCTTGAACTTTCTAAGATTGGGGTAAACTCATAACACACAGCTAACCTCTTCATCCACCGAATTTCTCGATGTGTAAGACATATATATACGAAAGTATATATTTGGCCATCTTACCTCAAGATTCTAGTAAGTGTTTTAGAAAAATGACCCAATGTTTTTCATAGAAGGTGGCTAATCCTTCTCACTTACGTAGGTTATTTCATCAGGTTTGTCTCAATAAAACCATCCATATAGGACTATGAAATAATTAAGAGCTTTCATTTTCGTTCAGCCTCACAAAGGGTATGGTGATTTTCTTCAAGTTCATATTAAATGAACCACCCAAACTCTGGGCTAAGAAATCGTTAAGAATAAATATTCAACATGTCCTTCTCAATAGGAACTCCCAAACACTTGGGTTTGAATTCATTAAGAGTTTTAGTGAAACACAACCTCTCTAGCAGTAAGTTCATTTAATCATTTTCATTTGGGACTACCCACTTAACACTGGTTATGAACTTATTAAGAATAGATATTCAGCTAAAATCGGTAAGTTCATCAAGTCTTTCTCACTAAGACCATCCAAAACCTGGGCTATAAATTTATTAAGAGCAATTGAGCTCATCTTGGGCATGTACATTATTCATCATAGGGATACGTACGTAGAAATGTACACTATAAGTCTTTTCATGGTTTCGTTTGACCACATTAAACTTAGATAACTAAGTTGGGTATCTACCATGAATTCCTCAACCAATGGGCTTTAAACCCATCCCACTCGTCGAATCTAGGACCACCTTCCTGCTCAACCCTTTGGTAAGCGGATCTGCTAGGTTCCTTTCTGATTTCACATACTCTAAAGCGAGTACTCCATTCCTTATCAAGTGTCTAACCGATTTATGTCTTATGCGAATGTGTCTTTTCTTACCATTGTAAGTATGGTTCTTAGACACACAAATCGCAGCTTGTGAATCACATAACAAGGAAACTGGAGGAGTCAGTCTTCCCCACAACGGAATCTTTGCTAACAAATTTCTGAGCCATTCGGCTTCTTGCCCAGCTAAGTCAAGAGCTATAAACTCTAACTCCATAGTAAAGCGAGCAATGCAAGTATGTTTTGTGGATTTCCACGAGATTACTGCTCCATCCAAAGTAAAAACATACCCACTTGTAGAGCTTACCTCGTCGTTATCAGAAACCCAGTTGGCGTCACAGTATCCTTCTAAAACCGCAGGAAAGCCAACATACTCTAGTTTCCAATCCATAGTACCCTTAAGATACTTAAGTAAGCGTCTAAGCGCAACCAGTGATCACTACTAGGGTTGTGAGTATATCTACTAAGTCTGCTCACAACATAGGCAATATCAGGTCGAGTATAGTTCATTAGGAATATAAGGCTTCTAATAATTTTAGCATATTCTATTTGGGAAACACTACTTCCTTTATTCTTGAAGAGATGTATGCTAGAGTCATAAGGAGTTCGAATAGGGATGACGTCAAAAATGTCAAATTTCTTTAACACTTTCTCAATATAGTGCGTTTGACTTAAAGAAAATCATTTTTCAGTTTTGGTGACTTTGACTCCTAAGATTACGTCAACTTCTCCCAGATCAGTCATCTCAAACTTAGTGGACAAGAAATTTTTCATTTTGTTAATGGACTCAATGTGTGTATTGAAAATCAGTATATCGTCAACATATAAACTTATGATGACACAATCAGCACCAAACATCCTCGAATACACGCATGTGTCTGAATCATTCACAATAAAACCAAAACTAAGGATAGTTTTATGAAATCTCTCATACCACTGTTTAGGAGCTTGCTTAAGGCCATAAATAGACTTTTTGAGTATGCAAACTTTGCTTTCCATACCAGATGTCTCAAAAACCTAGTGGTTGCTCCATATAGATCTCCTCATCTAGATCTCCGTTCAAAAAAATAGTATTTACATCCATTTGATGTACTTGTAATTTATGAATGGAGGCTAGTGTAAACAATGCACGGATCGTTGAGATTTTGTTACAGGAGAATAAGTATCAAGGAAGTCTAAACTAAACTTTTGAGTGAACCCTTTGACAACTAGCCTTGCCTTGTACCTCTAGATCGAACCATCTGGTCCGAGTTTCTTTCGGAAGACCCACTTGTTGCTGATTGTTTGAATTCTTTTAGAAAGTCCACCAATTCCCATGTATGATTAGACATTATTGAATCTAGTTCATCCTTAATCGCATCTTTCCAAAAGCTAGCATCAATCGATCTCATAGCATCCTCGTAAATCTTCGGATCCTCTTCTAATAGAAAGACTCGAGCTATCGGATCGGATAAGGTGTCTAAATCATTTATTTTATAAATAAAAGAAGTTATGAAGTCTGGTCCAAAAGAAGTTTCTACTATTTGTCTCTTACTTCTTTTAGTTTCAAATTCGATCTCTTGAGAACCCCTAGCAGGCACACTAACAGAAGAGGATAGAAATTTTCTATTTGTGTTTCAACCGTTAACCTAGGTTTCTTCAGAGGAAAGATATCTTCAAAGAAAATAGCATCCTTAGATTCACAAATAGAATAATCATGCATGAACATGAATCTATATGCGAGACTATTCGTTGCATACCCCAATAAACACTGCATTAACGGTTTTAGGTCCAATGGTGACTTCTTAAACTCTAGCAATCCTACTTTAGCGAGACACCCCCACACTTTAAGGTATTGCAAATTTGGAGCATAACCTTTCCACAGTTCGTATGGGGTAGAATCTAATTTTTTATGAGGTACTCGGTTCAAAATATGATTTGCCAATAGAATGGCTCCCCCCACATGTTGTCAGACAACCCATAACTTATCAACAATGAGTTCATCATCTCTTTTAAAGTTCTACTTTTCCTCTTGGCTATCTCGTTTTGTTGAGGAAAGTAGGGAGCTGAAGTTTCATGTATTATGTCATTCGTCTCATACACATCTTTTAGAAAATTAGACCCATATCACCACTTATATCAGATCTAACCCGTTTTATTCTCCTATATAACTGATTATCAACTTCTGCCTTATAAATAAGAAAGAAGTTTCCAGCTTCATCTTTAGTTCTAAGGAGATAAACTTTTGTATATCTCGAGTAATTATCTACAAAATGATGTAATGGTGTTTTCCTCCTTTATTCTCAAAGTTTCTAAAGTCTGCTAGATCAATATGTATAAGTTATAACAGTTCAGTTTTTCTTTTATAAACAATTTTAAAGGGAGGTTTAGCATGTTTGGCTTCTACACAAATCTCACATTTGTTAAAGCTATTTAAGTCTAGTTTAGGCAGAATATTCATTTTAATCATTTTCTTTAAAGAGTGAATATTCACGCGTCCTACTTTATCATGCCACATATTCACAAATTCAACAATATAAGCAGAAGTGGTAGCTTTATTTTCATCAAGTTGAGTTTCTATGACAAATAAATCCCCGTTTAGAAAACCTTTTCCAACATAATCACCATTTCAGGAGAGTACAAGTTTATCTGCCTCAAAAACTAACTTAATGCCCGCCTTATTTAAAAGCCCACCACTTATCAAATTTCTACGCAAGATAGGTACATATAGAACATTGGAAAGCGCCAAAGTTTTACCGGAGGTCAGCTTGAGTAGAACTTTGCCTTTGCCTAGCACTTCAGAGCTGCTAGAGTTCCCCATATACACACGCTCACCGTTGTTCCCATCCTCGAAATTGGTGAAAAATTCATTCCTTGCGCAGAAGTGTCTGGAAGCGCCAGTGTCCACGACCCATTTAGTATTGTTGTCCACCAGGTTGACTTCGGAAACCACCGCGGCTATGACATCTCCAGCATTGTCCTCTGCCACGTTTAGATATGGTTTGTTCTCATTCTGGCGATCTAAACGGTGTTGACATTGATACGCCTTGTGACCGGCTTGACCGCAGACATAACACTTCAGGAACCTTCCGTCAGGTTTGGTCTTTGCTGGCTTCTGTTAGAATTAAAAGACATTTGATCAAGGTTATTTGTCACCTTATCTTTCAAACGGTTGACCTCATCTATCTTCATGTGGCCCACCAGCTCCTGAAACGGAATATCCCTTTTCTTGTGTTTAAGAGAGTTGCGGTAGTCAGACTATGACTTGGGCAACTTCTCGATCAGGACGTTGGCTTGGAACCTCGTACATATGCATTCCTTCCGACGACATATTTTTTATGCCCGCATCATCTGCGCATACTTCCTTTCGAGAGTGTCCCATATTAGCTTAGCTCTTTGTTACTTAAGAAAGATGTCGAAGAGCTTGTTAGACATGTGACTTAGGAGATTGCCTCGCACCGTCTTGTTGTCTTTCTCATATTTTCCGATGGCAATGGTAGCAGGCATCAGAACCAGCATCCGGCAGTGCTCCATCACCGGTAGTAGCAGCATCGGCGGGAGAGGAGGTTCAACTTGTTTCCGTCAAGATCAAGCTCAAGCTGCTCGAAGAATATCAGAATCCGCTGGGACCACCTTCAGTAATTGTTTCCGTCAAGCGCATCGAGCTTTGACAAGTCAGGAATCAACTTGTTTCCGTCAAGCGCGAACGTGTCTTCACACGTACTACTACGAGCACTAGCAGGCGGTGGCGGCAGCACGCGAGATTGCCCCTTGTTCTCTATCACTCAACAAGAGAGGGGAGAATGAATGACATAAATATTTTTCACACGATATTTATCCACTCAATGTGGGATAACCATCTTTTGCATTACCAACAATCATATAGACAATTAGCAAGAAAATAAATAAATAAAAACTAAAATTCTTTTCATGAGAGAAATTCGATATTCTAACGGTACATCAGACATACACAACTATTTTGGTTAATCACAATATATGTACCTCAATGTTAATATTTTCTGAACCATGCGAAAATGTTATTTACGCTTTCATCGTTTTAACTTATTTTAAAGGAATCAAGTTGAAATCCATTGACTAATTCAAAAGAAAAATCACAAAATCCAAGTTTGCATTCCTTTAAAAAAATATGAGAGAACCAACACAATTATTTTGGAGTTGTTCATGAAACTGTTGAAATGAGAGCAATAACTTTGTAATGATTTTCTCGAAACACTTAATGCAGATGTGAGAGGAGAAAAAGAAAAACACCAGGATGAAAGTTTTAAAAGGGTTAGATATCTACTAATTGTTCAAGCGGTTAATAATGCTCATTTTTTTTTACGTTTAATCATTTTTTAAAAGGTTAATGTTCATAATTTCTTATCAATTTTATACAAATATATTTAATTATAAACTTTAATTTATCAAATGATTATAATCGTATAATCACTTAAAAACAATCAATAATTTATATTTCATATCATTAATACATGATATTAATAATACTTTTCGATGTGTAAATTAACTTTAAACCATCCAATCAGTTAATTTGTAAAATAATGCTTACGTGACAAAAGCGTGGGTTCATACGCCCAATTAGAATTAGGTCATCAATAAGTGGCAATTGGTGGATTCCAAAAGAGTTATTCATTTTAGTTAAATCGGATGCCAATTAAATATCCAAAAATTCTAAATTTTTTAGAAAAAATAAAAAATAAGAAACATGACCACGTAAGCCCACATGACGGGTGGAATAGGTTGGACCCCCTTTACCCGAATGCGTAGATTGACCAAACAGCCAACACGTGTACGGTTCATCTGACGTTTGAATAAATAAAAATGGCCAGCGCGAATATCGATGGGCCAACTCTGCTCCCTCCGTATGTATATACGCTGTATTTATACTCTTGCTTTTCTACGACACGTTTTTGGTGACGTGGCTGTTGCCTTGGCGCTCCCTTTTCTCCCTCTCCTTCTCCTTCTTCCCACGCCCTCCCTTCTCAAATTCTCTCCTTTTCTCTCTGCCGAATTTGAAAAAGAAGCAAAATATCCAAATCGTCTTCTCTTTAATTTTTCAGTGAAGATAATGCAGTCCTTTTAACTATTTTGTTTTCAATTTCATCTTTTCTCTCCCCAATTGAGGGTTATCTGATTTCGTTGCTGACAGGAGGGTTTGTGGATTCAGATTTTTAAGGTATATTGAAATTAATGTCCCGGTAATTTTTTTTATTATTTTCTTCGAGATTTCTAAAATATTTGGTTAGTGGATTGTGCTTACTGGTTTTGTTTGGCTGTTTAGAAGGCAGATGAACGTGCGGGAAAGTTTATGTTTTGGGAATTAAATCTAGTTTTGGAGTTTTATTTTAAAAAAAAATGGTGAGATAATGTAGGGCTGTGGATTCAATTCAAGTTCTTGCTGAACTAAACTTTTCCAAAACATATAACGGGAAATTGTAGAATTTATTAAAGTATTATATACGTTCTTCATCTCCTTGTCCTTTATTTAACTTTTAGCGTTTACTTTTTCATGGATCTATGTAAGTTCGTTGTAATTTGTGATAAGAAGCTTTGAATCTGCACGCCTGTTTTGGCCGAAAGATTTAGAATAAGTTTCAAGTATTCATAGACGCAGCAAAGAAATTGAAACGTCCAAAACCGAAACAGAACTCTAAAATATGATTTCCTGTAGGTTTATCTACGAAAACTAATAGTTCAAAACTTCAAATCTTATTGCTTAGAGAAAAGCTTGTAGGAGAAAGTGCAGTGATCTTCGACCGCAGTTTCACGGGTATTTTTGTCCTTTAGTGGACAGATTAATCCATTAGATTATTTTTTTTTCAAAATTTCTTAGTGCTCTTTATTTGTAGGTGTGGGTACTTGAAAGACGATTATACCCTCGCCTTTCCATATTTTTTTCCCGGGTTAAGCACCTTTCTCCTATCTCTTCATGTACAGGATTTTTTTTTTTGGTGAACATAAACTTCAAAGATTTTCTCCTTCTCAGGGTTATTTTTTTGTTGAAAATTTATATTTATTGAATGGAAACCCTTTGTGTTTGGTTACAATAACTTTTCAAAGGCAACCTATTTTATACTTTTATGCCAAATTATCTTACCAAAGCCGCCGCGTGTGCTAGCATACAGTTTAAGTCTTATGACTAGTCAAGTTTCAATATTGGTTTTTCTTCTAAACCTTTGTTGTTAGAAGACTCGATTTGATAAGAAATTATGAAATCCAATATTTAAAGAGCCCAACAAGACTTCGGTGTAATTTGATAAGAAATTATGAAATGGAACATTATGAAATGGAACACTACATATTACATTATACTGCACTTGCTTTAATTTATGTAGAGTTCTATATGAAGCTGGTTGGATTAACCAGAAGACAGCAATTAGATATCTCAAAATCACTGTTAAAAATCAAAAGATGTCCGGAAATCATGTTTGTTGCTATTGGTAGCTATTGACATGCATCAAGCCAGTTCAAGGATTACAAGTTTAGCTTTGGTTAGTTTGATGGTGTTTTTTTAAGCATTGAATAACATCTTATTAGTTGGGTCTGCACAACTTCTAGTTTCTGTCCTGGATTGCAGTTGACATAGAGCGGGGAATAAATTTCTAGAAGATAGTGGGTTTCAACTTTGGTGTTTGACAATGGGAAACAGTGATGAAGGAAAGTCCAAGTCTGAAAAATCATCTTCACCGGTGCCAACGGTAAGCGAAGAGATTATGCATGTTTAATTGTTGAAACTAGAAATAAAATGTAGCTTATTGTTCTAGAAAAAAAAATACTATACTATTTATGATTATCCAAATTGACTTGGGGAAGAGATCTCAGAGATCTCTTATGTGGTAGTTGCAGAATTTGATTTGTATTTAATCTATTAAATTTTATGTTCATATCATAGAATTGGTCGAAACTTTTCTCTTCACAGGATCAGGCCAGTATTCATGTCTATCCTGATTGGGCAGCTATGCAGGTTATCTTCTTATTCATGCACTCACTACCCTCTTTATCACTGCTGTTGTTAAGACATTTATTCAACTAAATTGGACAATCTGTTTTGATGATGAAATTGCTAATGGGGAGTTTATGGTTCTTTATTACATATAGGCATATTATGGTCCTCGAGTCGCAATGCCACCATATTACAACTCAGCTGTGGCCTCAGGCCATGCTCCTCCCCCTTATATGTGGGGTCCTCCACAGGTATTGCCCACAGCTCCAAGGCATTTAACTTTGTTTAAGTTCACCACCGAATAACTCTGTAAATTATTATTAAAAATACTAATTTGTTTACTCTTTCAGCCTATGATGCCACCTTATGGGGCACCTTATGCAGCAATCTACCCGCATGGGGGAGTTTATGCCCATCCTGCAGTTCCTTTAGTAAGTTTACTGTCACTATCTTTTAATTACATTATTAATTTTGTACCAAACTAGGAACTTAGCTTTTCAGAGGTTACTAATTATGTTTAGTTTCTGATGTTTGAGTTTGTATAGTGCATGTACTCCCACATAATTCTGCGTTTCTTGCTGCCATATGTATAGACAGTGGTCTATTCTATACACTACCAGCTTGGTAATAGTCAGCAGATTCCTTATGGTACAGCTAGCAACACAATAAAGAAAATTTGCATTTTCTTCGCCTTTAGGATATGATCTGAATTCTAAATAACATCCGGAACTCTGGTTTTATTGTACCATATTATTATCTCAATGCATTTTTATCTGTTTACTCTTGAAATCCAAGGATGACATGGCCATGATATTCCGTCATCACCTGCAGTAAGTGAGTTGTCTGTTGAATGATTTATTACAAACTGTGTCTATTTTGTTTTTATTCATGTTTATTGTGGATGTACATGCACATACACATACATGACTTTATGGGATGTTACTTTTTGCTTATTGTGTTTAGCAAGTTCTGAATATAAACCAAAGTATTGTACTGCAGACTGCCACCCCGGTGGAAACTCCTACAAAATCATCAGGTAATACAGAACGGGGTTTAACAAAGAAGATGAAAGGATTTGATGGCCTTGCTATGTCAATAGGCAATGGTACTGCTGCAAACGATGAGGGCGCAGCTGAGCCTAGAATGTCCCAGAGGTTTGTTAATCTTTTCAGGGAAAACTAGTATTTTAAGAAGATCAAAGAGCTTTGCCATAGCAACTCATTTATTAGAGATTACACAACCAAGTACTTTTTCCTCGTAGCTTGACTTGTTTTTTTGATAATGTGGACAGTGCGGAGACTGAAGGTTCTACTGATGGTAGTGACGGGAACACAACTGGGGTAAGATCTCCTTCCTATCTGGTTAACCTGTTTTTAGCATCTTTTTCTTTCTTAGTTTTATTTGACTAGTATATTAGAAAATGATTTAAGGACAAAATGCTAAAGCTTATTTTTATCACTGTGCATCTTTGGTCAGACGGATCAAAGTAGACGGAAAAGAAGCAGGGAGGGAACACCAACCATTGGTATGATTCCATTCTTCACCAAGTATATTCTTGATGAATAATAGAGTTGACCTGAAGTTTTAGTCAGACTTCTGTACGGTAGTGGATAGTTGTCAGATCTGCAATTTGCAATTGCATGGTTCCTTTAATATGCGGTACCTAGGCTAGGTTCATGTCCTTGACAAGCAAAAGTTTTGTTGTGGTTTCTAAAAGTAACTTGTGTTTGAAAATGAAAAAGAATGAATAAAAGTATTCCATCTTGGGATTCATTTAGTCCACCTTCATATATGGAGGTTTAGGTTTATTGATGTATTGTCTCTGTTTTAGCAGGTGGAGATGGGAAAAATGAGGCAGAGTCTACTAATGCAGTTGCTGCAGGGGAGGTAACTACAACTCTCTCTCCCAAACCATTCGGAGCTGTACTTTCTCCTGGCATGAGCACAGCATTGGAGCTTAGGAACCCTACATCTGTTAATGCTAAATCCAGTCCTACGAACGTACCTTGTGGGGTAATGCCTCCTGAAGTCTGGATGCAGGTATTGGTTAGTGGAATTCTTGTATTGCTACTTCTGTCCTGCTTACCTGAACTATGCTTTTAGCTTGCTTATAATTTGAACCCATTTTGTTGCGTTCTGGAGTAGTTAATGCTCAGTGTTTTATACGTTTTCAGTGGGTTGGGTTGTGCTATCTAAATCTGTTACTAACATAAATGAAATTTAACCAGAACGAACGGGAGCTGAAATGGGAGAGGAGGAAACAATCTAATAGAGAATCTGCTAGAAGGTCAAGGTTGAGGAAGCAGGTACAAGAAATATGTATTACATCTCTGCTTAGGAAATTCCTTCTTTGAACCTTTTTACCTGATTTGAAGTATAACAATGAATAATCTGAAGCTAATGCCATATTATTATTTTGTAGGCCGAGACTGAAGAACTTGCCCGTAAAGTTGAGTCCTTGACTGCAGCGAATGCAACACTCAGATCTGAAATAAACCAACTAACTGAAAAATCAGATAAACTAAGGGTAGAAAATGCTACATTAGCGGTATGCCCTTTCACCTTCCTTCTCAACTTTTTCGATTTTAATTTGCCACATGCCTGATTTATCCCCCTTGACTCTTAAGTTCCCATACCTCTTGTAATGACCTGTTCAATGTCTTTTGTGATACAGGAGGGACTGAAAGCTGCTCAACTGGGACAGGCACAGGAAACGACTACGAACAAAAACGAAGACAAAGAGGGTGGAATGTATGAGAAAAAGTCCGGTGCCAAGCTGCATCAACTCTTGGACGCGAGTCCAAGAACCGATGCAGTGGCGGCCAGCTGAGTAAGTGAAAACTATATACACCTGAGTTATTTTTGACATTTTAAACTGGACAACAATCGTGTAGCTTTGGCATAATTACAAGCCCAAAACTACTGCTAGCAGTTAGCAGAGGGATGGAATAGTAGTTGTTTGTTAGGGATTGAAACTATGTTTGGAACCCTTCCGTAAGATAGCTCTCTCATAGCAGAACTGATGTATTTTTTTTAAATTCGGAAATCAGAGTACTGAGAAAGCCCTGAAAAAGTAGGTTAGTGTACATTAACGAGAGATTAGATTGTGTTTTAGGAAAAGGGCCTTGAAAACCTTTAATAATAATATGTAATACTCTTAATGACTGCAAATTTTAATTGCGTAAGAGGTTTAGACTGCAGTATGTGATGTGTGAAATGACGAAAGCTGTTCCTCTTTACTGGTTTTGCTATGTTTTGTGCCGAGTTATGTTCGAATGCAAGAACGTTTTGAAAACATAATGAAAGCCAAATATTGGGTTCGTGTCAGGGTCAAGTATTAACACTAAAATGATAAATTCTGAATGCTTGAGGGGGGCAAGATTCCAAATGCTGAATGGGTGGTCGGTGGAGATCATGTGATGTGCGTAATTCATTGATTTAATTTAAAGTGTTTTCTTATTTCTTTGATTTTTTCCTCGATTTAAGTCTATTTTTCTAAATTTAATTACATGTTCCTAAATTATAGTAAAATATCTATTTAGTTTCAATTTACATTTTTGAAAATAATTGTTTTATTTTTATAATTCAGCCTCTTAATTTTACTTGATTTTTTTTAATTTTTCAATTTTTTGTTTGTTTTAAGTTATATTTTTTATTAAATTTAAATCATATCGCTATATAATATTTATATAAATTCAATTTATATTTTTAATAATTTTTTTGCAATTTTATTATTTAACTTTGTATTTTATTCAATTTAGTCTTTTAATTGTAAATTTTTTCTCATTTATTTCTTTTATACTCTCTCAATACTTTACCTTTAAAAGTTACTTCTTTAAAAATAACATTATAAATATATTTTAAAATATTAAATATTATTCTTTTATTAGATAATATTATAAATTTTACTCACGCATTTAAAAAAGAATATGAAGAATATATGTATATACATATATATATATTTTAAAATAAAAATTGTGTAAAAATAATTTATTCTTATAAGAAGAACTAGATATCCCTCAATCGATTTACTTGTCAAATGGTGAAAAAGTGTAATTTTGAGTGATAGTGGTGGAAGCAAAAGAAAGAAAAATATACAATCGAGTTTTTAATCAAAGCTTACATCTACTATTTTAGTTTCCCCACTAAAGATTTCAACAATTCACTAAAAATTTTCTTTTTTCAAGGCTAATGAGGCAACCTTTTACAGCCTAAACTTACTCATTAAGCCTAACATCTAAAGCTTACAAACCAAGCTTTGGGAAACCTTTAACAAGAGAACTAATAGCAAACTGAAATCTTTCTTTTAAGTAGGTGTTTGCACTCTAAAGCACTCACTCAAATTCTAATACACTTGAGAATACATTGACAATTGAGCTCAACAAATGTAATCTATACAAGAATATGAATTTAAGCATTAAGACACATTTTCAATCATTTTGATGTTGACAATTTGATCATTAGCTTCTTCAGATGCTTTTTGAGACCTTAAATATTCTCAATTGAGTTTCTAGTTGTTGGTGACCGTTGAGTCTCGTTGGTAGCTTTATTTCTCGCAATAAATGCAATTTTGGAACAGTCGGTATAGGTACGCGAGTAGCCGTATCGATATTGGTTTTTCAAAAACTAGCTGTTGAGCTTGGTGCAGCCTTCTCGTATTGATACGCCTTGGCGCGTATTGGTACCAGGGATCGGTACGGGATATCAGTACGCCTTTACGCGTATCGATACGACCTTTCTCCGTATCGATGTTTATCGATACGGCTAAGCCTATATCAGTACGGGTTTTCGCTACTGAAAAAATACTGTAGTTGAAACCCTAAAAAGTATCGATACGGTATATATTGTATTGGTACGGTCGTGTTTGGACTTAAAATCATTTTTGCACTCCTTTCAATTTAGTCCAAAGCTATTTTTCAATTATTATATCAAAATAAATATCCTAACACTTAAAATTTAAAACCTAAATTCCAAACTCTAGCATCCTAAAACTTGAACTTTATACCCTAAACTCTAAATTATAACCACAAACCTTTAGTTCCACACTTTATACTCTAAACCCTAAACTTTAAATTCTAACCATAAACCTTTAATTCTACCCATAAACCGTTAAACCTTAAACCCTAACCTAAAACCCTAAACCCTAAATTAAAAGGCTCTTGTGTATCAAAGTATTTTGTACACATATATATACATATATGTATACCTTATATGATTGGAGAAAGTCGTTTAAATTATAATCAATCTAAAATATAACATTATAAATAATCACAGTTAAATTTGTTAAACTTGACAATTCAACTCGAATTTCATAAACTCGACAAGAATTGAAAATTCAAATAAAGTTTGAGTCTTAAAATATGTTTCGTTAACTCGAATAGCTTTTTTACTCGGTTTGATTCGGTCAATGCTCACCCCTATATACGTCTCTACATTAAAAAAATTAATAAATAAAATCTCCAACAAAAGTAAATGCAACATTTTTTAAAAATTCATTCATTTTAGAAGTACGGTAAATTGATTTTTATTACAATATAAATACGGTATGTATGTAATTATGATTATTATAAATCAAGTACTATGTATTTATAGGGACTACAAGCGCCTATTAGATTAATTTGAAGGTTTAATATAAGATAATCAAATAATTATCCATTATAGAGGTGATGACAAGTTCAATCGTAAAAAGGTGAACAAAATATTGAAGTAAAACCTTGCCGGTAGAACGTCTGTGAGAAGCAAACTAAACTCCAATGAGCAATAGGTCTATGAAACCTCTCAACTTGTTTTAATGAATCATTTATTCATTTTACCAAGGACAGCAAATGCCACTCATTCTCTAACCAAAACATAAAATATCAACTCAGAGTAAAGCTTGGTGCATTGCAGCAAACAAGACTAGGGGAAGACCTGGCATGGCTGTCTGCACGGTTTAAGGATGGACCGGGAGGTGGATCGTTATGGAAGCCGGAGATAACCCTGCCCTCTCTCCCCAAATTTTAAAAATTTAAAGTTTAGTCCTTTAAAAATTTAAAATTTTAATTTGGCCCTTATAAAGTTTAGATTTTTTTATGTTTAAATTTCTTTTTTTGAATATGTTAATTTAAATCCGCTTCTAAATTTTTAAAAATTTCCCATTAAGTCTCAAAAGTTCAAAAGATTTTAGTTAAATATTTTTTTTTTGAAAATTTAAAACTAAACACTTCAAAAAATTTGAAAATTTTAATTTGGGCCTTCATTTTTTTTTAAATTTCAAATAGACTCTCCCAAACTTCATTGTCAAGATCTGCCCATGTCGGGGGCTGAGGGGAGCGATCGCCCCTGCAAATTTAAAATTCGTATATGATTTATTTTTTTAAATTTTCTATGTATTATAGGGAAAACCTTACCTCCGAAGACAACACCACCGTCTTCGCACCATGCTCCAAGCACCACGGAGCCCAAAGCTCCTCATTCGTACTCATCAGCTCAGGAGACCACTGTGTTGAGACAAGACAACCATCAAGTTCGACTAAGCTCGCAACTTAACGGCCGAGCTACTACCTATCAGCTCATTAGTAGCCATCATTAAGCCTGGCACGGTCTCATCGGGCGTCACTCCATCTACAACATCAATAGGATATAAATACCACTAAGACCAAAGACAAATGTGATGATTCTACCACCTATTCTCTCCGATATCGACCACTCCCCCCTCTTCTCTCCCATATGGCTCCGACCACCTATTCTACACTATTTACGGCTCTCCGCCCTAAGTTAACCAGGGGTGAACCGCTCGATTCTATAGTCAACCACTGACCACTGTGGCTCTCCGCCTGTCCCACGGCAGGTGAACCACCATGCCTCGTTCCCAAACCTTCATTGGCCATCGTCTCCACCTCCTTGTCTGTTGTCGCCCAAAATCGACATCAACAATTGGTGCAGTGAGCGTGGACATCCTTCTGACCAAGGTAATTAGTTGAGAAGCTTAACCCGAGGTTCCCTTACACTTAATATTTATGACCGAAAATGTTATTGTGAAGATAGGCGACAACGATGGTAATACCACCGTCATGTTTGAAGACTACCGAAAGGAAAAAGTAAAAAAGGGCCGTGTAACACCACCCGCTTGACTTTTCTGGCTAGTAACGGTGAAAAAGAAGCCTTGAACTTCTTCAGACGCAAGAAAAGGATACATATGGTGTCTACTATCAACGTCTCCAAAGTGCATCGAGGCAAAGCTTTGAGGGTCTATGAAGAACTTGCACCATCGGCCCCCGCATAAGAGCTGCAAGTCCGTACATTAATAAAGACATCTAACATGTCTATTTAAGTATTTTAGGGAGAAATACTACGTGCCATCTACTTCAAAATCTAAAGGCAACAACACTATCCTCCACAAACTCTTCTAGCCGACATGAGCGTCAATCCTTCGTCAAACGGTGTTGAGCTGTCCACTCCAACGGTAAGCTCTACATAAACATTATCACAAAGCACTATGCTCTTCTGCAAATGATTTCTCCGCAACCATTCTTCTACAAATAATCTCCGCCACAAAACTATAAGGTACAAGGGATAGCCCATTGGTATATAAAGTACCCCAAAGACTTGGTACATCTCGGACAAGTGTTTGAATTGCTATAAATGTCAGAATAGCCACTACTACTGATAAATGTATGTATGGATATTTGAATTTACCACATAACTACTTGGATGATGAATGATAAAATATTTTAATGTATGTATGGATGGATGAATGTGTATGCTCATTCAATACTTGCAAATTTTGTCTGTGTCAATAATATCACTGAATTTTATCTGTTTCTACAACATCTCTGAAATTCGTCTGTTTCTACAATATACCCAAATTACGATAGACTCTACAATGTTTTGAAATGCTCAACTCGCTGAAAGTCTATTTCTACAAGGATAGTAATACCTCCACCCATTCAGTGCCGGAGACACTGCGTCTTTATAAGGACGTTGAGATGCCTCTGCTCATTTGCCCAAACATTCGACTAATTCTCCAAAGGCACAATTTTACGAAAGCGTAGAGATGCCTCAACCCAAAAATGCGTCTAACTCTCCAAGGGTATGAGATGCCGCCGTTTGGCGATGCTTCTGCCCCTCCTATTTACAATTGATTCTACAAAGGGTAAGGAGACGATTGACATACCTCCACCCCATTTTATGATTAATTCTACAAAGAGTAATGAGAAGTCTGAAATACCCTTACCCCCGTTTACTATTAATTCTACAAATGGTAGGGAAAGGTATGAGATATCCATGCCCCACTAAATGTTAATTCCACAAAGGGCAAGAAATGACATGTGCCCTTGCTCGACGCACGATTGATCCAAGAGCTCTGAGTTACCTCCACACAATTTATGTTTGTTTCTTCAAGAGCGTCAAATTACCTTCGTGCAAATTATATTTATGATTGTTTCTCTAGAGCGTCGAGACACCCCCGCTCAATTCATATCAATGTTTGTTTCTCCTAAATCATCGAGTTACCTCCGCTTGACACACGATTGTTTGCTCTGAAACATTAAAATAACTCCTAAGGGTTAAATAGAGACAACCTCCGCCAAATTATAAGAAAGACATCTCTGAAAAAAACATGGCTCAACTTCATAAGCTTGCCAAAATGCGTCCATCTCCTGAAGCGAGATGCGGACATAAGCAAATGACACACAGTTTGTCCATCTCCCACTATTTAGGACCAATTGTTCGAGAGCACGGAGACGCCTCCACTCATCAATGCTTGTTTCTACAAAAGTATGAAGCCTCAGCCCACTTACGCTTGACCCTTTAGGGGCATGAAACGATACTTCTCCGATGCTTTCCTGGAGTCAAGTCATTCACTCACTCATCTGATGCTTTCCTGGAGTTGAGTCATTCACTTACTCTTTCGATGTTTTCACGGAGTCGAGTTATTAACTTGCTCCTTTGATGCTTTCCTTGATTCGAGTCATTCACTTACTCCTCCGATGCTTTCCTGGATTCCAGTCATTCACTTACTCCTTCGATGAATTCCAGAATCGAGTCATTCACTTACTCCTCCAATGCTTTCCCAGAGTCGAGTCATTAACTCACTCCTTTGATGTTTTTCCATAGTCGAGTCATTCACTTACTCCTTTGATGCTCTCCTAGAGCCGAGTCACTCACTTACTCCTCTGATGCTTTTCCAAAATCGAATCATTCATTTACTAATACATCTACCCATAGACGAATGCACACCCTTTCGCCATTAACACCAGTTACAACACGATCCTTTATTCTAAGTCTCAGCTGCAACTTTATGACACTCATTCGACTAAGGGGGACTAGTGTTGTACCTCCACCAAACACCTTTAGAAAACCCTACCTCTACCATTGTCTCTGCGCCACGCTCTAAGCACTATAAAGCTCGGAGCTCCTCCTCCGGACCTATCAGCTTCGAAGACCATTGCGTTGAGATAAGACAACCATCAAGTTCAACTGAGCTCGCAGCCTGGCACTCGAGCTACCACATGCCAGCCCATCAGTAGCCATCACTAGGCCTGACACGGTATCATCATGTGTCACTCCATCTACATCACCAAGGGGATATAAATACCCCCAAGACTGAAGATAAAAAGGATGATTCTACGACGACTCTACGATACCAACTCTCTCTCTAATATCGACCGCTCTTACTCTCTTCTCTCCCATATGGCTCTGATCACCCATTCTACACTATCTACGACTCTTCACCCAAGTCAACCAAGGGTGAACTGCCTGATTCTATAGTCAACCACCGACTACTATGGCTCTCCACCCGTCCCACGATGGGTAAACCGCCATGCCTCGTCCCCAAACCTTTCTTCAGCCACCATCTCCATCTCCATCCCCTTGTCTGGTGTCACCCAAAATTGACATCAACATCTCACATAAAATTTTATAAGTTCACCCCTAGAATTTTATGAATTCATCCCCTAACATAAAATCCTAAGTTTGTACTACGTACGTTCTACTTTGCTAACATCTAGATCGATGCTTGTACCCATGGCAAAAGTAGATACCCGATCCATCAGCATTAACATTATTATAAAACCATAACATCTCCTCTTTGGTTTCCCTTAATTTTCATTCCATTCAACCAAGAATGAATCCCCATCCTTGTGCCACAAGAGAATAGTTTGAATGATAGAGGGTTGTTAACTTCTTACCTTTCATCAAGGTTGCTAGACTTCTTTACTCAAATTCTGGTGTTGAGATTCTTGCTCTTGGAACAAATGGGGTTCAAAAGCTATGGAATTGGAATTGCAATGAACAAAATACTAATGGCAAGCGAAATATTTTTCTTGGAAAGTGTTCATTTTATAGTGTAAAAAATTTAAGCTTTTAAAAAATTTATGAGCTAAATTAAAAATTAACAGTTACTCTTCGTCATCTTTGGAGGAGTCTAGTGTGCGACACTTTAATTTAATGCTAAAAGGGCGTAACCTAAAACGTTAGAAAACATGCAACCTACTCACTAAAAAATCGAAATGTTATACTTTTTGATAATATTTTAGGTTTCGTGTTTTTATAACAAGTTTCGAAACTTGTCATAAAATCACAAATAAAGTTTCAAAACTTGTCAGAAAACCACCAACCTAAAATGTTATTGAAAAGTATATCATTTAGGCTGTGTAGTCACATTTTAGGTTTCATATTTTCTAACATTTCGATTGTTCCTTTTTTAACCTTAAATTAGGCCGCTATACCCTAAAGTCACCCGTCATCTTTTCGTCTTCTGGTTCATACTTCAACTTCCAGATGCTTATTAATTAGAGAGTGTCACATATTGATCCTTTTTTAGCAAGAGAGGATAATTTTTTTCTTCCTTTTTCTGATCTCTAGAATTGATTTATATTTGAGCTAATTGTACCATAAGTCCCCAAACTATGACATACATTTTAAATTGGTCTTCAAAATTTTGAACATTCCACTTTTATCCTTAAACTATGATTTTTATTCTAAATTAGTCCTCAAACTTTTTAAACATCTTAATTTCATCCTTAAATTATCAGTATATGCTAATCATATCTTATTTTAATAAAACCATTATAAAATTATTAATTTCCATAAAACGCTGGTGTGTATTATGTAATAATATGATAAGGTATAAACGATAATTTGAGGATGAAATTGGAATACTAAAATAGTTTGGGGACAAATTTAGAATGCGGGTCATAATTTGGAGATGAAAGTGGAATATTCAAAAGTTTGGGGAACCAATTTAGAATAAAAACCATAGTTTAGGGATGAGATTGGACCATTTAAAAGTTTAAATCTATTTGTATGTCAAGGTTTTCTCTATGTTCATCAAAACAAACCTACTCTTGTTGCATCTACGAATCTATTTCCACATCAGACCCTATTTCCAGTAAGATTATGTTACTACACTTTAGTCTGAGACATCCAAATTTCTTTTATCTTGCCAAAATCTACCCAGATTTGTTCATTAATAAAAAAATCATATAATTTCATTGTGAAATATGTCAATTTGCCAAACATGAAAAAACCACGTACCCTCTACCCACTTATAAACCTTCTCACCTCTTTTCTATCATATATAATGATATTTAGGTTCCTTCCAAAGTTAAAAATGTCAATGGATCTAGATGGTTTGTGGTGTCTAGTATCTGACACGTTATAAGTGCAAGCATAAACTGTTGACAAAAGTAACAAAGTGGACACACACAAGGCGTGTGTGTCGGGTTATCGAATCCCACAAGAATTGTAGAAATTTATAATTGTTATTGGTTAATCAAAGATTATATGTGTGGTTAGGAATTCAAGTGAGAAACATAGAGATAAATTCTAAGGGAAACTAAAGAGGGGGCCATGGTACTTCTAGTTGCAACCAATGAGTTGTGATCAAACATGTTTTTAAACTTAACATAACACTTGTCGGGTCGTTTATCTCTTTGCTATGGTACGACATAGCTAATAGTAGATACTCTTTCGAGATCTCATATGAAATGTACTTTGGCTAGTGCCCCAATGTGTCACTTGGCCTAGCTCGTCGGTACACCAGCCAGTCAGGTATCAGTACGGCCATCCCTGGGTAAGCCCATTGTGTCACTTGACTCAGGTAATGTGATAACTTTCATTACTCATGGTGCTAAAACATTTTACATTCTCTGCCAGTGGAATGTTAAATGCAACTATAACACATACATGCACATATACATGAAGTAGTAAATAATAATGATAAGTGTTCAAAAGTACTATTTTTTACCCTTTTTACTCATATTATTGTTAGACTTAGGCTCATATTAGTTGCATAATTAGCTATTCATGCATTAATCCATGTTTCCTTCCATCGTTGAGCTTGATTACATAACTTGGTAGTTTTTGTGGGAAAAGATGCTGCTTTGGTGTGTTTTGTGTGTATGTGCATGATCACTTGCCAAAGCAAGGCTAGAGCTAGTTGCCAGGGCAATACATGAAGGAGATGTCGAGCTAGTTGCCAGGGCAATACATGAAGGAGATGCCGAGCTACTTGCCAGGGCAATGCATGAAGGAGATGCCGAGTTAGTTGCCAGGGCAATGCATGAAGGAGACGCCGAGCCAGTTGCCAGGGCAATTGTCGACAAGAACAAAGGTGATATGGTAGTCGAAATTGATGACTAGACAAGCCCAAGATGACGTGGAGCAAAGCCCAATCCCAAAGGAATTTGATTTCTATGAAGAGATTAAAGAAGAATTAAATTCCAAGAAGATAGGAGAAGTTCTAGTAGGAATATAATTATAATAAAGAATTATATTCTTTAAAGATAATTTAATTCCAACTTTACTTCCTCCTCAAAGAAGGACTTTGACCTAGCCCTATAAATAAAATGCCATATCGTCAACTTTGGAGAGAGCAAGAGAGGGGAATTTCGACAACTCCAAGGAGGGCAAGAGGAGAGAATTTTCGACAAGCATCTAGGGCAAGGAGGATTTCGACAAGCTTCCTTCTTCATCCTTTTCTTTCTTGTTCGATTGGGTTCATGCTAGGGATTATTTATCTTGTGTTTCTTTGGAACCTAGCCATGAACTAAATCTATTTGGCTATGGTTATTGTGTTTTGTGGTTGTGAGAAACTATTGGATTTTGTTTAGATAATAAGAGTTTGCACTTTTCTATTCAAGGTTTATTTATTCTTGGTTCTTATTCTTGTTTGCGAGTGAATTGGGAGAGGATCTCGTAACTTCATCCATTTATCTAATATCGGGAGAGTTAGATTCAAGAAACGAATGAATATGATCTTTATTCAATCTATTGATGGTGAAGATTAATTCGGCTTAGGAATAAGTCAAGGATTTCAACGGCTAAGAGGAGCGCAAGATTGGTTGTTGTTCACCCTTGATTCACGCAGGGATGTATTATCAAGGCATGCACAAGTAGCTAGAGTTTTGACTTAGGGATAAGAAGAAACCATTGAAGAACGCTCTGCCGAACCTTGAAGGTTGCTGCCCAGACGCCCAAGTAGTTGCCCAACTAGTCGCCCAGGCAACCATCGATTAGTTGCCAAGGCAACCCCATTGTGCAAGTTGCCACGGCAACTGAGTTGCCCGTGCACTCTTTTACCAAGACGATCCAATCGGCTATCACACCTCAACTCACGATAACCTGGCCTATCTCTCTCTCATTTGATCTCATCTTTTCTTTTACTTTATTATTTTCTAGTTTAGTTATTAGTTAAACTCCTATAATCTTTTATTTGTGTTTTTACTTTTTACAGTGCAAAAGACTAGATTCTTGAAGTGGCACCAATCCCTGTGGAGACGATATCTTTTATATTATAACTTGCAACGTGTATACTTGCACAAGTGCGTAGCACTTATTACGTGCAACAAGTTTTTGGCACCGTTGCCGGGGATTGGCAATAGCGACTTTGTTTTTATTTTCTTGCACTTTATTTTTACTTTTCTTGTTTAAGATTCAAATGGCTAACAAACTTTGGTTTTGCATTGGTATATGACCAGGGCGAGACCGGCTACACCAGAATATCCCTTTGATCCAGAAATCGAACGAACCTTACAAAGACTTAGACGAAGGATCAGAGTAGCATTGGCTAATCAAGACGGCAATATGAATCAAGATGTTCCAGCAGGAGGAGGAGTGATTCTTGCATGAAACAGAACTATTCGAGACTATCTTGAAGAAGATCTTGATGGACTTAATCCAGGAGTTGTCACACCTGAAATTGAAGTCGACCACTTTGAGTTAAAACCGGTAATGTTTAATATGATCAACACAATAGGTCAATTTGGCGGCTCAGCAACTGAAGATGCACGACAACATCTGAAATCTTTCCTCGAGATTTGCAACTCGTTCAAAATACATAGAGTCACCCCTGATGTCTTACGATTAAGATTATTCCCCTATTCACTGAGGGATAGGGCGAAAGCATGGTTGAATAGCATTCCTGCTGGATCAATAGCATCTTGGACCGATCTTTGTCGTGATTTCCTTGCTCAGTTTAATCCTACAAATTTCACTGATAAGCTTCGTAATGATATTACTTCTTTTCGGCAGGCAGATGATGAATCCATGTACGAGGCTTGGGAGCGATATAGAGAACTTCTACACAAATGCCCCCTACACAGATTCCCGGTGTGGACTTAAGTAACAATGTTTTACAACGCCGTGAATACACCAACAAGGATGATGCTAGATGCCTCGGCAAACGGTATACTCCTAGATAAGTTACCGGAGGAAGCAATGCAAATTTTAAACAGGCTGGCCAAGAATAATTATCAATTTCCCTCTACTAGAAGAGGAGGAGTTAGACGCCAAGCCACAATACATGAACTAGGATCATCAGATTCAATTTCGGCACAATTGGCCACTTTAACCAAGATGGTCCAGGACATGCAAAAACCAAACAACACACATGAGGTCAAGGTAATGGATTCTTTTTGTGAGTTATGTGGTGATAACCATAATTCTTCTGAATGTATGCAGAATCCGGAATCCAGCTTCTATGTGGGGAATTACAATCGGAACAACAATGTGATGTCCAATACATACAATCCAGCTTGGAAGAAGCACCCGAAATTTTCATGGAGTAATCCCAACAATGCTCTAAACCAGAACAATCAGAATGCACAAGCATCGGGATTTCAGCAGAATATGCCACGACAACAGTTGCCGCAGCAACAATCGACAACATCTAGTTCTTTGGAAAATTCTCTAAATGCTTTTATGATGAAAACTGAATCTTATATGGCTGAGAATAGTAACTTCATAAAAAGAACTGATGCTTTTATTAACAGGACCGAGATGAGATTGCAAAACCAAGAGGCGACAATCAAATCATTGGAAAATCAAGTCGGACAGTTTGCTCAAAATCTGAATACTAGATCACAAGGAGGTTTACCTAGCGCTACTGAAGTCACAAGAGGAACTGGCCATGAGCAATGTAAGGCAATCACCACTAGAAGTGGCCAACAACTTAGAGAGGCTCAAACCCGCTCATCAAACAAAACTCCACAAAAAGATCAAGACGAACCTAGCGGCAAAGCCTTAGATGCTGAACCAGGAATTGCCGCGGCAACATGCAAAAAGCATGCCTTGGCAACCGACAATAAGGATGCTTCGGCAACGTGTGATAAGCATGCCTCGGTAACCCCAATTGATAATGCCTCGACAACTCCAGTTATCCCGGCAATACCGTCAATCAGGTTCCAAACCAATGAAAGGATCGAAGATATCCGACTTCCACCACCATTCCCACAAAGGTTGAAGCGAAAAAAGCAAGAATACCAATTCAAGAAGTTTCTTGATATCCTAAAGCAAGTCCACATCAACTTGCCATTGGTGGAAGCAACTGAACAAATGCCAAACTATGCCAAGTTTCTTAAAGACATTGTGTCCAAGAGAACAAGGCTAGGAGAATTTGAAACAGTTGCCGCAACAGAGGGATGCATGACAATGTTGCACAATCGTATGCCACCCAAGTTGAAGGATCCCGAAAGTTTAACAATACCCTGTTACATTGGAAACCACTATGTCGGGAAAGCATTATGCGACCTTGGGGCTAGCATAAACTTGATGCCTAAATCGGTTTTCCAGAAAATAGGAATTGGGAAGGCAAGACCTACAACAGTTATGCTACAGCTAGCCGACATATCCTATGTGCATCCAGAGGGAAAAATCGAGGACATACTGGTAAAAGTTGATAAATTTATTTTTCCCGCTGACTTTATTATTTTGGATTGTGAAGCAGATGAGCATGCACCCATCATTCTCGGGAGACCATTCCTAGCAACAGGGAGAACCTTGATCGATGTTGAAAAAGGAGAACTCACAATGAGGGTGAATGACCAGCAAGTTAAACTAAATATGTTCCAAACACTAAGGCATGCCGATGATCCAGAAGAATGCCAACTTCTTCATGCCACGACAGAGTTTAACATCGACGAGGAATTTAGTTGCCTCGGCAACTACACTGCTGATCAAGAGGAACCCGAGGAGTATGAAGATCCGGTCGATGAGGAACAACAAGAAGAGGCAAATTGACTAGTCAATCGACCAGGTACATACTTTGAACCACTGGATTACTCAGGTAAGGAAGGTAAACTCGAAAAACCCTCTATTGAACAACCACCGATTCTTGAGTTAAAATAATTGCTAGAGCAACTAAAATATGCATACTTAGGAACCGATAATACATTACCTGTAATTATTTCTTCTAAGTTACAGCCTGAGCAGGAAAAGAAGCTGATCAAGATGTTGAAGCTACACAAAAAGGCAATAGGGTGGATAATTACCGACTTGAAGTGAATTAGCCCGGCAGTATGCATGCACAAGATTTTGTTGGAAGATGATCACAAACCTTCAATTGAGGCCCAGAGGAGACTGAATCATGCCATAAAAGGGGTTGTAATGAAAGAAATCATCAAGTGGCTTGACGCCGACATTATATACCCTATCTCTGATAGTAATGAAAACAATGAACGCATTCCAACCAGGACTGTGACCGGTTGGAGGGTTTGTATGGATTATCAAAAGCTAAACAAAGCCACAAGGAAAGATCACTTCCCATTACCCTTTATTGATCAAATGCTTGACCCTCTTGCAAGTAAACCCTTTTATTGTTTTCTTGATGGTTATTCAGGTTACAATCAAATTGCCATAGCACCAGAAGATCAAGAAAATACAACCTTCACATGCCCATACGGTACTTATGCCTTCCGAAGGATGCCGTTCGGATTGTGTAACGCCCCGACAACCTTCCAAAGATGCATGATGGCACTCTTTTCAGACATGGTCGAAAACTTCCTTGAGATCTTCATGGATGATTTTTCTGCTTTTGGTAATGACTTCGACAGCTGTCTCGGCAATTTAGAGAGGGTGTTGGCAAGATGTGAAGAAACTGATTTAATCCTCAATTGGGAGAAATGCCATTTTATGGTAGATGAAGGAATAGTGCTCGGCCACAAGATTTCATCCAAGGGAATTGAAGTAGACAAAGCCAAGGTGGACGTGATCGAGAGATTACCCCCACCAAGTTCGGTTAAAGGAATTCGAAGCTTTCTTGGACATGCAGGTTTTTATAGGAGGTTCATTCATAATTTTTCTAAAATCACTAAACCCTTAATTTGCTTGAACAGGATAAAATCTTCGATTTTGATTATTCTTGCACCCAAGCATTCGAAACCCTAAAGGAAAAGCTTACCTCGGCACCCATTATCGTTCCACCAGATTGGACGCTACCTTTTGAGCTCATGTGTGATGCAAGTGATTTCGCGGTAGGAGCAGTCCTAGGCCAACGCACAGGTAAGACCTTCCATGTGATATACTACGCTAGTAAAACTCTTAATAGTGCTCAAGTGAATTACACAACAACGGAGAAAGAGTTACTAGCTGTAGTTTTCGCATTTGACAAGTTCCGATCCTATTTGATTGGTACAAAGGTAATTGTTCATACGGACCATTCGGCAATCAAATACCTATTTGCTAAAAAGGATGCTAAACCTCGTTTGATTCGTTGGATATTACTTTTACAAGAATTTGATATTGAAATTAAAGACAGGAAAGAAACAGAAAATCAAGTGGCCGATCACTTATCACGTTAAGAACGCAACAGGGAGGAGGACGCGGATCTAGAGATATGCGATGCATTATCGGATGAACAAATTTTAGTTACCTCGGCAACCATGGACGCACATGCCTCGGTAACCCTCAACGCCTCAGCAACCATGGATGCACACGCCTCGGCAACCCTCGACGTCACAGCAGCCTTTGACGTGCACGCCTCGGCAATTCTGGGAGCAGTCGCCACGACAGCACATGCCTCGGCAATACTCTGGTACGCAAATTTAGTCAATTTCCTTGTTTGTGGTATTTTACCTTATGGCATTACTCACCAAGGGAAGAAGCGGTTCCGCCATGATTCTAAGCATTACTTTTGGGACGAGCCTCTTTTGTTAAACAATGTACAGATCAGGTTATATGCCGATGTGTCCCTGAAGAAGAGCAACAGAATGTACTCCGGCAATGCCATTCTTCACCCTATGGAGGATATTTTGGAGGAACTCGTACCGCGGCCAAAGTTTTGCAATCCGGTTTGTATTGGCCAACATTGTACAAAGATGCCCAAGACTTTTACAAGCAACGTGATCGTTGCCAGAGGATGGGCAATATCTCTAGACGACATGAGATACCGCTCCAGAACATCATCGAGGTGGAATTGTTTGATGTATGGGGGATCGATTTTGTGGGACCTTTCCCATCTTCATTCGACAACCTCTACATTCTACTTGCCGTCGACTACGTGTCTAAATGGGTTGAGGCAGCTGTAGTTCCCAACAACGATTCCAAGACCGTGCAACGATTCTTGCAGAAAAACATATTTACACGGTTTGGGATGCCGAGAGAAATTATCAGTGACGAAGGCAAGCATTTTGACAACAGACTAATTGCCAAGATGTTGCAACGCTTCGGCATATCACACAAGATCGCCACGACATATCACCCACAAACCAACGGGCAAGTAGAAATTTCCAACCGGGAATTGAAGGGTATACTCGAGAAAGCTGTAAATCCCTCTAAGAAGGATTGGTCATTAAGACTAGTTGACGCGCTTTGGGCATATCGCACTGCATTCAAAACACCCTTAGGTATGTCCCCCTTCCGACTTGTCTATGGCAAGACATACCATCTACCGGTGGAAATCGAACACAAGGCATACTGGGCAATCAAGACCGTGAATATGGATTGGGAAAGTACCGGACAAAAGCGTTTGTTGGACCTCAATGAGATAGAAGAATTCCGTGCACTCGCCTATAACAATGCACGAATCTATAAGGAGAAAACAAAGCAATGGCATGACAAGAAACTATTGCCGCGGCAATTCATGCCAGGGCAACTAGTTCTCTCATTCAATTCTCGGCTAAAACTTTTCCCGAGAAAGCTAAAATCAAGATGGTCGGGACCATTCGAAGTCGTCAAACCATTCTCCCATGGTGCTGTGATAATCAAGTCCATCTCTGAAAACCATGAATTCAAAGTTAATGGACAAAGATTGAAGCACTACAATGGTGCCCATGTGGAACGTAACAAAGAAGTGGTCACCCTAGGAGATGCATGATCATGCTCTCCTTTCAATATTTTCTTTTTCTTTTCATTTTTTATTTTTAGGTGATATTTTATTTTTCTTCATTATCTTTAGTTTCCAGGTTTTCTTTGTTTTTTTCCACAACAAGACTCACAACCACTATGCTAAGGAAATTCACTACCGATTACTTACCACGGCAACCGCAACAGATGATGCCGCGACAACCTACATCGTGCCTGCACAAGCTGATGCCACGACAACCAACCCTGAAGATGCCACGGCAACCAAAGCTAAAGACATCCCGGCAAACACTGCAAAAGCCAAAGGTAAAACACCTATGCCCGAATCAACTCCTACGGAATCATTTTCTGATTTTTCAGATTCGGACGAGTCCTCCATTGCACCAACAAATACCGCACCAATTGAATCCTCTAAGCGAAAAGCCAATGACATTGATGAAGAGGACGATGAGGACAACCCCGTACGAGGATCGATTCCACCACCGGCAACAAGAAAACAACCATCGCGTTCAAGCAAGAGAATCAAGACACTGACCAAAAGGAAACTAATCATCTACGATGACGAACTCTCGGAGTAAGTCCTCGGATGCATTTTATTTTTCGTTATTTTTATTTTTATTTTTTTAATGCATGCATTGAGGACAATGCCTCACTCGAGTTTGGGGGGGATTGTTATTAGTAGTTACCATGTTTAGTTACATTCATCTTAAGTATTACATTTAGGATACATAAATTGTTTGCCATGCCTTTAGTTGGAACAAGAATTGCTTAGATTTGATGAATATCCGATGATAACTTTGCCAATGCACTTAATTGATAGAATTTTTATTCTAGGATAACCATGGAAAAACTTAGAATTTTACTATGATGCTAAATTTGATGAAACACTGTTGTGGTTTGATTGATTTAAGGAATTCTAGTGAACTTAGGTCGATAATTAACAAATTGGGGGATTAGAATAAAAATTGGATGAATGCTAGAGGTGCCCGAAATTGGCTCTAGCACGTGCTAAAAAATTTGATCACTAGAGCTGCCCGAAACTGGCTCTAGTATGTGCTAAAAAAAATTTGATCGCTAGAGGTGCCCGAAACCGGCTCTAGTCGAATAAATTAACTTAAGAAAACTAAAAACAAAACACTAGAGGTGCCCAAAACCGGCTCTAGTTAAAACATGTTAAAAAGAACCCAATGAAGTAATTTGAAAACCTCTTGTTTGCATAGAATCCGAAAAATCAACTTGCACACAACTCCGCACACACTCACAAGCATTATAGTTTGATTCCGAGTAACTCCTAAGTTTTTCGAAAAATAAAAAGCCAATCATACTTTATGCCCCAGTTCAGAGAATTGAAATCAAGTTCAAAGCTAAGTTTGTGAAAATTGAAGTCTTGGCAGGTAATTATGAGTTTGCATTGCTTGAGGACAAGCAATAGTTCGAGTTTGGGGGTGTGATAAGTGTTCAAAAGTACTATTTTTCTTACCCTTTTTACTCATATTATTGTTAGACTTAGGCTCATATTAGTTGCATAATTAGCCATTCATGCATTAATCCATGTTTCCTTCCATCGTTGAGCTTGATTACATAACTTGGTAGTTTTTGTGGGAAAAGATGCTGCTTTGATGTGTTTTGTGTGTATGTGCAGGATCACTTGCCAAAGCAAGGCTAGAGCTAGTTGCCAGGGCAATGCATGAAGGAGATGCCGAGTTAGTTGCCAGGGCAATGCATGAAGGAGACGCCGAGCCAGTTGCCAGGGCAATTGTCGACAAGAGCAAAGGTGATATGGTAGTCGAAATTGATAACTAGACAAGCCCAAGATGACGTGGAACAAAGCCCAATCCCAAAGGAATTTGATTTCCATGAAGAGATTAAAGAAGAATTAAATTCCAAGAAGATAGGAGAAGTTCTAGTAGGAATATAATTATAATAAAGAATTATATTCTTTAAAGATAATTTAATTCCAACTTAACTTCCTCCTTAAAGAAGGACTTTGACCTAGCCCTATAAATAAGAGGCCATATCGTCAACTTTGGAGAGAGCAAGAGAGGGGAATTTCGACAACTCCAAGGAGGGCAAGAGGAGAGAATTTTCGACAAGCATCTAGGGCAAGGAGGAATTCGACAAGCTTCCTTCTTCATCCTTTTCTTTCTTGTTCGATTGGGTTCATGCTAGGGATTATTCATCTTGTGTTTCTTTGGAACCTAGCCATGAACTAAATCTATTTGGCTATGGTTACTGTGTTTTGTGGTTGTGAGAAACTATTGGATTTTGTTTAGGTAATAAGAGTTTGCACTTTTCTATTCAAGGTTTATTCATTCTTAGTTCTTATTCTTGTTTGCGAGTGAATTGGGAGAGGATCTCGTAACTTCATCCATTTATCTAATATCGGGAGAGTTAGATTCAAGAAACGAATGAATATGATCTTTATTCAATCTATTGATGGTGAAGATTAATCCGGCTTAGGAATAAGTCAAGGATTTTAACGGCTAAGAGGAGCGCAAGATTGGTTGTTGTTCACCCTTGATTCACGCAGGGGTGTATTATCAAGGCATGCACAAGTAGCTAGAGTTTTGACTTAGGGATAAGAAGAAACCATTGAAGAACGCTCTGCTGAACCTTGAAGGTTGCTGCCCAGATGCCCAAGTAGTTGCCCAACTAGTCGCCCAGACAACCATCGATTAGTTGCCAAGGCAACCTCGTTGTGCAAGTTGCCACGGCAACTGAGTTGCACGTGCACTCTTTTACCAAGACGATCCAATCGGCTATCACACCTCAACTCACGATAACCTGGCCTATCTCTCTCTCATTTGATCTCATCTTTTCTTTTACTTTATTGCTTTCTAGTTTAGTTATTAGTTAAACTCATATAATCCTTTATTTGTGTTTTTACTTTTTACAGTGCAAGAGACTAGATTCTTGAAGTGGCACCAATCCCTGTGGAGACGATATCTTTTATACTATAACTTGTAACGTGTATACTTGCACAATTCCATAGCACTTATTACGCGCAACAAATAACACAGCCACTAACAAAGAGCATCAAATCAATGGCTACTATTTAAAGAATAGAGTTAAGATCTACAAAGATAAAAGAAATGATAGTTCAAAAAATACTATAGTTCTTTATAGAATGTCCTATCCTCAAGAAACAAATTTTAATGTATAAAAAACAATATAATGTACCGACAAGCAAGTCATAAAACAATTCAAACACATATTCAAGTCTCTTTATAGAATGTACTATGCTCAATTCTAGACAAGCTAAACAAATCTAATTTAACTAAGGTTAACAAAAATTGTGCAACTCGAATAGCTCATAGAATCAGATCATAAGGGAAAGCATAAAGTGTGTTGTGTGCCCTTGTGTCGACATGTTAGTTTTACATTGTGCCCAACTAAAATTCTATATTTACTCTTGCATGCTTTGCATTTTAACACAGTTCTCAAGTCTATTTTTTGAGTATTAAGAGAAAAAAGTTGTTACATAAATAGTATATTCCATGCTCCGACCTTATCGACTTAAAAAGAATACTTTTTTTTATTAATTATCGATAATTGCATCCATGTCAAAACAGAGGATTGTCCCTTCTTATGTTTGTGATTGTCTCGGTATCACCTCTTTTTTTTTATTATCTAGCGTTTGCCTTCGATATTGCCGCTTTTTTTGCTCAAGTACTCAGACGAGTTTGTCATGAAAATAGACAACTAAGTCATCTAACATCGTTATAAATACCAAATTATTCTTTAGGTTCATTAATATCTATTGAACACTCATGATCTTTCTTCTACTTAGATTCAAGTCACACAGTTCATACTAACCAAGTTATACATTTTAAGTATTTAGCTTATCATCTTTAAACTTCCTATGCTAAAGAATTAAAAGAGAATATTTTTCTAAAAATATTGGACTGCAAAAAATGTCGGCACAAAATAAAATTTGATTGATACAAAAAACTACAACCAACCAACCAACCAAGGGATTGCACCCCAAACCTATTTGGTCCAATGTTCCCGAACTGGAATAGATCATAGAATCAGATCATAAGAGAAAGCATAAAGTGTGTTGTGTGCCCTTGTGTCGATATGTTAGTTTTACATTGTGTCCGACTAAAATTCTATATTTACTCTTGCATGCTTTGCATTTTAACACAGTTCTCAAGTCTATTTTTTGAGTATTAAGAGAAAAAAGTTGTTACATAAATAGTATATTCCATGCTCCGACCTTATCGACTTAAAAGAATACTTTTTTATTAATTATCGATAATTGCATCCATGTCAAAACAAAGGATTGTCCCTTCTTATGTTTGTGATTGTCTCGGTATCACCTCTTTTTTTTTATTATCTAGCGTTTGCCTTCGATATTGCCGCTTTTTTTGCTCAAGTACTCAGACGAGTTTGTCATGAAAATAGACAACTAAGTCATCTAACATCGTTATAAATACCAAATTATTCTTTAGGTTCATTAATATCTATTGAACACTCATGATCTTTCTTCTACTTAGATTCAAGTCACACAGTTCATACTAACCAAGTTATACATTTTAAGTATTTAGCTTATCATCTTTAAACTTCCTATGCTAAAGAATTAAAAGAGAATATTTTTCTAAAAAATATTGGACTGCAAAAAATGTCGGCACAAAATAAAATTTGATTGATACAAAAAACTACAACCAACCAACCAACCAAGGGATTGCACCCCAAACCTATTTGGTCCAATGTTCCCGAACTGGAATAGATCATAGAATCAGATCATAAGAGAAAGCATAAAGTGTGTTGTGTGCCCTTGTGTCGATATGTTAGTTTTACATTGTGTCCGACTGAAATTCTATATTTACTCTTGCATGCTTTGCATTTTAACACAGTTCTCAAGTCTATTTTTTGAGTATTAAGAGAAAAGTAGTTACATAAATATAGTCTTTTCCATGTTCCGACCTTATCGACTTAAAGAATACTTTTTTATTAATTATCGATAATTGCATCCATGTCAAAACAAAGGATTGTCCCTTCTTATGTTTGTGGTTATCTCGGCATCGCTACCTTTTTTTATTATCTAGCGTTTGCCTTCGATATTACCGCTTTTTTTTTTGCTCAAGTACTCGGACGAGTTTGTCATGACAATAGACAAATAAGTCTTCTAACGTAATCATAAATACCAAATTATTCTTTAGGTTCATTAATATCTACTGAACACTCATGATCTTTCTTCTACTTAAATTCAAGTCATACAGTTCATACTAACCAAAGTTATAAATTCCAAGTATTTAGCTTATTGTCTTTAAACTTTCTAGGCTAAAGATTTAAAAGAGAATATATTTCTAAAAAATATTAGACTGCAAAAAATGTCGACACAATAAAATTTGATTGATACAAAAAACTACAACCAACTAAGGGATTGCATCTCAAATCTATTTGGTCCAATGTCCCCGAAACACAATAAAAATTTAAACATGCGAATTTAAAAACAAAACATAAAAATTAAAATACTGCCATAAGTGTCGGCCTCAACAGAGGCAGTGGATAGTTCCTCCTGCTGCTATTGCTGTTATTTCTATTATCTTAATCTTTTTCTTTCGCGTCTCTTAGCCTTACATCTTCTCTTTACCCACTGGTGGTGATTCATCAATCTCGTCTGCCGTTGGGTTAAAAACTATGTGGTCAGTTGGTGGAGTTGTTTGAGCAGTATCTGATCCTAAGACATGCATTTGAGGTTGTTGAGGTTCGACGTTTTCTTTTTCGCACCAATTAGGGGAATTCATCATCTTCCTCATTAAAATTGACTTCTACAAATTTGAGAGGATGAAATTTTGGCGTTCTAGGAGTAGACCGTGTGAGAATAAGAACTTCCATCTCTTGCTGGTTATGGCTCACTACATCTACCAATCGGTAAGTGGTCGAAACCACAATCTTGTACCGTACAATCCCAACCCATGCACACAATAGTATAAAATTAAACTTCTCAAATCTCAACACAATTCGGGTTCACAATTCACAATTTCATTATTTAAAATAAATCTCTATCTCAAGTATGAATGCATGGAAAATTCTTCATACAACAACACATCTCATGTAAAATACTCATAAATTGTAAAACAACATCACACAGTAAAATAATTTATATAACATAGTATGAAACACACTTTAGCCAAAGTAAACACAAACTACTAAATGATGTGCTTCCCACGATCAGAAGTCAAACTGTATCGTTACCTATGAGAATAATTTCTATATCATTACTAAAATTACTATGACTAAAGAATTATTCATAAATACTTAATCAAGAAATTTTACTACTACGAATATACGTATCTGATTTGTATCATTAACCTCTAAATCAATCAAAGGCACAATTGGGTTGAACAATTCGAGTAAAGTGGGTTGGGTAGTTCAGAACAGACTAGTTACATAGGTCGGTCACAAGTACGGGTCATCGGGTCAAAATTGGGTCACCATACTGGCTCGTGATTTGGGTCAAATGAAATTACGCCGAGTATATATATTGGTAATTAAAACAATATTTGTATAATATTTACGATAAAAATATACTCATAATTTTTAACAAGATTAAGCTTAAATTCAATATCTAAAACTGATTATAAATCCAAATTATAATTTATATACATATATATAATACTATATTTGAATGACAATACCCATTTATCAAAAACATTAAACTATAGGTTATAAACAAGAAATCGTAAATGATATACTTAAATATAATAGAATAATAAACTTATCCAATGAAGAATTTAAATATTAAAAGAAAGAACCTATATATTTATGTATACATATATGCATATGATATTACTATTATAAATATTAAGTAAAATCTAACTTATAACTTAAAAGAAAGAAAGAATAAAATATATTAGTAAGGGTGAAAATTCTGACAAAAGCAGTTTGGAGATTGCTGGACAACGAAACGGTGTAGGGGTCATGTTGTGGTTCTAGGTTGAGAAACATATAGGCGAACGGTGGGGGGTGCAATTTGGAGCAGGGATGTTGGCATCAGAATTTATAAAGGAAAAGCTTACCTAGCGGAGGGGTTGACGGTGCAAAGGAGATGCAGTCGCTGTTGGAACGGTGGTTGAAGGGCGGTCGGAGATGTTGGCAGTGCCGACGGCTCGATTCAGACGAGAAATAGGTATGGGAAAGCTAGGGTTCGGGTAATATAAGAAAAAGTTGCTGATGGTGTTTGAGTATATATTGAATTTATAATAGGTTAATTTCCTAATGAGGCCTTGAATTTCTTTGGGTTCATGAAAATGGCACCTAACTTTCTATACAACACAGTTTTGACTCACGACTTCTAAAAAATCACAATTGACCACAAGCTGATAAACAATTTACAAATTAACCACAAGTTTCAGAAAATTTAAAGAATCGACCTTGAAACACTAATTTTAAAAAATCAGCCCAAATTTCAAATCTTCAATTTTTAATAAATCTTTTCAAAAATTAGGATTTCCAAATTTTTTTAAAACTTAGAGTTTTAAAATTTTAGGGTTTTTAAATTGGGGAAATAAAATTCGGTGCATTACAAACTCCTTAAATAATAACATCCATCTTCTTTGCGTAGCGCCAAAATTCCCATTGTTGAATGACCATCTTTGTGTTTTCTTGTTCAATTCGATGAATCTAGGTCAACAATGCATCTTGAGATTGCTTTAAATTTGACACGTCTCCTTCTACCTTTAGAAGTGCATTGAGGATTTCCTTCCCTTGTTGTTTCCTCTGAAGCTGGCTTTGAAGTTGATGTCCCGACTTTAGTCATGTTCCGTATTTGCTCTCTAGATTGACTAACTGGCATTGTTGGAGCATGTTCCTCATCTTTTACATGGACCAAAGCTTTTTTCCTTTGTCTTTCTCCGCTGGAGGGGTGGGTGTTTTGATTGAGCCTATGTTGCCAACCCTGAGGTCCTTAGAGATTGTTAGAACCCTAAGAGACCAACAGAAGTCTATCTTTCTGGCATTAGTTAGTATGTTCTGTTGGTAATAGGCATGTTCACACAGATTCAAACCATACCTGAGCCGATAAGAGGAGCTTGCTCACAGGAACATAAAGAGTTTCACATCCTTTTGGTAAGACCCACTTGGCATCAGATGTTCCAATCATGCATTGCTTCATCTAACATGTCATCTGATAATGATGATGCCCAAGCCGTATGTTCATCATCCTCATCCCCCAATCCAAACAATAGGTTGATTGTTGCTGGGTCAAAATTAACTTGTGTTTTACTCAATGTCATTATCCGCTGGCCCCTTTGAGTCAAATGGGCAAATAATTCTTTTACCAACCCAATATTTATTCCTCCAGGATGCTTAGCAAAAATTTCCCATCCAAAGTGTTTAATGGCATCGTCAACATAGTCACGTCCCACTTTGTTTGTTCTTGGATCCAATAGAACCCTTGCTTGAAAATGAAGGTACCTTTGTTGAACAAGTTATGACACCTTTCCTTGAATCGCTAGTGAAATGATCTAATCGCAGCTCTTAAGACAATGGAGGAGTAGGTACACATGTTTGGGGACTGGATTGCCCTTTCTCCTGTGTAGAGCTTCATCCCTTCGGTGCCATAAAAATGTTTGTGAAAATGCTGGAACGAATTTTGAAAGATTTGAGAAAGAAGTTAATAAGAAAAAGCAACAAGATATAATAAAAGCAGAAGTAAGAGAACAAGGGTTAAATATAGAGTATAAATAGGTAGTATAACATGCACACTAAATCGACGTAATTGTCCACATGTCGCCACAAATACTCTTTCTCAAGTGTTTCAACAATTTGATTTCAACAGTAATAATTTAATTACAACTGTTACCACTTACCTCATTTTATCTAGGGATGTAAAAACAGGTAATCGGATGGGTTATAGGTCGGGTTCCGTCAGGTCGGGTCAAATCGGATACAGGTCATTGCAGGTCGTTTTTCTGTTTTGACTCGATTCGGGTCGGGTGCGGGTCAGTTTCAGGTCGGGTCAAAACGGTTAATTGACGGGTTAATTCAGGTTCGGGTTTACTTTAGGTCGGGTTCATTTTAGGTCGGGTTCATTTTCAGGTCGGATTCATTTCAGGTTAGGTTCATTTCAGGTCGGGTTCATTTTCAGGTCGGGTTCATTTCAGGTCGGGTTAATTCGGGTTTCGAATTCGTATTAAGTTTGAGTTTGGTACAAATAGTCGATAGACTTTGGGTTGGCCATTCATTTTGAGCTAATTATTGAACGCCTTTCACGAACACGAATCACATTAAAAATAAATATTAGGCACTAGAATGAACAAAAAATATCGAATGATTCATTTCTAAAATATTAGAGTAAATTACAAAAATTATAAATTAATAAGGGTCAATTTTGGTGAAAAATATTAAATTAAAATTATAAACATTGGACTAAATTAAAAAAAATGAACAGGGGTCAAGTTGGACTAAAATTAAAGTTTTAGTGGCTAGAATGAACAAAAATATCAGCAAATGATTCATATCTAAAATATTGGAGTAAATTACCAAAAATATAAATTAATAAAGGTAAATTTTGGTGAAAAATAAAATTTTAGTTAATATTATAAATAAAAATATCATAATATTAAAAACACTGGATTAAATTACAAAAAATGAATAGGGGTCAATTGGGAATAAAAACAAAGTTTTAGGGACTATAATGAACAAATATATTAAATTAAAATTATAAACATTGGACAAAAATACAAAAAATATAGGTTAATTTGGAATAAAAATAAAGTTTTAAGGACCATAATGAACAACGATATTAAATTAAAATTATAAACATTTGTAGTAAATTACAAACAAAAAAGAATAAGGGTCAATTTAGACTAAAAATAAAATATATGTCTGTATGTAAGTTTTACTATATGTATATATATGTATATACACGTGTGTATGTATGTATGTATGTATATATATGTATATTATATATATACATACATGATACATACACATATATATTTATATACGTATGTAAGTATGTATAATTGTATATGTGTGTATGTATGTATATATATACACACATATATATATGTAAGTTTTAGTATGTATATGTTATATGTATAATGTATATGTATGTAAGTTTTGGTATGTATATGTATATATACATACATATATATATATATATATATATGTATATATGTATATGTATATGTGTGTATGTATATATATATGTATATATACATATGTATGTATGTATATATACATAATATTATATATATATATATATTATACATACAATATACATGTAAGTTTTAGTATGTATATGTACATATATATGTATGTATATAATTTACATATACATTAATACATATATATGTATATGTATATTGTATGTATAATATATATACACACACACATTAATACATATATGTATATATATACATTAATACATACATATATATATAATATGTATGTATTTTATGTATGTACTCCCCTAAACTATATCCATAAACCTCAAATCTTAACCCCTAAACAATATATGTATGTATACCCCTAAACTATATATGTATGTATGTATGTATACCCCTAAACTATATATGTATATATGTATGTATGTATACCCCTAAACTATATATGTATGTATATTATCCATGTATTTATGTTATGTATGTATTAATTTAGGTATGTATGTATACACATATTATATACATTAATACATATACATATATATATACATTAATACATATATACATATATATACATTAATACATATACATATACATATATATATACATTAATACATATACATATATATACATTAATACATATACATATTCATATACATATACATATACATATACATATACATATACATATACATATACATATACATATACATATACATATACATATACATATACATATGTACATTAATACATATATATATACACTAATTAATACATATATATATACACTAATATGTATGCATGTATGTATACCCCTAAACTATATATTAATACATATATATATATATATATACATATTAATACATATACATATATATATATATATATTAATACATATATTCTGATTTGGCCAAAAAAATAATACATTATGATTATGAAATCTAAAAAAAAATAAGTTGTCGTTCTAATATTTATAAGTTGAGCTTATAACGATGAAAATAAAGTCAAAATTGTGAAATACTTTAAAAGTTAAACTTTATAATCAATGATATTAATTAATGAGAATAATTTTTTCACACCATGTCTTTGTAGTGTATACATATATTAATAGCATTTAAATAACACAAGTTTTAGTGTTTTACGTATGGTTTGAATATTTATAAATAGACTCAAACAATTTCTAACTTTATCCAATAAAGTTTGGTCAAGTTAAGTTATGGTGTAATTTACCTTAGAGATAAATAGAAATGAATGTCTTTTGTCTACAAGAATAGAAGCATATTTCCTAATTTGACAATTTTTTGCATTGAATGCCTTAGTATTTACTAAGTATATTTTGAATTTTTACTAAGTATGAATTTTAGTATTTAATATAAATTTTACTAAGTTAATTTGACAAATATTTTGTCTATTTAGTATTTAGTATAAATTTTACTAAGTTAATTAAAAATAAATATCTTAATTTGACAAATCTTTTGTCGATTTAGTATAAATTTTACTAAGTTAATTAAAAATATATCTTTTGTCTATTTAGGTATTTAATAAGTATATATTGAATTTTTACTAAGTTAATTAAAAATGAATGTCTTTGGTCTATTTACTATTTACTATGTATACATTGAATTTTTACTTACCATTAACTTAACTGATTATATATATATAAATTCAATCTTAATTTTTACTATGTATATACTATTTAGTGTCAAAAGAATACTTAAATCTAATCTTCCATATAAATATAATTGATTATATATGTATATAATAAAAATATTATTTAACATTTTAAATTGATTTAAAAAAGTAATAGTTTACATTTATCAACACTTAACAATTTACATTTATCAAAACTTTAAATTCATCAAATCATAGACTACTTCAGATGTCATGTAAATATCATTATCAACTATCAAGCCAGGCCAATATCAGTTGATTCAGTTCAATTCAACAAGATGTCGAGTTCAAAATAAGTTGGGCCAATTAACAGGTCGGGTTCAAAATAGGTCGGGTTCAAAAATAGGTTGGGTTCAAAATACGTCGGGTTGAAAATAGGTTGGGTAAAACCAGGTCTCGGGTCAATTCAGTCGGGTAAAATCGGTTATCTGCCAGGTTAGTCTCAGGTTCGGGTTCGTTTCAGTCAATTGCATTTCGGGTTTTGGGTCCACAGTAACAGGTCCAATTCAGGTTCGGGTCATTTTCAGTCGGATGCAGGTTGGGTTCGATTACTACAGCAACAGGTCCAATTCGAGCTCGAGTCAACAACAATCGGTTATAGATCGGGTTCGAGTCAACAAATCCTCGGGTCAAACCAGGTTCTGACTCGAGCAGGTTTCAGTCGGGTTTTTAGGTCGGGTCAGCCTTTTACATCCCTAATTTTATCGTTGGATTTGTCAGATTCACCATTTCAATTTCCTTTCATGCTAATGTAGGCACATATTGTACTGATACCCTCAGGGTAAACAAATAATCATGAGCTCACACATAATAATGGTGCACTACAAGCTAAAAACTACTCCTAACAATTTATTGAAAATAGTAAAAACATATAATAAAAAATCAAAATGGAACCTTATCTCGATGAAATATTTGATCATAACTAGGACCTAGGACCTTTACCCTAGTTGATACTTGATCTTGTTGACACTGGATCTCCTGCGTTAGTCCTTAGCAGATTGATTGCCTTCTTTCTTAAAGCAATTCTTGAGACACTCACATCTAGATCTATACTAAAGAGACTTGGTTGATGAATTCCTATTCATTTGTCATGTCGACAAAAACATTGAATTCTTCCTGAATAAGTATATCTAGGTTGTCTTCATAGAATAACTAGAATGTGTCAACTTTGATTGATAGTAGAAAAGGCCGCCTTTTCAGAAAATTATCTAGTGGTTTTGTTTTCCCCCAAACCTGATTTGAGTGTTCTTGTCTTATTTTTCAAAGGGAGCATGTCTCTAGTTAATATCTTTGTTCATGTCGGCACAAGGATATAGCCTGTCTTGAATGTTTCTATCCCGACTAGCCGTTTTCATACAACCAGGTGTATCGACTACCTTGGTATTGTCTGAAATATTGAATGTTAAACTCTGGTTATCCATTCTTATTGTTAACTTGCACTTATCCACATCAAACATGGCTCTACTAGTTGCTAAAAATTGTCGCCCTAGAATGATAGGGATATTTATATTAGAGATTCACACATATCTACCTATTATCTTCGGCAAAACTAAGCTAAATTCCAAAAAAAAATTCAACCAAAACTTCCACCCTACACTTAAACTGAACATTGTCCCTAATGTTCTAAAATCATCATGCATAAAATAAAGCAATGCAAGTTTTTAGGGAAAAGAAGGCTCTCTTATTCGGCATATGATGGCTCACAATGTGGATAAGAAAGGAAACGTGGGCACACCTAAACTATGGGCTGCTTTTATTTTGCCTAAAGAACATAAGGTGTGGCTGCATTTTTTTCCATGAGTTTCACTCCTTGTACCTAAAAGAAAAAATTTAAAAATTCATAAAAGAACATAATAATGAAAAAAATTAAAATTAAATTGTTAACTCCTCAAAAGTACTATTATATATATATATTGCCATGCTTTTGCTTGACTTTGAATACATATTTATGCATTTAGCTCGTAGAATCATGCATTGCATTAAGGAGTTGAGGAACATTTCTTTTTCCAGAGTAAATGTGTATTTCTTTGCTTTGGTGACAGGTTAGGAGCATGTTAGGAGCAAGTTGGCAAATGCAGGAGGAGAATGCCAAGTTTAGTTGGCAAAAGCAGTAAGGACAATGCTAAGAACGGACGACGAAAGAATGCATGACAAAAATGCCAAGCAATGGATGGCAAAAGAATGCATGAGGATAATGCCATGTGTGGTTGAAATACCAGGGAGAAAAATTCCAAGCTTGGTTGGCAAAAGAATGACGCCCGAAAACATCGCACCGCGTTAGACCTAGTTGTAATAACGCATAGATGCTGTGTCCGATGATGACATCAGCCCTAATTACTAAAACACGTGGATTCCCCGTCCAAAGAGTGCGGCGCCAAAAAACCCTAATTAGGGCTTTGCCAACACCTATATAAAGGAGTTCAAGAATGAGCCAAAGGCAAGCTGCAGCCGCGAGGAGAAGAAAAGGGTAGAAGCAACCTGGGCAAATTTGCCGAGAGCTCTAGATCCATTGAAGGGCTGCATCGAAAGAACTCTTTCTTTTCTTTGTTTCTTATATCTTGAATGTATTTCTAGTTTTTCTGATGATAAATCAAAATGATGATTTGTTGTTGGTTTCCCCAGCCATAAACTAATCTTTTACATTTGCTAAGGGTGTTTGCAATGAACGCTTAGTATTTTCAGTTTTTAATAATTACGTGCTTTGGCATTATTGTCTATTTCACATGTGCTTACATTTCATATATTTATTGCCATCGACATTTGGCATCGAATGCTTATTTCCCTTGATATCTTAACAGACTTAGGAGATGACGATTAATTGCCAATGTGCTAAGGTGAGAAATTTCGACCGAAGATGTTTAAGTAGATGAGCTTACTTTAGGAGTGAATCTACCCTTTAGGAGAAAAGATTAAAACTTTATCAAGTTAATGAATGAGAAAGTTCACTATAGACATATAGGGTTAATCATAATTAGCTTAGGGTAATGCCATCGACAGAGGCATTACCACTTTAAAATATATTTGGCAATAAAATCAAGGCTAAAAGTTCTTAAAAGGCTGGCATAGCTAGTTTGAAATCCAAGCATCCCCTACCAACGCTTATCACCATTTGAATGCATTTGTTTGCCAATCTACCTGGACCTTTACTTCAATTTCCTTTATCATTTTAATTTCTTTAGTTCTTTTATTTTTACACGCTACCTCACTCATTTGCCATCACTTTTATTTTTCCAGTTCACAAGTATTAATCGTGGCAATTAATTACTGGAAATCCCTATGGAGACGATACTCAACTCACTATTATATTACTTGTTGACCGTGTATACTTGCACACCGAAAGATGTATTCTTGGTATTATTTCCTTGCATATTTACACTAAATCCTCAATCTTTTTCCATACAATATTACGTCAACAAGTTTTTGGTGCCGTTGCTGGGGATTGCAATGAGATTAATTATTTTGATTTTTACTTTTTTCGTTTTTTTATTTTATTTCATTTTGTATATGCACAAGAGCATCACTGAGAAGGAAGATTTACAATACAACTTGACAATTGAAAAAAACCTACACAGGTTAAGAAGATAACATCAAGAAAAGGCTCATAACGAGAATGGTGAACTAGAAAGTGTCCTAAATAATGCTAATAACCATGAGAAATCAGAAATACCTACAGTTATACCGCCCACTTTTTCTATTGCTGCTCAGATACCTAAAGAACGATCTATTAGAGAACACCTAACACCCACCATAGATGATTTGATGCCAGGACTGATCAGTTCAGAGGAAAATGTGGCTAAATTTGAGCTTAATCCGATAATGATTCAAATGCTAATGAATGTAGGTCAATTTTATGGATCACCTACTAGAGACCTAAGGCAGTATTTGAAGCAATTCATGGAGGTTTGCCAACACCAACCTGGTGTGATTGAAGAGACATTAAAGCTAAAGCTCTTTTCATTTTCCTTGGGAGATAGGGAAAAATTGTGGCCAAATTCCTTGCCACCAGGTTCAGTCACTATGTGGATAGATTTATACAAGAAATTCTTGATGAGATTCCAACCACCTACAAAAAATGCCAAGCCGCGAAGTGAAATCATTACCTTTAGGCAAGCTGATGATGAGACTTTCTATGATACTTGGGAGCAATTCAAAGACCTGTTGAGAAGATGTCTCATGCATGAATTCCCTACTTGGACCCATATGAAATTTTTTTATACATGACTCAATGCTCATGCCAGGACCATTGTAGATGCTTCGACAAATGGTTCGTTGCTGGATAAAAATTATAATGATGCATGACATCCTAGAAATGATTGCCACCAATGATCTCCAATACCCTACTGCTAGACTGGGAACCGAGATGAAATTAGCTGGAAAATTGGAGCTTGATGTATTGTCATCTCTTAATGCTCAAATTTTCAACCTCACTAATATAATAAAAAAGATGCAGAAGCCTATTGAAGTCTGAGAAGTGAAGGCATTGGAACCATTCTGCACTATTTGTGGAGAGGATCATAATTTGGAAGAATGACCAACAAACCTAGAATCGGTATATTTTATTGGCAATTACAATTGTAATATTACCCCACACTCTAATACTTATAATGCAGAATGGAAGCAACATCTAAACTTTTCTTGGGCAAATCAAGGCGGTAACTAATTTAATGCCAAGCGTCAGAACACCAATGCACTACCAGGTTTTAACCAGAATGTGATGCTAGAGAGAGCACAAAAAAATTTCTAGGGCAGAGATTTACCCATGGGAACACCTTACCAGAGTATATGGAGCAAAATGATGCAACTGTACAAAGTTTAGCCGCATCCATGAGGAACTTGGAAGTTCAGATAGGACAGATTACCAGCGCACTTAATGTCAGACCTTCTAGGGACTCTGCCAAGTGATATAGAGGATGTTCAACAAAAAGAGGGATAACAATGCAAAGTTTTCACTCTTATGTGGCAAAAAGTCGCGCTTTTAACGCGTGAAAAAGAGCCAATTGTTTGCCATGAGAATAAATTAGTGCTAGCAAAAGGAATTAAGGAAGCTGAAAAAGGGGAAACAAACACCAGCAATGCCAAATCACAACCTGATTCCAACCCTACCTTTGTAAAATAAGCAGGTGTTACTGTTGACATTTTCAAAGCTCTTAAGTGTGCAGATGAACCTGAAGAATTCCATGCAGTTGAGCTAATGGAATCCATTTTGGATGAGAAAATGGTATTGAATTGCCATGGAATAAAAGCTGATGTCATGCAGCAAGATGTGCTTAAATGGCTAGTTATAGGAAGGGAAAGTGGATTCCAAATGACTGAGAATGAGAGCTGAAGAAAAATTTTGCCGCAACAAAAATTTCAGAGTTGTTGCGGCTAGAAACTAAAGATTTAATGAAGATTGCTACATCAATTCTAGAACAGTATGAGGATAACTATGCCTCGACAATAAAGGAAAAGGGAACATTAGAGCCTAAGCACTACTGAGGTGCTGAGTTAAATCAAAGGGTCTCTATACTTACATCAAAAAGATTCTTTGGTTTTCTAAGGTGGTTGTTCAAATCCACCATGGCAAAACATTCTCTTTCATTGTGCAATTGGGAGTTTGGAATACTCAAAGGAAAGCAGTCCTTTGGCTTTCTATGTTGGTTATTCAAACAAAATATTGCCACAGCTTACCATCTACCAACCAAGGGCCACGGACCAGAGCACTACTAGGAAGAAAGTCAGACTAATGCTAAGAAGACCATTCTTTTTGCGGACATTTAGTAAATTTTTGCCAACCTAGTTTGATCATTGTAAATAGGTTTAGGAGAGTTATTTTCTTTTTGTACTTAGGATATCTCACTTTTAAATTTTAAATTTTATTTATTTTTCTATTTTGAAAGGACTTTGATTCTTAGCACAGGAAATTTTGCCAAGAGACCATGACGAGTTTTGCTGCCAAGACACCCAAAGCCGAATTGACCACTCAATTACCAACTAATAGAGTGGTATTACTCTCCCAGATCTATCAACACAAAGAACTTCCCCTACAAAAGTTCCAAAAGGTCGAGGAACAAAACTCTGCAGTATATTAGGGACAAAAACCGTTCCCTAAAGACAACTATTAAAGCAATGTCCACCAATCCTTTGACACTATATCCAGAGTTCCCAACTAAGCTCCATGCACCGGAAGGAATGCCAACTAGTCCTCAGCCTGACCATACTCCAGCCCAGCAATCTGATGCCACTATACCAATATCACCTGCCCACCAAGATTTTGCCATGACTGATACTTCAGAGCCACAACTGAAGAGGAAGAAGTTGATGGAATCAAATAGAGGATCCTTAATCAAAAGAAAGACTCACTCCACTCGCCAAAACCATTCCTCAGGGGAGTCCTTATCCCCTTAACTCCTTACATTCATGTTTTCATTTTTTAGCATGCATTGCATTTGTATATATGTGTTTTCATGCATTAAGGACAATACCCACCTTAGGTTTAGGTGTGTGTGTTGCCTCACATTTATTGCCATGACATGAATTTTATGTTTTTGTCTGCATTCTGTTATTGCCATGTATATTAGGTAAAACCATGCATACCAAATCGTTAATTTTTTTTCCAAGGCTTGATTAATCTGATTAACATAATTGCTAGCATAGTTAGGATTTGTACTAGTATACTCTGTCCGATGATGAAATTGGAATCTTTAGTTGGTATGAGCCAATAGATTAATAATGCTAGGTCGCTTGACAATTGATCTCTAGTTTAGAGAATTGTAGTCTCACTTAACATGTAATATGCATATAGTTCCCAAGGCTAACTTAGGATTCTTGAATTTGAACTCAGAATAAATAATAATAATAATAATTTGATGCCAGGGTAAAAGAATAAGACAACAATGTTTTGCCAAAGGCATGAAAAATATAGAACTCTCCTCTGCCATAGAGATAATAAGTAGCTTGAGGCTTCGTGGTTTGCTCTCTCTTAGTTCTCAAGCCAAAAACTTTAGGGTATGAGTATGATGAGTAAGACTAGTAATGTATGGACTAACGTGGGGGTTCGTGGGAAGCTCCCTTTTACTTCTCACGCCAAATAGTATTATGAATCAAGCCTAAAAATATTGCCAGCAAAAACCTTTGGTGAATAAAAGAACAAAAATATAATTTTGATTTTGGGTAGTAAATTTGACTAAAGGAGTAAAAGATACTTGATGCATATTGCCTGCACTTCATGCACACTTCATGATCTTAGATTAGAGTTATATTGCCGCACTTGAATTTTCTTATCTGTTGGCATTATTGCATTGGATATTTAAGGACATAACTAGGGCCAAATTTTGAATGAGCTAGGTTTGGGGGTATGTTAACTCCTCAAAAGTACTATTTTCATATATATATATATATATATTATATTGCCATGCTTTTGCTTGACTTTGAATACATATTCATGCATTTAGCTCGTAGAATCATGTATCTGCATTAAGGAGTAGAGGAACGTTTCTTTTACCAGAGTAAAGGTGTATTTCTTTGCTTTGGTGTCAGGTTAGGAGCAAGTTGGCAAATGAAGGAAGAGAATGCGAAGTTTGGTGGGCAATAGTAGTAAGAAGAATGCTAAGCACGAACGACAAAAGAATGCATGACAAAAATGTCAAGCATGAATGGCAAAAGAATGCAGGAGGATAATGCCACATGTGGTTGAAATACCAGGGAGAAAAAGGCCAAGCTTGTTGGGAAAAAGAATGATGCCCGGAAAAATTGCACCATGTCAACCTTAGTTGCAATAATGTGTAGATACCGTGCCAGACGATGACATCAACCCTAGTTACTAAAATGCGTGGATGCCGCGTCCAAAGAGTGCGGCGCCAAAAAACCCTAATTAGGGATTTTCCAACGCCTATATAAAGGAGTTCAAGAATGAGTCAAACACAAGCTACAACCGCGAAGAGAAGATAAGAGAAGGGTAGAAGCAACTTGGGCATATTTACCGAGAGCTCTTGATCCATTGAAGGGTTGCATCGAAAGAACCCCTTCGTTGTTTCTTATCTCTTGAATTTGTTTTTGTTTTTTCTGATGATGAATCAAAATAATGATTTGTTGTTGGTTTCCCCAGCGATGAACTATTCTTTTACATTGGCTAAGGGTGTTTACAATGAATGCTTAGTATTTTCAGTTTTTAATAATTACGTGCTTTGGCATTATTGTATATTTCACATGTGCTTACATTTCATATATTTATTGCCATCTAAAGTTGGCATTGAATGCTCATTATCCCTTGATATCTTAACAGACTTAGGAGATGACGATTAATTGCCAAGGTACTAAGGTAAGAAACTTCGACCGAAGATATTCAAGTAGATGAGCTTACTTCGGGAGTGAATCTACCCCTTAAGAGAAAAGATTAAAACTTCATCAAGTTAATGATTGAGAAAGTTCACTATAGACATATAAGGGTTAATCATAATTAGCTTAGGGTAATGCCATCGACAGAGGCATTGCCACCTTAAAATCTGTTCAATAATAAAACCAAGGCTGGAAGTTATTAAAAGGCTGACATAGCTAGTGTGAAATCCAAGCATCCCCTGCCAACACGCATCACCATTTGAATACATTTGTTTTCCAATCTACTTGGATCTTTACTTCTGATTCCTTTATCATTTTAATTTCTTTAGTTCTTTTATTTTTACACGCTACTTCAATCATTTGCCATCACTTTTATTTTCCAGTTCACAAGTATTAATCGTGGTAATTAATTCCTGGACAATCCCTGTAGAGACGATACTCAACTTACTACTATATTACTTGTTGATCGTGTATACTTGCACACAAAATGACATATTCTTGGCATTATTTTCTTGCATATTTACACTGAATCCTCAATCTTTTTCCATGCAATATTACGTCGACAAAAATCATGGGCTACCTCCCATATAGCGCGCATTTTTAACGTCTTTGGTTGGATATGACTCCATGTTATTTCATCAGGAGGTTTGTTGGGAGGCTTAGCATCAGTTAGATTGATTCCTGGATCCCAATTGGTTTTTCTCTTTATATGGCTTGGAGGTGCCTTTTTCGTTGCCATTCGGCTCATGTTTTTCAGTGAATACCTCTTCAAGAAACTTCGTATTTCGATGGGTTTGTTTGAGTGTATCGATTGAGGGAATGTTCATATCGACTGTTGGAAAACTCTGGTACACCCCATGGCGCAGCAAAAAAATTATCCGGCGTAATCCACCAGTGATCTATGTGTAAGGGATGAATTCGAGGTGATAAAGGATGAAATGTTACCTTAATAAATCTAGAATCTAGAAATCCGTAGGGAATTCAGAATAACCAAATCGAATCTGAGTCATCACAATAGCATTCCGACCTCTACTCAGTCCACCCGAATAAAACGAACAATATTTTTGTTTCTTTATCTATTAGAGAGGTTTTAAAAAAAACAAGGGATCAATGTCTTGTAGACCTTATGCCTTTATATAGCATTTAAAAACCTAATTCTAATTAAATTCGAATTCTTAAATATACAATATATTTAACCGAATATAATTAAATATGTAGAATCTGATTCTAATTTAATTAGGTTTCTTTTATATATATATATATATACTTTAATAATATTTGATAATTATAATAAATTATCAAATATTAACACACACATATATATATATATAAACAAAATTATCCATAATTACAATAATTATAACAATTTCGGTTTCTCACTAATTACGTGTACAAGAAGTTTGTACAAATGCTATCTAATTGATATTTGTTCGTTTCAATCATAGGGTGTGACCCTTGTAGGTTCATGTAACGTTAGTAGTAATATCCAGAAAAATTCTAATATTACAAGCAATGAGTGGCATCTAGCAATACATCATTGCTACCTAAGTTACATGAAATCGTGGTTCGATTTAACCTTTTTTCCGTGATTAACTTCTTTTATGTATTTCATCATTTTGTCCTCATATCTAGATCGGACACAAGTCATGCATTAGTCACACTTGTATAGTCCATCTAATGTTTCTGGATATCTTGAGTAGACTATTATAAACGAATAATTATGATATCCCATATCAATTTATTCGAGCGTGGCTATGCATTTTTTAGTCTCACTCAATCAAGTGGCCTGTGATATTACTCCTATTATATAGGAGGGACAAATCCTATCTTGATCAACCATATTTCGTTACATGGATTATGACATATCCAATATCAGTCTTTATAGTGTAGTCAGTTACGACACACGTTTGACCGTATCAAAATATGTCACTCACGATGTTGAAATAATGATGATCTTAAGTCTGAGGATTATACATGTAGTTATCACCATAAGTAATGTTGTGACTGTCACATAATAATCCAAGAAACATGCTCATAGTGGGTCAGTCTAGTATGTTGTTCCCTAACACATACTTATGTATTGATTTTGACATCTCCATGTCAATGACAACACTTTGTCATTAATCAACTACATATTAGTCTTAATACATTATTGTTGTCCAAGCCCACAATAATTCTTGACTAAGGACATTCAAGAATAACTATATTATTCTAAGGACTTTATTATAATTCAGTTTATTTATAGATACACAGAATAAGACTGAAATATTAACAATGGCTTTATATTAATAAACAAGATAAAATAAGTATGTCTTTAACAGCAATCTCATGATTGGTCTTTGGGCATACTCCAACAATCTCCCACTAGCACTAAGACCAATCACTCATGTATCTAATACCAAGAGACTTAGTGTGACGTTCATGCTTTTGCTGTGTCAAAGGATTTGTCAGTGGATCGTCGATATTGTCATCTGTTGGTACTCTGCATATTTCTACGTCTCCTCGATCATTGATTTCACGAATGAGATGGTAACACCTAAGTATGTGTTTGGATCGATGGTGAGATCTGGGTTCTTTTGCTTGTGCGATGGCTCCGTTGTTCTCACAACGTAGATCTATAACATTTGATATGCTACACCTGACCCCTAGTTCATATATGAACTTTTTGATCCAAACAACCTCTTTTGCAGCATCGGTTGCTGCAATATACTCAGCTTCTGTTGTAGAATCTGCTACTGTATCTTGCTTTAAACTTTTCCAGCTTATAGTACATCCATTAAGGCAAAACACAAAACCCGATTGCGATTGAGAGTCATCCTTGTCAATTTGGAAGCTTGCGTCAGTATAACCTTTTATACTTAGCTCTTCCTCAGCTCCATACATAAGGAATGTATCCTTAGTTCTTCTTAAGTACTTAAGGATGTTTTTTATTGCAACCCAATGACCTTCATTGGGATCTACTTGGTATCGACTTGTCATAGTTAGTGCATATGATACATTTGGATGTGCACATAGCATCGTATACATGATAGGTCCAATGGCCGAAGCATATGGAATATTACCCATGCGCTCTCTCTCTTGAGGTGTTGAAGGACACATTTTCTTCAAGAGGGAAATACCATGTCTCATAGGTAAGAATCCTCTTTTAGATTCTTCCATACTGAATCTTTTCAGTACTTTATCTATGTATATATTTTGACTTAGTCCTAGAAGTCGTGATCTATCTTTATAGATCTTAACTCCTAATATGTAGGTTGCTTCACCCAAGTCTTTCATAGAAAAACATTTTCCTAACCAAGTCTTTACAGACTGTAAGGTAGGTATGTCATTTCCTATTATTAGTATGTCATCCACATACAATACCAAGAATGTAACAATGCTCCACTAGTTTTCTTGAAAACACATGGCTCATCTTTATTTTTAATGAAACCAAACTCTTTGATTGCCTCATTAAAATGAAGATTCCAACTTCAAGAAGCTTGCTTCAACCCATAAATGGATCTTTGTAGCTTGCATACTTTTAGGGCATCTTTTGGATCGAAAAAACCCTCAGGTTATGACATGTACACATCTTTATCTAATTTTCCATTAAGGAAAGCGGTTTTGGCATCCATTTTCTAGATTTCATAATCATAATATACATCTATTGCAAGCAATATCCAGACAGATTTAAACATAGCAACAGGAGAAAAAGTTTCATCATAATCTATACCATGAATTTGACGAAATCCCTTAGCGACCAATTGCCCTTTGTATGTTTGTATATAGCCATCCATGTCGATTTTCTTTTTGAAAATCCATTTGCACCCTATGGGCTTAATTCCTTCGGGTGGGTCAACCAAAGTCCATACTTGGTTTTCTGACATGGAATCCATCTCGGATTTCATGGCTTCTAGCCATTTCTCAAAGTCTAGTCTCCCCACTGCTTCCCGATAAGTCTTAGGCTCATCTTGGTCCATGAGAAGAACATCTCCATGCAATGTGACAAGAAATCCATATCTCTCAGGCGCATTACGTTCTCTCATAGACCTTCGCAGTGGTTGTGTTTCAAGAACGATTGGATGTTCCTCAACTATTTGTGGAACTTGTTTTTGTTCAATCTCCACTTCAGTGATCTGTGGTTGATCTTGAATTTCCTCAATTTCAATATTTCTCCCACTTTCTTTTCTGAAAATAAATTCTCTTTCGAGGAAGACTCCCGTTCGAGCAACAAACACTTTGTTCTCAGATGGATTGAAGAAATAATATCCTTTTGTTTCTTTAGGATACACTACAAAGTTACACTTATGAGATTTAGATTCGAGTTTTGTAGACATCTGATGTTTAACATAAACTTTGCATCCCTAAATTTTCATAAAAGACATACTAGGACGTTTCCTAGTCCGCGTCTCATATGGTGTCTTTTGAACTGATTTAGGTGGAACACGATTTAGTGTGAAAGCAGCTGTTTCTGGCGCATGTCCCCAAAAAGAAGTTGGAAGATCAACATGAATCATCATTGACCGAACCATGTCTAACAATGTTCGATTTCTCCTTTCAAAGACTCCATTGTGTTGTGGAGTACTTGAGGGTGTAAGTTGTGAGACAATCTCACATCCTTTAAGAAGTTCATCAAACTCTAGGCTAAAGTATTCTCCTCCTCGATCTGATCGAAGAGCTTTGATACTCATTCCTAATTGGTTTTGTACTTCATTCTTAAATTCCTTGAACTTTTCAAGGGCTTCAGATTTATGATGCATTAGGTAAACGTGCCCATATCTGCTGAAGTCGTCAGTGAAAGTAATGAAGTATTGAAACCCTCCTCTGGCTTCTGTATTCATCGGTCCACATACATCACTATGTATTAGACCTAATAAATCACTTGGTCGTTCATTTTTACCGTCAAACGGTGATTTGGTCATTTTTCCTATTAAGCAAGGTTCACAAATATCTAATTGTTCGAAAACAAAAGAATCCAAAAATCCATCTTTATGAAGTTTTGATATGCGTTTCTCACTTATATGACCCAAGCGACAATACCAGAGATAAGTTTGATTAGAGTCATTTGTTTTTGATTTTTTCGTATTTATGTTATATATAGAATTGTCTTGATCTAAGATATAGAGGCCATTGATTAATTGAGCCGTACCATAAAAAACATTATTGAGGGAAAAAGAACAACTATTATTCTTAATAATAATCTCAAAACCAATCTTGTCCAAACAAGAAATTGAAATAATGTTTTTATTCAAACAAGGTACGAAATAACAATCCTCTAAATCTAAAACAAGTCCACTAGGTAATGACAAAGTATATGTTCCTATAGCTAATGCAGCAACTTTTGCTCCATTTCCAACTTGTAGGTCCACATCTCCTTTTACCAATTTTCTACTCCTTTTTAGTCCTTGTACATAAGTACAAATGTGAGAACCACAACCATTATCTAATACCCAAGAAATAGATGTTAATATATTAATATCAATAACATAAATACCTGATCTGGACTGTCCATTTTCTCTTGCCTTCTTGATGTCCTCAAGATAGACAGGGCAATTTCTCTTCCAATGTCCAACATTGTTGCAATGGAAACACTTTCCTTCTTTTGCAACTCCTCTTTTGGGTTTCAATGCAGCCTTTCCTTTGTTGGGCTTTGGCTTTGCCTTGGTGTTGGGTTTTCCTTTTCTGTTATCTTTTCGGACCATCAGAATAGGTTTGCAGCCAACCTTATTCATGTTGTTCTCTATTGTTCTTAACAGACCAAGCAACTGGGGCAACGATTTGTTAATTTCATTCATATTGAAATTAAGAACAAACTGATTAAAAATATCCGGCAATGATTGCATGATAACATCAGTAGCCAATTCAACACTTAGAGGGAATCCCAACTTTTCCAGGGTCTGAATATACCCTATCATTTTGAGAACATGAGTTCCCACTGGAGTTCCCTCAACCATCTTGCATCGAAACAAAGCCTTAGAGGTTTCATACCTCTCTTGATGAGCTTGCTCCTCATATAGTTCCTTGAGATTTTTAACCATCTCATAGGGAACCATGTCCTCATGTTGCTTCTGAAGCTCAGGAGTCATGGTCGCAAGCATCAAACAACCGACATCTACCATGTCACTTGAGTATTTTTCCAATTCATCTTTAGAGACATCATCTGCTGGATTTTTAGGGACAAGTTCTTCGATGACTATTAGTTTTCGTTCTTGTTTGAGGACAATCTTCAAATTGCGAAACCAGTCAAGGAAGTTCAAGCCATTTAATTTGTCCTTCTCAAGGACAGATCACAATGATAATGTGTTTGCCATAAATCTACAACGATAAAATATGCTTTATAAGTACCTATTTATCATGTTTATAAAGTAACAACATTCCCACTATTAAAAACCCTAAAAATCAAAAAACTTGCTAAAAGTATTTCTAGTGGGTAAGGATACATATTTCATTTTATTCTAAGTCAGCTTTGGCTTTACTCCTAGAATTCAATTATTTAGGGAAGCAACACTTGCTAATTACATCTCATATAATTCCTTTATTTGGTGAACAACTATTTGTCCATAACAAAAGTTCATATGGTCCAATTGAAAGAACACTAATGAACAGTGCACCAGGTAGGTAACTTATGTAAGAGAGGTGGTGTACTGGGTACGCTTAAATGCCAAGTCTTTAAAAGAACCAATCCTAGACATGAACTTTCGTATTATTTTTCAATTACCAAAGTTCTTGAACAATCATTAGTCTTTAGGTTTCTAATATTATTATAACAACCTAGGTTAACCAATATTACTACAAGTGAATATCACTTGCTTACTCTTCGCGTTTAACTAGGATAGATCTAAGTATTTTGCTTTGGCAAAATCTACATAGTACTGATCGAGGTTTTAATTAGGGCTAATATTGGATGACTAATTTTAATTAAATATGTAGGGTTTTTTGTTATATTAATCTCACCATTGTATTATGATCTAATCAGTTACCATCATGCTAAAAAAAGCATACATTGTATCACATACATGTAAAGCAGTAAATATAAATGCAATGGTTATAGCCCTTAAAACTAAGCTGGTCCATCCCAAGACAATGGGAGAACCAAAATTACTAAAGATAGAACTTGCTTCTCAAGCACCTAATCCACCTTTGATCGGCCTATCAATTTGCTCCTTTGGTCCACACTTTCTCTGTAAATATTACAATTTTTCAGAAACTCGATTTACATACGAGGGAGTAAGACGAGAAGAAAATTACAATAGAAGAAAGAAAGGTACGACACCCAGGTCGTATTTATATAAAACCAAAGTAAATAGGCTATTTGGGCTATAACCATGCATTTTCAAACACCGTGCATATCATCCAAAACATACACATGTTTTTATCTTGATAATTAGGATTACCTAAATAATTCCTACGACCTTTGTTGCCTACGCGGTCCGACAGATTCAGAGCTGTCTGGTCTGCCCCTAGAGTGCGGACCTGGTGGCCTCGATATGCCAGGAAAATTTTTAATTTTGGCACTTCGATTACTACGGAAAAACCTCACGATCTGATAACTTTTATCAACATATTCATTTTTTAGGATTATTCAATCCCTAAGGTTTTTCACTCTGGAACAACCATTACTCCTCTGCCAAAAACAATATGCTATCTTAACCGCATGTTCATCATGTCAACTATTAACATATGATTATCAAAAGCTTACCGCAACAAACACATGATTAACACTTAACCATCTATCATAAATACTTGTAAAAACAGATTAACATATTAATCGAGACTGGATTCAATTTCTACATTTCATACAAACATCACATACTTGTAAAAACAAAAAAAGTAAAACATGCATCTCATACAAAAACATCATCCAAGTATTTAAGTCTGAATTCGTATCGTACAAGTGGCTCTGAACCACTGTTGGGAAACTTCGGTACACCCTATGACGCAGCAGAAAAATTATCCGGCATAATCCACTAGATATCCATGTACAAAGGAAGAATTCGGGGTGATAAAGGATAAAATGTTACCTTAATAAATTTGGAATCTTCAACTACTACCAGAAATGAAATCCAGCGGGTCAGTATCATAAGCAGAATGGAGCATGCTTCTATTGTGGAGAACAAGGTCATTTCATCCGAGATTGTCCTCTTGGTGCCACCAAGTCTACTGCTGCACCGGCAAGTAATGCAACCCCTACTCAGTCATTCCAAGGTAAGGGGTCAAAGAAAGGTTCATCGGGGGCTACATGGAGACCTAGTGGCTCTAGCAAGGCACCGAGTAAGCAAGAATCCAAGGCTCCTACTCAGATGTATCATGTGAGGAGTAGGGAGGAGGAAGATGAGGCTGATGTCATCGCAGCTATCATTGAACTGTACTCATATTCTTTATATGCATTGATTGACCCTGGTTCTACTCATTCCTTCATATGTACCGTGCTAGTCAAGAAACACAGATTATCTTTTGAGCCCATAGCACTGAGGGTCACCGTAACCAATACACTAGGTGATTTTGTCACCATAAGCTTTGTATGTAAGAATTTTCCTTTAGTGATTCAAGGGATTCCTTTTGTGGCCAACCTATTGGCTTTACCGATCCATGAGTTTGATGTTATATTGGGGTTTAGACTGGCTCAGTGAACATCAAGCGTGGGTAGATTGTAGTAAGAGAAAATTGTATCTCCGAGGCCTTAGCAAGGAGAGCACCGTGTTGATGAGTTCAAGGAATCTTTCCTTGTATACTTTGACATTGGAAGCCAAGGAAGAACCTCGACTACAAGTTATTGATACTGTGTGTGAATTTCCCGATGTCTTCCCTGATGAACTTCTGGGCCTACCACCAACCCGTGAAGTTGAATTCAGTATCGAAGTGCAACATGGAATTGCTCCAGTTTCCATTGCACCCAATCGAATGATAGCCGTTGAGCTGAAGGAATTGAAAGCCCAAATTCAAGACTTGCTTAACAAAGGCTTTATTCAACCGAGTTCCTCGCCTTGGGGAGCTTTGGTTCTCTTTGTGAAGAAGAATGATGGTTCCATGAGGCTGTGCATCGATTACCGACAATTGAACAAGGTAACCATCAAGAACAAATATCCATTGCCAAGGATTGATGAACTATTCAATTAGCTTAAAGATGCCACAGTGTTTTCTAAGATCGATTTGAGGTCTGGGTATCACCAAATGAGAGTTAAAGAGCGTGATGTGCCTAAAATTGCCTTCCGTATGAGATATGGTCACTACGAATTCTTGGTGATGCCATTTAGGCTAACCAATGCACCGGAAACTTTTATGGACCTAATGAATATGGCTTTTCGACCTTACTTTGATAAATTCGTGGTGGTGTTTATTGATGATATATTAATTTACTTAAAGAACCATGCCGGACATCAAGAACATCTTCGTGTTGTAGTTCAAACTCTTCAAGAGAAACAATTATATGCCAAGTTTTCTAAGTGTGAGTTCTGGCTCACCGAAGTTGCCTTCCTTGGGCACATTGTATCGGCCTCGGGTATCCAGGTGAACCCAAAGAAAATCCAAGCCATCGTCGATTGGCACCCACTAAAGAACATTGGTGAGATGAGAAGTTTTCTTGGTCTTGCTGGCTATTGTAGAAGATTTGTCAAAGGATTTTCTATGTTAGCGGCCCCATTGACTAAGTTGCTAAGAAAAAAAGCTCCATTTATTTGGACCGAGGAACAGTAAAGAAGCTTCGATCAATTGAAACAAGTTTTGACTCATGCACCGGTTCTAGCCAAACCTAAGTCTAGAAAGGACTACACTGTCTATAGTGATGCATCACATCTCGGGTTAGGATGTGTGTTAATGCAAGAAGGAAAAGCCATTTCTTATGCTTCCTGGCAACTAAAGCCACTTGAAATGAATTACCCCACCCACGATCTAGAGTTGGTTGTAGTTGTCTTTGCATTGAAAATCTAGAGACATTATCTCTACGGAGAGAAATGCTACCTCTTCACTGATCATAAAAGTCTCAAGTATCTCTTGACTCAGAAGGAGTTGAATCTTCAAAAACAGAGATGGATGAAGCTCCTCGAGGACTACGATCTTGTTATTAATTACCATCTGGGCAACGCTAATATTATAGCTGATGCACTTAGCCGCAAACCTCTGCCTAGTAAGTATCGTTATTAATCATCAAGTTTAAAGTGTTGATTTGTGCATCGACTCATTGCAAAGTCCTTGTATTTTAGCTCCTCAAGCTATCAATGCTCACTTCATTATTCAGAAGCATTGTTGTCTCGTAGCTGAACTTGAAGTTCAGTCTACCATCAAATCGAGAATTCAAGCTTTGCAAAAACAAGATCCTAAACTTTAAGCCATCGTTTACAAGTTGCAGAACAACCCTGACTTCAGAATGAATTCTGAGGGACTTTTATATTTTCGTGATCGGGTCTGTGTACCCAATGATAAATTCCTCTGCACCGATATCCTTAAGGAAGCTCATTCAAGTTTTTTCTCTATTCACCCGGGGTCGGTGAAGATGTACAAAGACCGATGGGAGCTTTACTTGTGGCCGGGCATAAAATAAGCCATAGTTGAATTCATATCTAAGTACCTCATCGTTAACGTGTTAAGGCTGAACATCGTGTTCCTATCGGCTTATTACAACCTATCGACCTACCGCAATGGAAGTGAGAGAAGATCACTATGAACTTTGTTAGTGGTCTACCGTTAACTCCTACTAAACATGATGCCATTTGGGTCATTATAGACCGTCTCACCAAGTCAGCCCATTTCTTGCTAGTTCGGTTGGACTATGGTCTTCCCAAACTAGCTGACATGTATATCAAGGAAGTCATCCGACTCTACAGAGTGTGATAGTCTATCATTTCAGATCGAGATCCACAATTTGCATCTCGATTCTGGAAGTCATTGCAAGAAGCTTTGGGTACTAGAGTTAATCTTAGTACTACTTTCCACCCTCAGTCTGACGGCCAGTCGGAAAGGGTAATTCAAGTTTTGGAAGATATGCTTTGAGCATGCACCATTGATTTTGGAAGCTCTTGGGAAAAATCCCTACCTCTTAACGAGCTTGCCTATAACAAAAGTTATCAAGCTTCTATTAAGATGGCACCATATGAAGCCCTGTATGGGAGACGATGCAGAACTCCATTGTGTTGGTCTGAACTTGGTGAAGGCAAGATGTTGGGCCCTAACTTGCTCCGGGAAACTGAGGAACGGGTTACCATCATCCATGATCAAGTAAAAGCTATCTTTGGCCAATAAAAGGCCTATGCTGATCTCAAGCGAAGGGATATACAATATAAAGTTGATGAGAAAGCTTTTCTTAAAGTCTCACCATGGAAGAAAGTTTTGAGGTTTTGCAAGAAAGGGAAATTGAGTCCCCGATTCATTGGACCTTTTGAGGTTATTGAAAAAGTTGGCCCCGTGGCTTATCACTTATTGTTGCCCTCAGAATTGAGTAAAATCCACAATGTATTTCACGTATCCATGCTTTGGAAGTATCATTCTGATCCCTCGCACATTATTGAGCATGAATCTATGGAAATTCAACCAAACTTGTCCTATGAGGAAAAACCAGTACATATTCTTGCAAGGGAAGTCAAAATACTTCGTAACAAGACTATTCCATTGGTTAAAGTGCTCTAGAAGAGCCGCACCGCTAAGGAAGCAACATGAGAACTAGAGGAAACAATGCGAAAGCAATACCCTTATTTTTTTGATCCAGGTAAAATTTGAGGATGAATTTTTCTTAAGGGAGAGAGTTGTAACACCCCGAAATCAGGCTTAGTAAGAATTGGGTTCCGACGACCGAAAACCCTATACAGAATTGTCCAAATGTTGTATTGGCATTGACTGTGAGGTCAATTCCATTAATATTGGACTCTGATTGAGTCAAATTATTTTTTAAGGACCTTATTGAAAGTATTGAAAATCTATTTAGTGACTAAATTATAGAAATTGAAAGTTTGGGGGTTAAAGTTTAGTGTATCAAGAGTTGAGGGACTAACCTTGCGATTAGCCCCTCCTCAATTATAACTATCCATATGTGGGATGATCAAGCTTAATTTCTTCAAAGGAAGGAAAGCCTTGTCATTGTAAAACCAATAAAAGAAAGTAAATAGAAAAGAAAGACTTACCCGACTTCCTCAAGAAGCAAGCACCTCCTTTGGTCATCATATTCATCTAAGCTCACACCTCCATTAGAGCCTAATCTCAAGCTTAGTTTTTCTTCAATTTATTGTTATCGAAATGTTCCTACCGATTGGGTAAGCTTAATCCCCCAAACAATTGTTGAAATCTATGAAGGATTTGAGAGTAATCTCAAGCTAGGTTTTTGCTATCCATGGATAATTCATAGATATTGTATATATTGAGTTTAGATATTAATTTTGATATCGTTATATTGATATTGATATCGTAATATTGATTCTAACACAATCATATTATTTACCTAGCTAAAGAAATTGATAGAGAACATCCATCGTCTTTACCGAAAGCTAAGAACAAGAGGATTGCTATCCGAGAGCCGTAGAAGCTTCATATTATCAAGGTGAGTATAGTCAGAGTCTTAAGAGTAGGCTAGGTGCATTTCCAAATTTTTTTGTTAACGAAATTGTCATTGCTAACCTCATCGCTAAGGATTATTGCATCGAACCGTTTAGCGGATATTGTGGTAAGCATCGGTAAGTTATCGCATCGAGTATTGAGCATTGTCATTGTTATCGCCATTGTTAATGAACATTGAACATAGATATCGTCATTTTTATTGAGTATTGTTGATGTCATTAACATTGTTATCACCATTGAATCATGGAAACATAGGACATTGATCATAGAGCATTGACAATGTCATTGTTATTGCCATTGCCATTGTCATCGAAACATTGCAAACGATTCACGAGCTATTAATATCAACATTGAGATCATTGAAATATTACTAATGTCATTGATATTGTTATAGGAAATTGATTTTGAATCATTTCTCATTGATAAAGTCATTGAATATATTGAGTATTGTTATTGCTATTGAACACTGGTCATTGATATTGTCACCGGACCTTGGATTCGAAAGGACTTTGGATACAATTGGCATGCCATATAATTCATGAGCTCGGTGCACAGGTGGACTATGATTCTAGGGCTACGGCCTATATTGATTTGTCGAGGCGGGGGAATGTGTTGTGATATTGGTCATATTGGCGAGGCAGAGGGACTAGATCATTCATTGATTAGGCGAGGCGTAGGAATTCGCGTATCCACTATCTTGAATCGATCCAAGGGTTATTGTTGAAATATGAACTTATTGCTATTGAATATGATCATTGCATTGCTATTATTGACTCATTGCATTGTCATTGTCAAAATATGATTTCGGAATACATTTCATCAATAAAGTGTTTAGTTGTGACTAACTCACTAGGCAATGTATACCTAATGCATTTCATTTCATGCATTTCGGGTTAAGGATTTCACCGTTGGAGATCGAAAAATCGACGTTGTTGACAAGTAACTACAAGCCCAAGTAATGTGTTTTGCTTCTACGAACTCCTAGAATGGTGGCGAAGTAGTTGAACTAGTCACTTGAGGCCCTTTTGATATGTGTGTTTTGTGCATGGCATGTAAAAGTATTTAAAGCTCCAAATGGCTTTTTGGTATAGCTTATAGATGGCTAAATATGCATGTTTGGCACTAAAAGGTGAAAACCTAGTAAATGGATTTGAATAACCCTAATTTGACATGCAAGTAGATTATAGCATTGAAATATTGTTGGTAAAGTTTCATTGCTTTTGGATATTGTTTGCTAGGTCAAATGGACTAAAAACCAGAAGAAAATTGACATTACAATGCAGGGCGTACCGATACAGGTCAAGCTGTATCGATACGGCCCTACATATTTGGCCTGAGAAAGCATGAGTTAACCATAGCGTATCGATACAGGTCTGAAGTGTATCGATACAAATTTTGGAAGTAAGGTTTGGGTATTTAATTACATCGATACAGTCTTAGGGTGTTTCGAGACAGGTCAACTCTAGTCAACCCGTATCGATACAGTCCCAGTTGTCTATCGATACAGTATGGCTGTTATTACAGTTATAAGACTACAATTAACAAGTCAAAGTTGGTCAACCCATATCGATACGGTCCCAGTTGTCTCGAAACGGGACTTGACAGATTTATTGGGTTCTAAATCATGTACACCCGTATCGATATGGCCCCAAGGTGTATCAATACGGTGGAAGTTAATTCTGTTAAAAGACTTAGTCTGCAGTTTTGCATTATTTACAGATTGGTCACTTAACATTGTATGGTCTAATTGGATAGGTAAATGTTATCGGAATAACACGAAAATTTACAAGCTTACTTTTAATAAATTGAATTTCATTTTGGTATCATGAATTATTAAAAATGACCTCTAATTGGTCCTTAATTGATTAAATATCTTTCCTTAGGGGATAAATTGAGCTAATATGTATGTTCAGTAATGTTGGGAAGCATAATATTGATTAAGTGTTAACCATTACATAAAAATTCATCGCACTGATCACCATACGGCCCCTGGTAGCACATTCCGACCCAGTTCTTAGCCAGGCCGAGAAGAGGTGTTACATTAATATTTTGTTTATTTTCTTTCCATATTAATTCACAATACTAACACAAGTTTTTTTATGTCTTTTGTTTTATTTTGTTGTTTTAAATGAACCCTGTCATATTGCATTGTTTTTACAGCGGTTCGAGAATCAATTTATTAGGAAGTATTCAGTATGGCTAGAGGGTCTAAGATAGGAGAAGACAATACCACAGTTTGGACATGGTCAGAGAAAACTCAGCATGAGAAAGGAGACAGTCTTCGTAGGGGTGATGTGTTATAGATGAAGAATCATGCTAACTTAAATTCCAATCAGAATGTTTGCTTGCTGGAAGTCAAAGCTATATGGGATCAATGTGGAAATGACATGAAAGAATCATTCCAAAAAGAATTCAGGGACATAGCTTTACTGTTGAGTGAACATATAGATCAAGAGTTGCTTAGGGCAATGGCTTACTTCTGGAACCCAACATATAATTGCTTCACTTTTGGGCAAATGGGCATGACACCAACTCTCGAAGAGTACAAGGTAGTAATTCATTGTCCCAAAATTCAAAGTGATAAGATTTACACTGGACCTAGCAACAATTCAGGCTTTAAGAAGAAATTGGCGCTGATCACGGGAAAAACTAAAGAATGGTTGGATAGGAAGATAGATAATAGTTACAGTACTGATCAGAATAAAGACAAACAACGCATAAACTGGAGAGTCCTCAAAGAGTTGATATTGACAAGTGATGAACCAATTAGCATGAGAAGTGTATACGCCTTGTACATATACGAATTGGTTTTGTTTCCAAGGACTCCAGAACACATAGATCCGTCAGCAGTGGAATTGTTCGAGCGATTAGACAAAGGTGTAAATTCGGTGCCTGCAATCTTAATTGAAACTTATAGATCATTGACCGCGTGTAAGAAGTTAGGGAACGGAAGATTTTGGGGTTGTACGCAATTGCTCAAAATTTGGTTTAGAGGTCATAGGTGGAATACTCCTTATAGAGGCATCAGGTATCTCGACACGTACTCACCGATAGAGGAACAACTAGCTAGTTACCCATTAGAGAAGAAGAAAGAGGAACAATGGAAAGAATATTTAAAGACATGAAGGATGCCGATGTTGTGTAGAGGGCTCCCTGGTTGAAAAAGGGATCAACTTTTCTATACCGTTGTGGAGCCAAAGATTGGGTCCCCTATTGGTATCCAGACAATTCGGTTCAAGACAATTCGCACCAGCTACTATAGACATGGCACGATTTGAATACGCACACAAGACAAATAATTATAAGGGGATGGTAACTCAAACTGCAAAAGTATGGGAACAGCCGATGAGGGTTCAACCATATCAGGATTTGGAAGTTATGTCAAGATATGATGAATGGAAGACTCAAAAGGTTAATAATAACACATTCCGGGGATTCAAGATAACGTCAGCTCATCTGCTCAACCTCCTAGAAGCGCGCTATATGCATTAGAACAACTCAAGCATGATTGGGAGTTGGACTTGAAGAAATACGAGAAAAGAATCAGTGACCTGACTAAAGAATTAACCATGGCAAAGCTATACGTGAATATGCACGAAGGAAAAGAAAAGGAGCTCATAGAACAGAACAAGAAAATCAGTCGAGACTTGAAGGAGCTGCAAGAAATTTACGACAGTTACAAAGCTAAGCAAAAAGGAGGAACAAGCAAGGTAGTGCAAAACTTGTCAGAGAAATTGGATGATATGACGAAAGAAAGGAATAACTACAAGAAGATGTACAAAAAGAAGTCCCGAGAAAGCAAAGAGTCAAGCAGCAGGTCTAGGAAGAAGCTAGAAGAAGAGCAAGCCCGAAATTTTAAATTAACCGCCCAAGTGTCACAGTTGGAGCAAATGGTCATAAAGTACCACAATGAAGACAAGGTCCAGATGGAACAAGAAAATGATGGACTACAGAAAGAGATGGCAGAATTGGAAATTGCAGTACAAGACTTGAAGGAAAAGCTCATGAGCTCTGAGGGAGCACTACACCAAGAAAGTGGTGCATGGAAAGGCAAGTATGAAACAGCACAATGCACTATCCAAAACCAGAATGATGAATTGGTTAATTTCAAGAAACAAGTGATGGGTGTTTCTTTGTACGTCCAGATCTTGTCAAGACAAGCCACGAGACTGTTAGAACAACCGGATATCGAGCTCGAGCATGGAGAAGTTATTACCCGCTTGCTACATGAATTAGTCAATTTAGGAGTTAGGGCTAGCTGCTTTCTATAGGAGAAATTATCTTTTCCTTGTATTTGGACCTTTTAGCTAATGAATGTTTCCAAAAGACTAGTTCTTGAATTCAATGCCTTTTTGGGTTCATGCATTCATTCATCCATACATTTATACATACATGCGCTTACATTACATTTTATTTTGTGAAATAAATGGTTTAATAAAGAAAGGTTTTATAGGAGTTTGTTTTAAAACCGTAATCATACCGCATTCATATGGAACATGCTTGCGCTCCAAAACCATGGCAATAGAAGACAGGATTACCATTCTAGAAAATGACCATGTTGAAGTGAATAACATATTTGATAGAATTGAACAATCCATGAAGGACCAATTAGCCCAAGCAAAAAAAGAGATAATCAACCAGCTAACTGCTTTGATGGGACCAAAAGAATCCGGAAAGGGTAAGGCACATGATGGATTGAATGAAATGAATGAACAAGGTGATACTAAATCTTACATAAGGGAATAGCCTGAGGGACCTCCTCCTGTGAAGAAGGTCTATATCAATCTAGCTAAGGCTACTGCCAATCATCCTGTCAATATTTGAGCAAATTTTGGGAGTGGTGATGAAGTCCTGGACTTGAATACTGTCAATGAAATTGAAAAGATCTGAGCTGAAATAGAGAGGAAATATGAAGAGCATTGTAAAGCTCTGGAGGACCACTTACTGGAGATGCAAAGGGTGAACGAGCACGGGTCTAGTGCTGTTGATTTGAGTCTTGTTGCTGACCTAGTCCTACCACCCAAATTCAAGGTACCAAATTTCGAGAATTATGATGGGTCGACTTGCCCAAGAGCACATCTTACCATCTATTGTCGTAAGATGGCTACTTATTTGAAGGATGAGAAATTGTTGATTCATTGTTTCCAAGATAGCTTGACAGGCTCGACAGCTCGATGGTACACTCAGCTAAGTTGAGTAAACATAAGGACATTGAAGGACCTTTTTGAGGCCTTTAAGGAGCAATATAAACACATGTCTAAAATGGTTCCTAGTCGGGTCATGCTGCAAGCCATGGAACAAAAACCTACTGAAAATTTATGACAATATGCACAAAGATTGAGGGAGATGGAAGCACAAGTACAACCCGCTATAATAGAGAGCGAGATCACTCACATGTTTGTAAATAATCTGAGGGGCCACTCTTTGAACGTTTGATTGGAAACGCCACCCACAACTTTGCTGACGTGGTAACGACGGGTGAGTTAATTAAAGTAGCAATCAAGAGTGGAAGAATAGAAAGTGGAGAAAGTTCTTGCAAGAATTTCAAAAGAAATGACAATAAAGTAAATAACACCAGTGCTTATGAGGCTCCAAAGAATGTTACGATTACACCCATTGGAGCTGCAAGAAATACACAAAATTTGAACAAGAAGGATTCTCGGGGTTCGAGAAATGAAAAGATAAATTTTACATCAATACCGGTGTCATATTCTGAGTTATACCCACAATTGTTTGATGCAAAATTGATGAGGCCTTATTATCTTACACCTCTTCAGCCTCCATATCCTCTATGGTATGATCCAAAAGTTCATTGTAAGTATCATGTTGGGATCCCTCGGCATACAATCAAAAAATGTACTAGATTTAAGAAAGTAGTTCAGAATCTGGTCAATACTGGGGTGTTGAAATTTGATGAACCCAATATCGTGGCCAATTTGTTGCCAAACCATGGGGGCGAAGAGTGAATGCAATAGAGGAAGATGACGAAGCCAAGTGGCTAAAGACTGATGTGTTTGAGATCAAGTCTCCTCTGAAGTGTGTATTTGGAAAACTGTATAATGCTGGAATGATACATATAGGGATGAAAGTGTAGAAATAAGTAGAGTCAGGTGTATATTGTGAATATCACCATGAGGAAGGCCATGAAATTCAACGCTGTGCTAAGTTCTGGTGCTTGATTTAGGGTATGATGAACAACAAAGAAATTGAGTTTTTTGAAAAGACTGGTGGAAAAAAGAAAGTTGAAGTATGCACCTCTGAACCTTCAGGGGTTAAGTATGGGGTCAATAGGCCATTGGTCATATTAGCCAAGCCAAAGATGGAAGGCTCATCAGCCAATGTGAAGCCGGTAGTGATTCCCAAGATTGTGATTACTCCACCAACACTGTTTGCTTTTAAGAATTCCTACAAGGTTCCTTGGAACTATGCTGCAACTGTGTCTTCGCCGGAGAAGCCAAAGCCCCAAGAAGAGATAAAGCCATGGAAAGAAACAAAGACAATTTCAGAAGAAAAGCAAGATGAAAAGCCTGATTCAAAAACGGTAAATGAAGTGGGGGATTTCACCAGAAGTGGCAGATATTATTCACCCGAAACATCCAAAGAGGGTGAGAAGATAAAAGGGAAGGCTACAATACCGGAGAAGATCTTTAGGGAGGAGCCCACTCGTAAAATAAATGAGCCCGTTACAGAAGAACATGCCCAAGAGTTCCTGAAGTTCTTGAAGCATAGTGAATACAGTATAGTTGAGCAATTGAAGAGACAACAGGAAAGGATTTTTCCTCAAATTATTGTTGAGTTCGGAAGGGCACCGCAATGCTTTGATAAATGTGCTCAATCAAACGTTTGTGCCAAATGATATATCAGTACAAAGGCTGGACAGAATTGTGAACCATATTATTGTAGACAACTATATGACCTTCACTGATGACGAGATCCTAGAGGGTGGGATGGGATCTGTCAAGGCTTTGAACATCACAACTTACTGCAAGAGTCATGTTCTTCCTAGAGTATTGATAGACAAAGGCCTAGCACTAAATGTTTTGCTAATGGTTACCTTGCAAAGGTTGCCAATTGATCATTCACATATGAAAGCATAGAAGAACACTGTGAGGGCTTTCGATGGTACTACTCGAGACGTGCTTGGGAAGATCGAGGTGCCACTGTTAATTGGGCTGACAATTTACAAAATTTGACTTTGTGGTGATGGATATCAAGCCAACATATAATTACTTGTTGGGAAGGCCATGGATTGATTTTCCTAGCACGGTACCTTTATCATTGCATCAGAAACTGAAATTTATGATAGATGGAAAGTTGGTTTGTGTTGGAGCAGAAGAAGATATTATTGCTTCGGTAACTACTGATGCCCCATAAATTAAAGAAAATGAAAATGCTCTTGAATGTTCTTCCAAAGCTTTGAAGTTTATTAATGCGCCTTTCATTGCTGAAGGAAAGCCAATACCTTGACCAAGGCTATCAAATTTCACCAAAATGTCTGTCTGTAAGACACTTGGTAGAGGCGCAAAAATAGGAAAGGGACTTGGAAACCATCTTTAGGGATGTCTGCGTTCGAAGCCTGTTATCATGAAGAAGGATCGCTTTAGACTGGGATTTAAGCCCAACATTCAACAGAGGCAGAAGGATCCAAAAAAAAGAGAGGACCAGAAGAGAGCCCGATTTTGGGGGATGGAAATTTCTTTTGAACCCATGGCTTTTATTGACTTGACTAGCATCTTCAAGTCATGTGGGTTTGAAAATGTAGAAAAACAACTTGAGAAAGGCAACCTGGAATCTGTGAATCTTCAGGAAGAGGAGATCTTTGGCGAGATCATGGAGGGGCTGCATGTCAATGGCATATTTGTGGAATCCCAGCCTGGCAAGTATCTTGAGGGAATACGTCCATGCTTTCCTAGTGAAGCACTCAACAATTGGATAGCAGAAGATCTTCCTCTGGTTTTTAAGAATAAAATAGAGCAATGCCAAGAACCACCCTTTACTTTTGCCCGCGAGTACAAGGGATTATGTGTAAAAGGCTATTATGCAAGTTTACTTCAATAAAGATGCTTTCATGATGTTTCTCAAATGGAAAACATGTTTCTTTTTTCACATTCATTCCAAATATATTGATATTTTCCTTGCAAGTCTTCAACTATTAATTGCATGAATGATCCTAAACCTAATCCCAAATTAGTTTCTGAGTGACCAATGTGTCTAATGGAAGTCAATCAGTGTGAAGATGAAATGGAATGTGAAATCCTTAACGAATTACTGAGGTTGGTAGAAAAGGAAGAAAAACATATCTTACCTCACAAAGAAGAGAGAAATTTTGAATCTTGAAACTGTTAAAGTTAAAAAGTAGGTGAAGATTGGTACTATTTTCTCGCCAAAAATCAGACAAGAGTTAGTTGATTTGTTGCAAAAGTTCAAAGATGTCTTCGCCTGGTCCTATAAAGATATGCCAGGATTGAATACAAATATAGTGGTGCATAAGTTGCCAATTAGGCCAGAATGCAAACCGGTTCAACAGAAGCTCAAAAGGTTGAAACCGTAGACGATACTAAAAATCAAAGAAGAGGTACAAAAGTAGATTGTTGCGGGCTTCCTTGAAGTAGAACAATACCCAGAGTGGGTAGCCAACATAGTCCCGGTGCCAAAGAAAGATGGAAAAGTACGCATGTGCATGGATTATAGAGATTTGAACAGAGCAAGTTTGAAGGATAATTTTCCTTTACCTCATATTGACATTTTGGTTGAAAATACATTAGGACATTCATGGTTTTCTTTCATGGATGGTTTCTCGGGGTACAATCAGATCAAGATGAACCTAGAAGATATGGAAAAAACAATATTCATTACATTATGGGGCATGTATTGTTACAAAGTGATGCCTTTCGGACTTAAGAATGTAGGGGAAACATACCAGCGAGCCATGGTGACTCTTTTCCACAACATGATGCACAAAGAGATTGAAGTGTATGTGGATGATATGATCGTCAAGTCCCAAACTGAGGAAGAGCACATTCAAAATTTGTGAAAATTATTCCAAAGGTTGAGAAAGTACCAATTGAAGCTCAATCCAAACTAGTGCACCTTCGGGGTTACATCTAGAAAACTCTTAGGCTTTGTGGTTAGTAAAAGAGGAATTGAGATTGACCCAGACAAAGTAAAAGCAATCTAGAATCTTCCACCACCTCATTTGCAAAAAAAAGTTTGAGCATTCTTCGGGAGATTGAATTATATTTCTCAGTTCATTTCTCATTTGACTGATAAATGTGATCTAGTCTTTAGATTGCTTCGGAAGAATAATTCGGGTGAATGGGATGAGGAGTGCCAAGAGGCGCTCGACAAGATCAAGGAATATTTGTCAAATGCTCTAATTCTAACGGCAGCAGTTCCAAATAGACCACTTATCCTTTACTTGACGGTCTATGAAAATTCAATGGGATGTGTGTTGGGGTAACATGATGACACAGGGAAGAAAGAACGAGCCATTTATTATTTGAGCAAAAAAATTACAGAGTGTGAAGTACGGTACCCACCAATTCAAAAGATATGTTTGCTTTGGTTTGGGTAACTTATAGACTCAGACAATATATGATATACCACACTACTTGGTTGATATCTCGCCTTGATCCATTGAAGTTTCTGATGGAAGCTCCAGCATTAACTGGAAGATTGGCTCATTGGAAAATGTTACTGTCAAAATTCGACATAGTATATGTATGTCAGAAAGCAATAAAAGGAATCGCCATAGCAGATTTCTTAGCAAGATGTGCTTTAGAAGATTATGAGCCTTTGAATTCCCAGACGAGGATGTGATGAATATCTCCACGGAAGAAAGTGGAATCCCAGATAATGAAACCTGGAAGTTGTATTTTGATGGGGCAGTCAATGCCCTAGGACGAGGAATTGGAGCAGTGTTGATCTCTCCAAACAATGTATATTATCCTTCACAAGCAAGTTAGAGTTCTTTTGCACTAACAACATGGCAGAATACGAAGCATGTGTTATGGGCTTGCGAACAGCTATTGAAAGAAAGATAGAGGTCCTGAAGGTATACAGGGATTCCACATTAGTTATTTACCAGCTCCATGGATAATGGGAAACAAATGATGTAAAATTGGTTGAGTAACAAAAATTGATCCTTGAACTAATGAAAGAGTTTGAAGAAATTACTTTTACATACATCCCAGGGAGGATAATCAAATGGCTGATGCTTTAGCTACACTAGCTTTGGTATTCTTAGAAAATAAACCAGAGGATATGATGTCGATTCGAATGCAGAGTTATGAAACTCATGCTCATTTCTATAGCATAGAAGAGGAGCCAAATAGAAATCCTTGTTATTTCGATATTCTGCAGTACATTAAATTCCAGACATATCCCCTGGAGGCAAACGATAATGACAAGATAACTATTAGAAGAATGGCTTCAGGGTACGTACTTGATGGTGAAATCCTGTATAAAAGGGGCAATAATCATAACTTGTTAAGATGTGTCAATTCCTAAGAAGCTAGATAAATTCTAGTAGAAGTGCACGATGGAATATGCGGAACACATGTGAACGACTTTGCAATGGCCATGAAGATTATGAGGTATGGATACTATTGGACAACCATGGAAGGAGACTGCATCGAGTATGCTAAGAAATGTCATAAATGCCAGATATATACCGACAAGATCAATTATCCACCAATACCTCTTCATAAGATGCATTCACCTGGCCTTTTGTTGTTTGGGGTATGAATGTTATTGGACAGATTCACCCTAAAGCTTATAATGGAAATCACTTCATCCTTGTGGTCATCGATTACTTTACCAAATGGGTGGATGCAGTTTCTTATGCCAATGTCACAAGATCAATAGTCTGCAAGTTTTTGATGAAAGAGGTTATTTGTCGATATGGGTTGATAGAAAGAATTATTACTGACAATGCCATCAATTTCAACAACAAGGTAATAGCAGAAGTATGTGAGCAGTTTAAAATTATACAACACAATTTTTTGACTTACCGCCCTAAGATGAATGGGGCAGTGGAGGCGGAAAACAAAAACATCAAGAAAATTATATCAAAGATGACAGAGGCTCACAAAAACTAGCATGAGGAGTTACCCTTTCCATTGTTTGCGTATCGAACTTCGGTACAAACCTCAATTGGGGCAACACCTTACTCTTTGGTCTATGGGACATAGGCAGTACTTCCTATTGAGGTTGAAATTCCATCATTTCAAGTTTTGTCCGAAGTAAAATTGGACGAAGCGGAGTGGGTACAGGCTAGATTTGATCAACTGAATCTCATTGAAGAAAAAAGGTTGAAGGCCATTTGCCATAGCCAAATGTACCAGAAAAGGATGATGCGGGCATATGATAAGAAAGTTTAGCCCAGAGAGTTCCGAGAGGGAGATCTTGTGTTGAAAAAGATTTTGCAAATACATCGAGATGATCATAGAAAATGGATGCCTAACTGGGAGGGACCTTATGTAGTCAAAAAGGCCTTCTCTGGAGAAACATTGGTTCTAACCAAAATGAATTTTAAGGAGTTACATAAAGCAGTGAACTCTGATTCCATTAAGAAATATTATGTCTGAAGAATATAAAAAGAGAAAAATAAAAAATAGAGTGAAAACCCGAAAAGGGCGCTTCGCAAAATGAAAATATCTGTGGTGAAAATCCAAAAGGGCACCGTAGATATCACAAAAAAACATAAAAAAAAAGAAAGAAAAGAAAGAGGGTTCAAGATGAAAATCCACAAAGGGCATCTTGAAACCAAAGATGGATATGGGTTGAAAACCCGTAAAGGGTGGCTCAAATGACTTGAGATTAGGCATCCATTGATTAAAACCTCTCAAATACCTAGTATTTTGGGAGGGATTTCACATTCGTAGACATCTTGACAACGTTGAAGTTTGCTGGACAAAGGCTCAAGCTCAGAACTACATTTGGTTGATGGGGTGGATGTATCTTTCATGCTATAGATGCCCGAGGATCTGACTTTGTTTCTTGACTTTGTTGTTTCAGTTTGCCATGACTTTTCAAATCATCTTGTATTTTTACTTATAAGCCTTAATAAAATTCATGAATTATCTTCCGAGATTTCTTTATTTTCCTAAGGCATCATGCAAGTAAATAAGCATAATTCATTGAAAAACATATGATTTCTTGGTATTAGTATGTTTTGAAGGATTGTAGGTAGCTTTAGTACTCTAGGATATAGAAGAGGAATGTAAAAAGAGAAGACAGAGCAAAGTATTGTACCAACAGAAGGAAAATGAAACGCATGAATCAAGTTATACCTGAACAATTTGGAAGAACATACAGAAGATGAATGAAAAGTGCAAAAAAAGAAGAAAGAAAGGTGAAACCCGAGAGGACACCCAAAAAACAAAAAGAAAAAGAAAAAAGATAAAGATAAAGATAAAAGAAAACTAAGGTGAAAACCTGAAAGAGAGCCTTGAGAAAAAAAAGAAAAGAAAAACCAAAGTGAAAATCCGAAAGGACGCTTTGAGAAAAATAATCTAAAGTGAAAACCTAAAAAGGCGCTTTAGAGCAAAAGGGCCAGAAATGCAAGAGGAAGTTTCAAAGGTCAATCCCAAGCGTGAGATGAAGTAATAGTGGTTTCCTAGAAAGCATGAGCTGATTGATTAATCCCAATGAGTCATGGTTCATGTATCATATATAGATTAGAATTTAGGATGAAAAAAGAGTTTTTTGGGGAATATTTTAGGTTTCCGGCATGATGGCAGGAAATCGTCCGACGGCAGCGAACAGTGGCTGGAAAGTTTAGACGGTGGATGAAGTTTTGGAAGGGATGATCAGAGATACCAGCGATGACCGGAGACGGCGGTCGGTGGTGGCCAACATCACCTCTGGTGACCGGTAAACAGGCTGGGGTTTGGTTAGGGCGACGGTGGAAGATCGAAAAGAAGAAAGATGAAGAACATAAGGTGAGTTCTTGGTGTTTTTTGGGTTTTAATCTTCAAAAACATGAATTTTAGGTGGGTTTTGTGTTTTTTTAATTAAACAAGGGAAATACGAAGAACAAGTGATGAACTTGGGATGCATATGTGGTTTTGATCGGTTTAGAGGTTGAATCTGGGCTTGGGAGCTATTTTAGTTGAGAGAATTTGAGGGATGAGTGAGAGAGGAAAGAGAGTGAAATCGGATTAAGACCGGTTTAACTTGGTCCAAGGGGCTTTTATAGACCGAATTAAATGGCACCATTTTGGTGCCGGGTTAAATCAACCCGCATGACCGAGTCGGGTTAGGCCAGGGGATTCGCGCCCTACTCTTGCCCCTTTATACTTTGAGTTATTCAATTTTTCATTTCATCCAATTTGGTCACTTTTTTAATTGTAATTTGGCTCGCCAGTTTGTAATTTAATTCAATTTAGTCCCTATTTTTTAATTGTTTCATTTATTTTAATCTATTTTAATTATTGTGTGTGTGCATATATTTAAAATGGGTATATAGTACAATTGTTTAGATGATTAATTCACTTAGTTTAAATAATTAGAGCCTTTAAATTTAGGTTCTTTATTTAATTTAAATAATTCAAATAGGTGAGATAATTTTAGAAAATAAATGATTATTAAATGGAAACTTCAAAGTCCTAAGTTGATTAGTGTCTCATTGTAATGAGATGTTAATCAATGGGACTTTTTAGTACAAAATTTAATATTTCATTTAAACTTAGAACATGTAATCACACATAGTTATTTAAATTAAAATTGAATTAGGATTAGGTTTAAATTAATTAGAGTCACTAAGTAATTAGGAATATTATTGATTTAGGGCTTAATATGGATATTGCCCAAGCAATTGGGTCTTATCACATAAACCCCTAAATTTGATAATATTTATACATTCTTTAATTAATTTAACCAATTGGAGCCTATTAAGTTAGAATTTAAAATTAACAAGAACATAATCAAACATGCATTGAAAACCTTTTGTGTTGATATACATTTTTGAATATGAATTGAAGTATCCTAAAGCAATTAGATGTTTCAAAACTTATATTCATTTAAAATGTATTTTCTTACAAAAGGGTACCTCCATTTGGAATGAGAATTCATTTAACGATTAAGGATAGAATTAGATTTAAATTATTGTACGAAATGCCAAAATGCCAAGTGAAATTAAAAAGGTACCGATAATGGGCATTTGTGCGGGTGCTAATCCTTCCCCACATGTAACCGACTCTCGAACCCTAATTTTAAAGAAATGAATCTCTAGTTATTTTATAGTGTCTGGTCTACCAAAGTGACCGGTGGCAACTCCAAACATTTTCAAGATTAAATAAAACAAGTAATTTTCATGATTAATTAATAAAATTGATTTAACATGAATAACCATATTTTCAAAATTAAATAAAAAGAAAATCAATTTTATGGTTAATTAAGTGAAAAAACCCAATTTAACATGAAAGTCTAAGTTTTCAAAATTAAAATGGATAAAACCCTAATTTCTAAAGCTAAATGAATTAAAATGGACAAAAACCCTAATTTTAAAGATTAATCATCAGGCTATTTTCCACACATTCGGTTTTTAAAATGGTCGTGACACTTGCCACAGTTAGAGCTTTGATTGATGTTCATAAAGGTGAACTTACTATGCGCATGAATGACCAACATGTTACATTTAATATGTTTCAAGCTCTTAAATGTGCAGATAAAGCCGAGGAATGCCAAGCTGATGAAATGATAGAGTCCATTTTTAAAGTGGACGTGGCACAGCTGTGCCAAGATGCAGATGATGATGCCAGGGAATTGGATGACAATGATAACATGATTAAGGAGCCTGAAGAAACTTTGCAGACTGAAAAGGTGAGCTATTTTGAGCCACTGGAGTTAGATGGTAGAGAAATTAATGCACCCGAGCCATCAATTGAAGAACTGCCAGAATTGGAGTTGAAACCATTGCCAGACCATCTCAAGTATGCTTATCTAGGTAAACACTCAACCTTGCCAGTGATCATTGTTGCTGATCTCACTCATGATCAGGCGGAAAGATTGCTGGAAATTCTAAGCAATTATAAGCAAGCATTGGGATGGACCATGGCTGATATCTGAGGAATAAGCCCAACCATTTGCATGCACAAAATCAACTTGGAGGAATATCATGGCAAGACCATGATGGTTAGGGAAGATTGAACCCGAGCATGAAAGAAGTTTCTAAAAATGAGATTATCAAGTGGCTGTATGCCAGGATAATCTATCACATTTTCGATAGCTCATGAGTCAGCTCGATGCAATGCGTGCCAAAGAAAGGTAGCATGACTGTGGTGCAAAATAGTAAAGAGGAATTGATTCTCTTTAGGACTATTACAAGATGGAGAGTGTGCATGGACTACAGAAAGCTGAACAATGCCACAAGGATAGACCACTTCCCACTATCTTTCATCGATTAGATGTTAGACAAGCTGGTAGGTAAAGCTTTTTATTATTTTTGGATGGTTATTCAGGTTATAACCAGATTTCCATCGCCCTTGATGATCAAGAGAATACCACCTTTACGTATCCATATAGGACGTTTTCCTTTAGAATAATGCCATTCAGGTTGTGTAATGCCCCGAAAACATTTTAACGTTGCATGATGTCCATTTTTCTGACATGATTGAGCATAATTTGGAAGTGTTCATAGATGATTTCTCAGTGTTTGGCAAAACATTTGAGGAATGTCTTCAGAGTTTGGAGCAAATCTTGAAGAGATGAATTAAGACAAACCTAGTGTTGAACTAGGAGAAATGTCACTTCATGGTGAAGGAAGACATTATTCTCGGGAACAAGATAACCAAGAGAGGATTAGTGGTTGAGCAAACAAAAGTTGAGGTAATCAAGCAATTGCCACCACCAACTAGTGTAAAAGGTATTAGAAGTTTTTTGGGACATACGAGTTTTTACTATCATTTTATCAACGACTTTTCTAAAATTTCTAAACCTTTATTGTAACATCCCTCACCCGGCCTGGTCAAAAATCAGGTTAGAGAATGCTACCGATGAACGATATGGTGATCAATGCGATAAGATTTTCATTAAAGGTTAACATGTAATGAATATTATACCTTTCAAACCTTATTAATTATTAACATTAACCCAATATATATCCAATAGGAGTCAATATTTCAGTTATTAGGACCAATTTATGACTTTTATAAGTTTTAGGGACTAAATTGTAAATCTAATAATTTAGGGGCCCTTTCCTGTAATTAACAATACTACGATGAAATTTAATGCAATAACAGGATTCTCATAAATTTTCAAGGCATTCCGATAATATTTACTTATCTAATTGAAACATACAATATTCAGTGACCATTTTGTAAACTATTTAAAACTATGTTCAATGCCTTTTAATAGAATTAATTAACACCGTACCGATACACTTAAAACCGTATCAGTGCGCTAAGACATATTTCTCAGTTCCAGATTCAAAGGCAACAAGCCCGTATCGATACATCTAAACTTGTATTGATACACGTTGACCAAAGTTGACCCGTTTCGGTACAGCCTAAAGCCGTATTGATACAATTTATTTCCCAGACCTTACTGCCCAAGTCCATATCGGTACACCCCTCTTGGCGTATTGGTACGCTCTATTTTACCAAGACCAATTATGCAAGGTCGTATCGATACGCCTGTTCTATAATAACAGATTTTATCTGGTTTTTATTTGAATTAACCTGTTGAACAATGTCCAAATGCAATGAAATTTTACCAGTAAGTTATTAATCCATAACTCTAATAGCATGTCAAATCTCTTTTCAATATGAATCCATTTGCTATGATTTCACCTTTTAGTTCCAAGTATGCATATTTTAACCATTTCAAACTAAAACCAAGGTGACATTTAGGGCCTCTATGGCCTATACAAAACATAGCCAATATACACATACCCGAAAAATCAGATTCAACTAGTTCAACTACTTTGCCACCATTCTAGGAGTTCATAAGGACAAAACACATTACTCAAGCTTGTGGTGACTTGCCGAACTTCCAACTAGCTCCGATCTCAACCCGATACACTTTCTTAACCAGAAATGTGGGAGATGAATGCATTAGACTTACATAGTCTAATTGAGGTAGCCATAACAATGAATGAGCATGGTATGCAACTTAAAATGCTTCAATGACATATTTACCATGCTCAACAAGTAACATAGCGTCTATGATCAATGTTGTAACAATAATCAATGACTATATTCCACAACAATAATCAATAGCAATGATTCACATCAATGTTCAATATCCAATAATTCGCATCAATAACTAATAGTAATATTCAATGATTTCCTTGAATTGATTTCACAGTATATGGATACACGAATTCCACCTCCGCACCAATATCAATAATGGTCTAGTCATATTTCCTCCACAGCACCAACTTGACCAATACACATCAACATCCCTCCTCCGCACCACAATAAAGGCCGTAGCCAATACCCGTACCAATGAGCTCATGAATTCTGTGGCATGCCAATTGTATCCAATACTTCTGATCCCAAGGTTCAATAATCAACAACCCAATATCAATGTATCAATAGCAATGACTCGGTAACAATGATTCGATACGGTGATTCAATAGCAATAAACATATATCAATATTTCGATAACAATATGCAATAATTGGTATTCAATACTCAATAGCTTAAAATAACAATGCTTCAATACTTTCCATAATAACAATAACGATGTTTCAGACATGATTTCAATGTAATACTTACCCATTCTTACCTATGTGACTTCCAATAGGGTTTTATGCAAAAACCTTCAATACAATGGTTAGCAATACAATAAACAATAATCTATGATTCGAGATGGCACCTAGCCAACTCTCGAGAATCCAACTACACCCACCTTGAACTCTGAAGCTCCTACGGCTCTTGGATCATAATTCCATTTTTCCTAGCGTTCGTTGGAGATGATGGATTAGCTTCCTCTAACTCTTGAGCTAGGGAAGATCAAAAGGAAATTGTTACAATTAATATAACAATATCGATATTCATTTCTAAACTTAGAATAGCTATTAGCTATAAAATAGATTTGTATATTGAAACTTGAGAAACAAAGGTTTGACTTGAGAATTATAACTTGAAATTGGACATTTAATAATCCATGGAATTAACAATAGTTTGAGGGTTTCTACTTACCCAACCGATAGCTATACAATAAAACTCTAGAAGCAAAAAAAGCTTAAGTTTAAGGGGTTCAATAGAAGAGGTGTGTGCTTGAGCTAAAGGTTGAAGACAATAATGGAGGTGCTTGCTTATTTTCAAGACAAAGAGTGGGATTTGGATGCGGTGAAAGCAAAGCAAGGAAAGAGAGCTTTTCCTCTATTCATTTTAAGGGAGCTAGAGCCTTAATCATCACCTACCTCCCCAAGGACCAATGAGATGATTCTCCTTTGGCAAGGTTAAGGTTAAACTATATCCATCTTTCTTATCCCTTTCTCAATTTTCAACAATTGATGACTAATTGTCATCTCTTCAGATCATTCTCACGTGAAAGGGTGGCAAGCAAGTAGGCGAATCGTCTCATACTTCTAATTCTTTCAATTTGGTCACTAAATCAGATTTTAATAGGGACCCGTACCAATACACCTCTAATCATATCGATACGTTTGTCTCAAGTTTTGTAAGTTAGTTAAGAAGTAGTTGGATCGTATCGATACGGGTCCTACTGTATCGATATGCCAAACCAAAAATCAACATTTTCAACGAAACTCCTAACCATGAATGGGCTCAATTAAGGTCCCTTAACAACAAAATTAAAGACATAATCAATGTTAATGCAATATTTGTACTTCTCGGTATAGGGTTTCTGATTGCCGAAATCTTATTTTGACTAGACCGGTTTTTAGGGTGTTACAATTCTCCCCCATTAAGAAAAATTTGTCCTCGAATTTTTACCTGTGATAGGGTTGTGATCATCCACTTGTTTCTTGCCTCTCACATGGTACATCCGTGTAGAAGCTTTGGATTCAGGTTTGTGTGATCTTTGGATGAACCTCTAGACCTTCCGAAGGATCCTTGCCTTGTTCCCTTTCCTCGAAAGAATTGAGTAGGGGATGAATTGGCCGATGCAGAATTAGACTTGATAGTGTTATTAGGACAATCACGAATGAGGTGTTCCATCTCACCACAGAAGAAACAAACTCCTGATTTCTTGTGGATTTTCCTTCAGAATGCCTGTGACGACAGAAGTTACAAACTAGAAACTTCATTTCTTGCTTAGAGCCATCAGTACTCTCGATTGGATTGGCACTAGGAAAGAACTGAGTCACAACTTGTGGCTTAGCAAGATATTTATACTAGGAAGGCTATGAATACACTTTCTGTTTCGAATCATGGCGCTTCTCTTTCTTGAAAGATTCAGAAGAATAAGATTCATCTCGGTGCCTCCTTTCCGACTTGTTTAACCCACTAGTTCTTTGAGCCTTTTGAGCTCTTTCAGTAGCTTTGACCCTGTTTACAAGGTTTTGGAAATCGGTTATACACAAGGCCATGAATATAGGACGTAGTTCATCGTTCAACTCGTTAATGAACATCCTGCACTTTTCTTCTTCTTTCTTGATATACTCAGCCCCGTACCGAAAGTACTTGCAAAAATCATGAATGTACTACTTCATGGGTCATTCTCCTTGCTTTAGGTGAAGAAAGATATCACGCCTCTCAGCAAGGTAGTATTCACTGATATATTTCTTTCAAAATTCACAGAGGAAGAACTTCCAACTCACAGCCTTTTCAGGGACTGTAAGAATCGTAGTCTCCCACCAGTATAGTACTTTATCTGCTAACAATGAGAGAGCACATTCAAGCTTGTGTTCATCAGAACATTGTAGTTGCTTAGTCAGAATTCGTAAAGTATTGTCTAGCCAATACTCAGCAATTTCAGGGTTATCATCATTCTGCCCGATAAAAGAGTAAGCCTGGTATTGGGGTAACTTATCAATAGGAGCTCAGGTACTCGAAACAGCAACATTGGGCGGTAAGAGAGTTTGCTCGGCCTTCAATGAGGTTATTAAAACTTTGAACATGTCCACCATGTTCCTATAGCATTCTTCTTGAGCAACTTGCATATCAGGCTCAGGATTTCATACCGAAAGGTTCTGTGGAATCAGAGGATCCCTCCTCCTTACTTCCTCACCATGTGTGGAGGAGTCAACAATATGCTCATCTATTCGAGCTTGATTAGAGTTAGACATCTATAAATAAAGAGATCGAATTAGCCGTCAAGTCACAATATACAATAAAATAACACCTAAGTGGCAAAGTAACACAATAATCAATATGATCCGCCTCGGTTTAGTCCAGAACTGACTAAAGTCTAGCTCTGATACCACATTTATGATTGTTGTTAGAACAAAATGTCGCTTTTGCATTTTATGATTCTTGTTTAAGATCATTTTAAGAACTCAAAGAGAAGTTGATTTATGCCCTTATAGTCGTGGCACCGGATTGGAATGAGCCATTCGAGCTCATGTGTGATGCCAACGACTATGCCATCAGAGCAGTGTTGGGACAACGGCGTGGCAAAGTCTTTCATACCATTTACTATGCCATAAAGACACTAAATGGAACTCAATTGAATTACTCCACAACTGAGAAAGAATTTCTTGCAGTTGTATTTGCTTTTGATAAATTCAGATCTTATTTAGTTGGTAACAAAGTTGTGGTGTATACAGATTATTTGGCACTAAAGCACCTCTTGATAAAGAAGGATGCTAAGCCCAGACTAATCCGATGGACGCTTTTACTACAAGAATTTGACCTCGAGATCCGAGACAAGAAAGGTAGTGAAAATTTGATAGCTGACCACCTATCACGCCTAGAGCATCACCTTAAAGATGGTAAGACTGCTGCCATAAGAGAGGAGTTTCCAGATGAGCACTTCCTTGCAGTTAATGCTATGCCATGGTACGTTGACATATTCAACCACCTAGTAAGCAACATTCTACCACCAAATTTGGCATACAATGCAAGGAAACGTTTCCTGCGAGATGTTCGTCGGTATTATTGGGATGAGCTGATTCTATTCAAATAGTGTGCTGATCAAGTGATCTGCCGGTGTGTGCCAGAGGATGAGCAGCACAGTATACTGCAATTATGTCATGCCACATTGTATGGAGGTCACCTTGTTGGGATGAAGACTGCTGCCAAGGTGTTGTAGTCAGGATTCTTTTGGCCCACACTATACAAAGATGCCTACAATTATGCCAAGGCATGCGATCGATGCCAACGAATAGGAAACATCTCTGGCAGACACCAACTGCCGCTCCAAAACATTATTCCAGTGGATTTATTTGATGTATGGAGGATAGACTTCATGGGTCCATTTCCTCCATTATTTGGTAATTTATATATTTTGTGGTCGTTGACTATCCATCGAAATGGGTAGAGGTTGTTGTTCTACCAATGACCGATGCCATGGATGTTGCTAAATTCTTGCACAAACACATCTTTACATGATTTGGTGCCCCCATAGTGATTATTCATGATGAGGGTACCCATTTTAAATGCAATCTAATCTCTAAAGCTTTGTGCGGATATGAAATTCAGTAGAGGATTGCCATGGCATACCATCCACAAACAAATGGGCAAGCCGATATTTCAAACATGGAGATCAAGAGTATCCTTGAAAAACTATGAATCCAACAAGGAAGGACTGGTCCTTGAGACTAGATGAATCCTTGTGGGCTTATAGGACAACATTTAAAACTTCATTGGGTACTTCACCATTTAGACTCATTTTTGGAAAAGCATGCCACCTATCGGTGGAGATGGAGCACTGTGCATATTGGGCTATCAAAAAGCTTGATATGGCATGGAGAGTTGCTGGAGAAAAAAGCCTACTAGACCTAAATGAGTTGGAAGAATTCAGAACACAAGCCTATGAGAATTCCAGACTCTATAAGGAAATGGCAAAATGCTAGCATGACAGCAGGATAATGCCAAGACAAATCGAGGTAGGCCAACGTGTTTTGTTATTTAACTCGAGGCTTAAATTGTTTCCAGGTAAACTTAGATCGAGATGGTTGAACCCTTATAAAGTTGTAAAGCATTATATCCATAGAGCTGTGGACATCAAGAATTTGAAGATGAGAGATATTTTTAAGGTGAATGGCCAACAGTTAAAGCACTATTTGGAAGGTAATCAGAAGCATGCCAAAAAAGGTTATCCTCTTGGCAGAGGTATCGTAACATCATCATCATCGTGGTTTAATTTTTTTGTAAATATTAGGATTAAATGTTTTTCTTTTTCAGCAAATTCTTTATTTGTTTATTTTTCTTTTAATTTTCCTTTACTGCGTTGAAAGGTTTTCTTTGAGTATGTGTAGATTTAGTGTGCCACAAATAATGCCAAGGCATGACTTGGCATAAGATGATGACATAATGGGAGAATTATGCGTGTCAGGCAGAATGCCAGTGCAAAAGCTTGGCAAGCGGCGGATTGGAATTTTGGAAGAAGAGATTTACCCTAGCTTGATTAAATTCAGCCTATGAGAGAGATTATTTTCTTTGAGCTTAACCCTAGCTGCCCAAATTGGATTAGGTTGAATTTAAATTCAACTTAAACACCTTATCACTCCAATCTTTAAACCTATCACTTACAATCTTATCATATCACCTTTATCACTTAACCCTTTATTAAATCAAATCTTTTTCTTTTCCATCATTATCACCATTAAATTCGGCTACTTTATTACACCCCATTAAACACTCAAACTCTTTACTTTCTACCTACCCTAGCCGTTCAAAGAAACAAAACCCCTTTTCACTTCTTTCTTTCTTTATCAAGCAAGAACCAAGATTCATCTTTTCTCTTCTTCTTCTTTGGTCCAAACCGTCTCAAGCTTTCATCTTGCTTCAATGGCTTTTTCATCAACTCCCTTTAAAATCTTTTTCAATGAGGAAATTTGGAAAAAGCATGAAGAAAATTTTGCTTCAAGATCCTTTTGTTATGAGAAGCACTTCGACTTCAACAGTGACCAAAACATAGGATTTCCCTCTGATTTCATGGCTTTAGTAAGTATGCACAAATGGGAACTCTTCTGCCAGCAAAAAGGGGAGGTTTATGTGAATATTTTCTAAGAATTTTACGCCCACTTGACCACCAAGGAAAATCCATTCTTGATGATACGAGGTACAACGTTTGTTTTGATGAAGGTTATATCAATGACATGTTCGAATTGGGGGATGCCGAGGAGGAACATCTGGAGTATGCCGAGTTATTGACTGCTGCCAAAAGGAAGAAATTGCTGGCAAATTTGTGTGAATTAGGCAAGGAGTGGACTGAGTCTGGCAACGGACACCGCACTGTCAAGAGATTAGCGCTAAAATCTCAACCAAATGGGTGGGACCATTTTCTAAAGGCAAATCTCATCCCAACCACCCACAACGAAATGGTGTCGGAGGAATGGATGGCACTACTACACACAATCATTATTGGCCGAAAAATCAATGTCAGTCGAGTCATCATTGAGGAGACATATAAATGTGTTGGTAAGCCCAAAGGCAGTTTATTCTTTCCCGTATTAATTTCTAACATTTGCATGGGGCATGGTGTGCCCATGATTGATTTAGACAAAGGCCAAGAAATTAAAGGCACCACAATTACGTCGGCCCTATGGAGGCAACTCACTGTCACCAAATTGAAAGACAAGGGTAATAGGAAAGGAAAAGAATCAACGCCAATGCTCAAGATGCTGGAGGTAGAGCCTGACTCTTTCATGCCAGCTATTGTAGTGGCATTACTCTCCTAGATCCGCAACCGCCAAGAGATCATTCTCCATAAATTAGAGAGAGTTGAGGAGCACAATGTCAAGCTCTGGTAGTACAATCATGTAGGGACGTTGCCATCAGAGAAACCCTTAAAAAGATGTCCCCAGATTTCCTGACAGCCTTCCCAAATTTCCCTGTAGAGATCTTTGACAACAATAATGTCATGCCAGCCAGTCCTCAATCAAGTCATACCCAATCTGATGCCACAGTCCCGTTATCTCTAGTTCAAGTTGAATCCACTAATACTAAATCCCTATTTGAATCAAAGGAAACCAAAGCCAGGTCTACCAAAGCTAAGTCTACTACAAAGCCTGCCACAATACCTGTTGAACCTGCTCAGTCTGATGCCAACGCTACTCCTGCTGCGTCGGGACCTGCCAAGATTGTAGAGGAAGTTTTCTGAGATGTTGGAGCCTCCATTGCCGCCTCAAAGCCCAGCATGAAAGGAAGGAAAAGAAGGGGCCCCGATCATAGGATCTTTGTGAAGAGAAAGACCCACGTCACACGAGAAGAAGTCTCCGAAGGGGGGTCCTTTTCTTCCTAAACTCCTTTGTATTTCATTTTATTGCATTCACATATTCATGCATTTTATTTTTATGTTAATTGTATATATGTGTTGTTTTCACATCTTTGATTTGGGGGTGTGCATTACCTCACATTTATGCCATGCTTTCATGTTTTCATTTCTGTTGCCATGCCTTGTATGTCATATAGATTAGTTGCATACCAAACCATTAAAAATGAAAGAAATTTTTGCCTTGATTTAATTTTGAAGAATGTTAACACTTTGTTTGTCAAGTTTAATTTGATCTAGATTAGTCTGTCCGATGAAAAAATTTTAAATCTTTAGTTGCCTATGCCAACAGAATAGTAATGATAGGTCTGTTTAACAATTAATCTCTAGTTTAGAGAATTGAACTTTCACTTAACACGTAGTATGCATCTAGTTCCCAAACAAACATAGAATTGTTGAAACTAAGCTCATAATAAAAAAGAAAAAAATTGATGTTAGGGTAAAAAAAGAAAGAATAAGGCAACAATATTTTGCCAACGCAAGAAAAAGAAAATAGAACTCTCATCTTCCTAGAGATAATAAGTTACTTGAGGCTTCTTGGTTTGCTCCCTCTTAGTGCTCAAGTCAAAAAATTTAGGGTATGAGTTGAAGAGTAAAAGCCTAGTAATGCCTGGATTAACGTTGGAGTTCATGGTATGCTCCCTTTTATTTCTCACACCAAACAGTGTTATGGAAGCAAGCTTAAATTATTGCCAGTAGAAACCCTTGGAAGGAATAAAAGAAAAATAAAAATTCTGAGTTTAGGTAGTAAATTGGACTAAGGTAGTAAAAGGATACTTGACGCATATTACCTATACATCATGCACTCTCCATGCTCTTATACTAGAGTTATATTGCTGCACTTGAATTTACTACTTGCTTGGCATTACTGCACTAAGAAACCTGAGGACAGAAATAGAGCCAAATTTTGATTGCCAGCACTTGTTGGCATTCGAACCAAAATTTTGCTGAGGTACTATTTTCAAAATATTTTTATGTTTACTTGTATTACTTGAGGATAAGCAATGAGCTAGGTTTGGGGGAGTTTTACCTCCTCAAAAGTACTATTTTTTATTTCAATCTTACAATGCCTTTGCTTGCTTTTGAGTACGTTTAGTTGCATTTAGTTGTTAAATTCATGCATTTACATAAGGAGTTAGGATTTGTGTATATGCTAGTGTGATGGGCTGTTTTATTGGCAATATTTTAGGCTTGGCAGAGCAGAGCATAGCAAGGCAGCACATGAAGGAATGCCAGAGAGAATGTTGAGATGATGTCGGCACAGATGGACCAAATGGCGTTAAAGCTCCGGTTAGTAGAGAAGAGGAATTTGATGCCCAGCCAATTAGTTGTTGAACCTGAAAAAATAGGAATAGATCAGGCTGCGAGAAAATAGCAATTGGATCAATCTTCGAAAAAATAGTAGAAAAATAGTGCCAAGCTTGGTTGGCAGAATGATGCCATGTTTGGTTGGCGCAGTAGTGATGGCAGATGATGTCAGCCTTAACCTGATCAACTTACATTCAAACTTTGGATAAGATGGTCACTTCCCTTATCCCTTGAGTATTCAAAATTCAAACTCAAGAGCTTATCCTAGGTCTTCCTTGCATGCCTATTTAAAGAATGATCAAGCAAGCAATTGAGATCGATTGGAGAGATCGTGAGATCTATCAACAACCGGCTGCACCAAGGAGACGTAGTTCGACCAGCTTGACCGAGAGCTTGGACCTTGAAGAGCTGCCTCGAGAGACCCCTTTCTCGCCTATTCTCTTTGTTTAGTTGTTTTTATTTTCTTTTAAATGATGATGTATTTGTAAAACGTTGAAGGTTTTTTTGTTGATACCCTCACCATGAACTAATTTAATAGTTGGTGGGGGATATTTGTGTTGAACACTATTTTTATGTTTAGTTCTTAATAATGAAAATGCTTCAGCATTGTTTTCCCTATCTGGCATGTTCTACAATGTTTTATCAAAATTCATCCAAGCGAGAGCTGGCATTGTTGGCTTATTGAACCTTAATATCTTAACAAACTTAGGGGAAACAGTATGTTGCCAGATACTAAGGGGAGATGCTTCGAAAGAAGATTTCAAGTAGATGAGCTTACTTCTGGAATGAATCTACCCCTTAGGAGTATAGGTTGGGACTTAATCAAATTGATTTATGAAAAAAAAATCACTATAGAGATATATGGGTTGTTTACATGGTTAATTTAGGGCATTGACCATCGAGAGAGGCGTTGCAAATTTTGAATCTGCTCGTTAGACAATACCAAGGCATTACATTATTAAAGGTTAGCATGGCATGTGCTGTCACTGAATTTCACCTAACATTTTTTTCTTACTTTCATTTTAGTTATTGTATTTCAAACTATGTCATTTTTGGTTTAGTAGCATTGTAGTGGTATTATACATATTTGTTAATGCAATTTGTGTTAGCCTAATAGTTGATAAATAGTATAAAACCCAAAAAGAAATACTTGAGAAACCATTATATTAAAGTCATTTGAATTGTGAAATAAAGGCATGTTTGGCCCGTTTACGAGCAAAGTTAGAACAAAAAACACAAATAAATATTGTATTATAGTTAGTATAATTGTTAAGTTAGTATAAAAACCCAAAATATAAAACTACACAACCCATTTATAAATATCCATTAAAAAATAAATAAAAGGTCCATTAGATTTAGAGTCCATAATATATTATGCAAGGGCTCATTGGCCCGATTATAACTAAATAAAAACCTAATCCCTTTTGTTTTTTTGTTGTGCAGTCGATGGAGGGTCGTTGGATCAAGAATCGATCCAACGGCGCAGATTACACCAACTGGAGGGTGATGAAGTGCTTGTTCCCATAGCTGTTGGATCAAGGAGTTATCTAACGATCCAGATGTCTCCAGAGCAAGCCACGCGGATCACCACTCGCGCGTGACAGCCACATGCGCGACGTTTCAACTCCTGTCGTTCGTTCCATATTCTCTGGCGAGTACCCGAGCTATTCTCGTTGCCATTTACTCTTACCGGCGTCTCCTCCGTTGAGTCGAAGCCATCAAGGACATGAAAAAGAATGAAAAAAAGGATTGAATCTCGAAACCATAGCAAAACCCATCAAAAGTCAGAGGATGCAATCCCTAAATAGAAGCTCGGCAAGAATCAAGCAAAAATTAAATCAAAACCGAGGCAAATCGGGGAAGAAATTAGGGATTCATGCTTAGAATTCAAGCATTTCTTGTACTATAAATAGGATTGCAAATTTCATGTAACATCATTATCAGATTCATACGAAGAATACAAATCACATACAGACACAATAAGCATTCGGATTCCAAAGGTTGTAACAATTGAACAAGTGTATTCAAGCATTTCCAGTGAAATAAGGCAGATTTTTCTGGTAATTCTTTCTTCCTATGTTCAATTTCGTTTTTAAATAAAGAAAAAGGATTGTTTTTACCTCTGTTTTTATTGAAAATGCCACTGTGATTTGATTCCAACATAGATCTAGCGAAAAAATTCAATTGGAGGGTCATCAGAATATGAGAAATTAGGGTTTTTATAGAAATTTCGCTGCCGGCAATGGTGGCTGTTGTCGGTGGATGGTGGCCGGCACAACGGATGTTCACCGTGTTCTTCATTGAAGAACACGAAGAACATATTAGAGGATTTAAAAGATGGTGGTTTTGATCCGTTTCAATAAAAGGGAGAAAATGATTCTTGTTTCTGATAATGGCTATAAATACCAACCTGTTAGACCGACCCATACTTGGTTATAACCCACGCCCTACTTTCATGGATCTTGTACCGTGGCTCTCCAGTTTTTCAATCCTTCCAATTTAGTCCTTTTTTTCTTTAAAATTAAACACCAGATTTCTAATTGCTTTCAAATCGACCATCCAATTTTGTCAATTTTTCAATTTAACCCTTGTTCCTTTTAATTGAGCATCTTTTTTATGAAATTATTTTTAAAATAACCTTCAGATTATTTTTCTCTCAATTAAACCCTTAACCAAAATTTTCTTTTAAAAAAATAATCCCTTTCTTTGTTTATTTCTCCAGTCATTTAATTTAAGTAATTTTATTTATTTTAGATTTTTATGTGAGTATTTGTATGTTTTTTATGTTTAATCCTAAGGAATAGGTTCTGAAGAAATAGATTAGAGCCATTTTGTAATGAAAAACTTCCTTCATATCTTAAAATAAAACACACTTGAATACATTTAAATCTTAATAGTTAAAATGAATGTAGATATTCCTTTAGGGTTTAATCATTGATTAGGTTTTAATGAAAATTTTAACACGTTTAATTTTCTCTGTTGGTTTGTTAAAAATTGAAAACTTAATTAATGTGGTGTCTTGTCAAGCGGGAATGACGGGTTAGCGCCAGGAGTGTTGACAGTGATTAAAGTTCATTTCCTGGGCGATAAGACTGTTAAAATAGATTTATATTCACTTAGCGGACAAATAAAGCGAAATCATGTGAACTTGCAAAATTCCAATTTTCAAAATATTATTTTGAAATCAATTAGGTACCATTTTTTGGGCGCTATGGGGGTGGTAACCCTTTCCCACACGTAACCGACCCCCGAACATGTTTTCTCTTATTTTTTGTGGACCAAAATAGTTGTTATAATAAATAAAACATTTTATTAAAATAACCCTTGTTTTAGAAGTGATCCAATCACACTTTTTGGAAAAAAAAGATTGGTGGCGACTCCGTGTTTTCTTAAGTTTTCCAAATAACGTCAAAACCTTTTCCTTGAAAAGGGTTGCGACAGCATGAATAGCGTGAAAATCAAGCATCCCTTGCAAACGCTCATCACTCATTTAAAAACTCTTCTTGCCAACTTTGTTTTGTTTTTATTTCTTTTCTTTAAAACTGTTTTCAAAATCAACTTCAAACGAACAATACTTTTCCTTTAACAAGTAAACAAGCAAGGCAATCAATCTCTTGGCCAATCCTTGTGGGAATGATAATCAGCTTGTTGCTGTATTACTTGTCGACCGTGTATATTTGCACGCAAAAGACTAAATCTTGGAACTTTTTCATACATTTCCAATACAGTTTTACCCCTTTTGCCAAGCACTCTCTCAGTCGAACAATACTCGAGGTGGAGTATTCGGTACACATAAATCCCTCAACACCCCAGGCGACTTATTTATAGTGCACTATCAATCCTATGGTCGGCTAACTATATTTGATAACATTTTAAACCACATCACTTGCCAATATAATTTATTTTTAACCATGTACCTCACTATTTTTATAAGCAACAATAAAAAACCATTTTCAATGCATTAAACCATGCATTAACAAGTATTCCTCATACTTACATGAATCATTTTTCAAATGCATTCATCATCAATATATGATCAAAATCAGTATAAACCATTCTCAAAACATGCTTAAACAATAGATACCATGTAATTCAAAAATAAGTGCATAAAAACATTTTCGCCAAAGCACGACTGAGGGAGAAATCTCATCAAACTTACTTTCGAGTTTAAACCAGCGTTTCAAGCTTAATTTAAACTCCCAAAATAACCTTTAAACCATTTCAAAGCTTAAATCCACATTCTCACTCACCGACTTCGCAAAACCTTGTTCGCCGATTGAACTCCTCCTCCAAAGCTTCCAAAATGGTGCCACAAGCTTGAGGATCTTCTTCCACTGATTTCACCACGCAAAAATAGAGGATTCAATGCAAAAAATGCATTCACAAACCCAGCAACAACAATTCACAACAATGCTCCTCAAACTCTAACCTAAACCCCTCCACAACAACCTTACCTCAAATGAGTGAATTTCCTCTCAATTTGATGTTTTACTCTTGAAAAACAAAAGAAGACAATGAGATTTTGGAAAACAGGATCGAAGAATCCATTAGAAATCAAAAGTGTAAGAAATCAAGATTATTACCTCAAATCTTTGATGCAAAAGAAAGTATTTGGCTGAAGAGAAGCTGAGGGAAAAGTTTGAGAAAAGAAATTACGTCAAAAATATTTGTAGGAAATAACTACCTCCTTTAATTAATTTCCTTAATTAAAACTCATTAAAATAGTCCCAAATAAAAAGGAAAATTAGATTAAAAACATTAGGTAAAATAGCTCCTTAAGGATTCTAAGATTTGACCTTTTTTCAAAATAGTCTCTAAAAATAGTTTTTATTCTTTACATTTTGGTCACTAGCCAAAATGTCCAATTTCCAAATTCCATTTTCCAAAATTGACTTTACCAAAAATATTCATATATTAAATATTTTTTATATATTTTCCCATATTGTTCTCACACCAAAAATATTTACACTGATTCTAATCAACATAGTAACTCCTAGGCCCAAAACTGGGGCGTTACAACTCTCCCCCACTTAAGGAATTTTATCCTCGAAATTTTACCTAAATGAAACAAATGCAGAACTACTTCATCATGTCCGCCTTACTCTCCCACATGGCCTGCTCAACTGCACAGTGTCGCCACAACACCTTCACAAGCTCGATCGTCTTACCACGAAGAACCTTACTACTAGAATCAAGGATCTCAACAGGTTCCTTATCATAAGACAGATCCGGTCGCAACTCAATGTCCTCCACCGACATAAAATGCGATGGATTTGATCGATACTTACGCAACATCGACACATGAAACACACCATGAATCTTCTCTAACTCAAGAGGTAACCTCAACCGATAAGCCACAGGTTCTACATGCTCCACAACCTCATACGGTCCAATGACCCTCAGACTAAGCTTTCCCTTATGTCCGAACCGCATCACCTTCTTCCAAGGTGACACCTTCAAGAACACACGATCCCCAACAGCGTACTCAATCTCTCTACGCTTCAAATTCGTGTAGGATTTTTGACGATCAGAGGAAACTTTCAAGCGATCACAAACAAGCCTCACTTTATCATTTGTTTCCTTCAACACATCTGGCATAGAAACATGTTTTTCCTCAGCCTCGGCCCAACACAAAGGCGTACGACACTTCCTACCATACGATGCCTCATATGATGCCATTTGTATACTAGCCTGATAACTATTGTTGTTATAAGCAAACTCCACCAAAGGCAACTACTTCTCCCAAGTCCCTTGGAACTCAATGATACAACACCTCAATATATCTTCCAGAACATGGATCACACGCTTAGACTGACCATCTATCTAACGATGATACGAAGTACTGAAATTCAATCGTATGCCCAAAGCTCGATGCAAACACTCATAAAATCTCTCTGTAAACCATGGATCTCTATCCGAAACTATGGACTTAGGCACCCCGTGCAACCGTGCAATCTCAACAATATACATCTCCGCCAACTTATCCAAGGTTTACGTTGTATGCACAGGTAAAAAATGTGCACACTTCGTAAACAACAATCACCCAAATGGAATCCTTTTTAGTAGGCGTCAATGGCAACCCAGACATAAAATCCATAGGGATTCTCTCCCACTTCTATTTCGGTAACCTCAACGGTTGCAACAACCTGGAAGGAAACTGATGTTCACCCTTGACACGTTGGCATACCAAACATCTAGCAACAAAATCAGCCACATCTTTCTTTAAACCAACCCAATAGTACTCTTCCTTCAACCCTCGATACATCTTAGTACTATCCGGATGTATAACAAAAGGACTAGTATGCGCCTTGTTCAAAATGGTACGCCTCAACTCATCGTCACTAGGCACCACTACTCGATCTTTAAAACATAATACTTCATAATCATTAAAGTGAAAATCCGTCAGATTTCCATCCATGATATCCTTAACATGCAGTACCGATGCATCATCATAAGATGTCACACTTAATCTTTAAACAAGCAAGGCAACATTGTTTTTTATATTTTTTTCCTTTAAAACTATTTTCAAAACCAACTTCAAATGAACAATACTTTTCCTTTAACAAGTAAACAAGCAAGGCAATCAATCTCTTGGCCAATCCTTGTGGGATTGATAACCAGCTTGTTGTTGTATTACTTGTCGACCGTGTATATTTGCACGCAAATGACTAAATCTTGGAACTTTTTCATACATTTCCAATACATTTTTACCCATTTTGCCAAACACTCTCACAGTAGAACAGTACTCGAGGTGGAGTATTCGGTACACATAAATCCCTCAACACCCTAGGCGACTTATTTATAGTGCACTATCAATCCTATGGTTGGCCAACTATATTCGATAACATTTTAAACCACATCACTTGCCAATATAATTTATTTTTAACCATGTACCTCACTATTTTTATAAGCAACAATAAAAAACCATTTTCAATGCATTAAACCATGCATTAACAAGTATTCCTCATACTTACATGAATCATTTTTCAAATGCATTCATCATCAATATATGATCAAAATCAGTATAAACCATACTCAAAACATGCTTAAACAATAGATACCATGTAATTCAAAAATAAGTGCATAAAACAATTTCGCCCAAGCACGACTAAGGAGGAAATCTCATCATATTTACTTCCGAGTTTAAACCAGTGTTTCAAGCTTAATTTAAACTCCCAAAATAACCTTTAAACCATTTCAAAGCTTAAATCCACATTCTCACTCACCGACTTCGCAAAACCTTGTTCGCCGATTGAACTTCTCCTCCAAAGCTTTAGAAATGGTGCCACAAGCTTGGGGATCTTCTTCCACTGATTTCACCACGCAAAAATAGATGATTCAATGCAAAAAAATGCATTCACAAACCCAGCAATAACAATTCACAACAATGCTCCTCAAACTCTAACCTACACCCCTCCACAACAACCTTACCTCTAATGAGTGAATTTCCTCTCAATTTGATGTTTTACTCTTGAAAAATAAAAGAAGGCAATGAGATTTTGGAAAACAAGATCGAAGAATCCATTAGAAATCAAAAGTGTAAGAAATCAAGATCATTACCTCAAATATTTGATGCAAAAGAAAGTGTTTGGCTGAAGAGAAGTTGAGAGAAAAGTTTGAGAAAAGAAATTACGTCAAAAATATTTGTAGGAAATAACTACCTCCTTTAATTAATTTCCTTAATTAAAACTCATTAAAATAGTCCCAAATAAGAGGAAAATCAGATTAAAAACATTAGGTAAAATAGCTCCTTAAGGATTCTAAGATTTGACCTTTTTTCAAAATAGTCTCTAAAAATAGTTTTATTCTTTACATTTTGGTCACTAGCCAAAATGTCCAATTTCCAAATTCCATTTTCCAAAATTGACTTTACCAAAAATATTCCTATATTAAATAATTTGTTTAGATATTTTCCCATATTTTTCTCACACCAAAAATATTTACACCGATTCTAATCAACCTAGTAACTCCTAGGCCCAAAATCGGAGTGTTACAACTCTCCCCCACTTAAGAAATTTCATCCTCGAAATTTTACCTAAATGAAACAAATGCAGAAACGACTTCATCATGTTCGCCTTACTCTCCCACATGGCCTGCTCAACTCCACGATGTCGCCACAACACCTTCACAAGCTCGATCGTCTTACCACGAAGAACCTTACTACTAGAATCAAGGATCTCAACAGGTTCCTTATCATAAGACAGATCCGATCGTAACTCAATGTCCTCCAGCAACATAACATACGATGGATTCAATCAATACTTACGCGACATTGACACATGAAACACACCATGAATCTTCTCTAACTCAAGAGGTAACCTCAACCGATAAGCCACAAGTTCTACATGCTCCACAACCTCATACGGTCTAATGACCCTCAGACTAAGCTTTCCCTTATGTTCGAACCGCATCACCTTCTTCCAAGGTGACACCTTCAAGAACACGCGATCCCAACAACGTACTCAATCTCTCTGCGCTTCAAATTCATGTAGGATTTTTTACGATCGGATGAAGCTTTCAAGCGATCACAAACAAGCCTCACTTTCTCATTTGTTTCCTTCAACACATCCGACATAGAAACATGTTTTTCCCCATCCTTGGCCCAACACAAAGGCGTACGACACTTCCTACCATACGATGCCTCATATGATGCCATTTGTATACTAGCCTGATAACTATTGTTATAAGCAAACTCCACCAAAGGAAACTACTTCTCCAAAGTCCCTTGGAACTCAGTGATACAACACCTCAATATATCTTCCAAGACTTGGATCGCACGCTCAGACTACCATCTATCTAACGATGATACGAAGTACTGAAATTCAGTTGTGTACCCAAAGCTCGATGCAAACACTCCTAAAATCCTCTGTAAACCGTGGATCTCTATCCGAAACTATGGACTTAGGCACCCCGTGCAACCGTACAATCTCAACAATATACATCTTCGCTTACTTATCCAAGGTATACGTTGTATGCACTGGTAAAAATGTGCACACTTCGTAAACCGATCAACAATCACCCAAATGGAATCCTTTTTAGTAGGCGTCAATGGCAACCCAGACATAAAATCCATAGTGATTCTCTCCCACTTCTATTTCGGTAACCTCAACGGTTGCAATAACATGAAAGGAAACTGATGCTTAGCCTTGACACGTTGGCATACCAAACATCTAGCAAAAAATCAGCCACATCTTTCTTTAAACCAACCCAATAGTACTCTTCCTTCAACCCTCGATACATCTTAGTACTATCTGGATGCATAACAAAAGGACTAGTATGCGCCTTGTTCAAAATGGTACGCCTCAACTCATCATCACTAGGTATCGCTACTCGATCTTTAAAACATAATACTTCATCATCATTAAAGTGAAAAATCCATCATATTTCCATCCATTATATCCTTAGCATGTGGTACCGATGCATCATCACTCGGCCAACAAGCCTCTATCCCGCGTCACACTTAACTGCGCAAACATCGCTCTCAACTCCACCACAACTTTCCTACTCAAAGCATCAGCTACAACTCCACCAAATGATACTCAATCGCCAAGTCATAATCCTTAAGCAACTCCAACCATCTCTGTTGCCTAAGATTCAATTCTTTTTGAGTCATCAATTATTCTCAATACAAATGCTCGAATTCGAACTCACATAAAATAAGACAACATGAGCATTGAATTTGAACATAGTTCAACTCTATAACTACACTAACAACACATAATTATTTAGCATTGAATTCAGATGCTTACCAACTAATTTAACATCTCTTTACAACCTTCTTTGATCATAACATCAACATAATGCAATATAACTTGTTAGAGTTACTAATCAATTTGTAGTTTTGTATGTACCCTTAGCTCTTTAATAAATTTCTTTTTTATATTGTTTTCTTAATTTATAAGTTAAAGAACAAACTCACACTTCCATGGTTAACATTTACAATACATAACCCACATCCTAAAACAAGGTTAACTTTGATTTCAAATTTCAAAATTCATCTGCAACTAGGGAAATTAATAATGATTTTACTAGCTTATCACCTATGGACTAATTCCATTCTAAGCTATGATAAACCGGCTAAAATATATAATTAAACATTTAAAAATGGTTCAAATCCAACGAATTTACACTTAAATTTCAAATTTAATCCACAACAACTGACCCTAATTTCCCTAATAATACAATATTATGAATTTAAAAACAGTAAATAAATTAAATTGATGTCTTTACCTTGATGTTAGAACAAATATCTGGTTCATGATTTTCTCACAAATGGTTAAATATTGTGGAGACCGTGAAGTTTTTAGAAAGAGGTAACTTTGAAAGAAATTTTGGTGGGATTCGTGGGGTTACTAAAGTAGGGTTTTTAGGAATTGAATTTTGGAGAAGATGGTGGAGACCGTAGAAAGGATAATTTTGGGGTAAAGGGTGAGTAGGTGGGGATTTTAGGCTTTTCATTATTAAAAGGTAAAACATTTTTAAAAATTGTGCGGGGTCAATTTTTGAGTGTATTATTATTATTATTATTATTATTATTATTATTATTATTATTATTATTAAATGGTGAGGTTTGTGGAAGGCTTTTGGGAATCATGGTGAGGCCCTTGATGTGTTTAGAAAATGGCGGGTTGAATCACATCCGTATGCGATGTGTATGGTTGAACGTCTCAATGAATTTCGTATGTTTGGGTTTCTGATCCGGGTATCATTTGCATAACATGGTAGATCATCATTGGCAATGTAAACGTGCGGTCGCCTCGTATTCTGGGGGTCGATTAAGGGGTGGTGGATGAGGATAAGAAATGCATTTCTCAAGGATATAGTTTGGCACGGACGGAGCTATTGATTGCCCCTCCCTATTCCCGTAGATTTTTTTTTTTTTATCTTTGTCCCTTTAAATTTTGTTAAAAATTGATTTATTTATGATTTTGCCTCCCCACTCTTAAACATTTATAGTTTGCCCTGCCCCAAGCCCCAAATCTTGACACAGTCCCTGTAGTTTGGGGTATTGCAAGGAATCTGCTACACTGGGTTTCTTGGTGAAGGAGATGCACGCAGTAGGTCTGAGTGGTTTCTCCCTTGCGCGCTACTCAGGAAAATCTATGCTTATGTTTGAATCTTAGGAGACTCTACGGAAATTCGTGGCTTCTTCTTCGGCGTTAGTTTGTGAAGGTGGAAGAATGGACGACTCGTCTTGGTTTCGTGGATAGGAAAGTTTGGCTCATTACATACGGGTTCCGTTTCAAACATGGTCCAAAGGAACTTTTCAGAGTGTGGCTTTTCTTTGGGGTTCTTTTATAGGTGGGGATGAGATTACGAAGAATTCGATTAAGTTTGAAAAGGGACTGATTCAAATTACATCATCTAGTTTAGCTTGAATTGCAAGGAAGTTTCCTTGGTAGTGGATGATTGCGATTATATGTTGTGGGTATGAGAAACGGACCAAATCCTAGTTCCAACTATGAGATGCAATTGCGAAATTGAGGAAGCCGGGGAGATTGTGAGTAGTGGGGTGGAATCCGATTCCCACTTGGAGCATGAGGATGATAAGGTAGATCACCCGACTAGGATGGAAGATGTTGTAAATGGTCATGCTGCACAATTGGCTTTGGAGGGAGGCGAGTTGGGTGGGGATCATGACAAGGACAAACCTTGTTTGTGGCAAAAAATACGTTGTGGAAGGGTGTGAGGACTGCCCTTAGCCCGTGTATAAGATGGGAAAGGGAAGGTGATGAGATTGTGGTTCTAATTGAGAGGACAAATGAAGAATTTGTGTCGAAAGGAACTCTATCCGTTGAAGCTTATCATGAAGGAATGGCATTTGAAACGCAAACCTTAGCCTTACCTGAATCTGCAAGTGTTGCATTGCCACTAGGGCTCTCGTCTACTGAGTTCGTGTTGCACAAGGGTGTGAATAGGAAGGTACGTGCTATGTCCGATATAGTTCTTAGTTTTTGAACTCTAGAACAACGAATTGAAGCGGAAGCACGAGTGCAAAAACGTGGTCCTGGGAGGCCTCATAAGAACAAACAATAGTCATAAGATTTTGCGTATAGTTCACCATCAGACTCAGATTTTCTGCATAGAAAGAAAGCTATTTTTCAAGAAGCGAGGGAAACATTAATCTTGGGACGTCTTTTGGGTGTTAGTCCGACTGGTAACGAGGACATGATTGTCCAAGATATAGAAAGGATTATTGTCTGAGTGCGAGAGGATTTCAGGTTGTAGGAGGATGAGGGTCTTAACATGGAATGTCCGAGGATTAGATGGGTCGACGAAGAATATGGCCCAAGAACTGGTGAAGAAACGACACTGCGACATGGTCTTTTTACAAGAAACACATATGGAAGTAGTTAATGATGTTGTGATGAAAAGGGTTTGGCCATCCGATTGTTTTGAGTGTGTGGCTTCACTATCGATTGGTCCCTCGAGAGGTATTCAGATTGTTTGGGAATGGACGCGATTTATTCTGGCGACATCGTTGGTTCATCGAAACTTTGTGCTGGTTACGGGACGGTGGGTTTTGGACATCTTTGAATGTGGTATGGTTGTTGTGCCTGCCCCATGTATATTGGAAGAACAAAGTCAATTGTGGGATGAGTTTCTTGGGATTATGGCTATGAGTGCAGCTCCTTTATGCCTCGGGAGTGACTTTAATGTTGTGCGATACGAAGAAGAAAGTTTTGGGGTGTAGTTCATTATTAAGAGGTGCTTCCGATTTCATGAATTTTATTGAAGAAGGTGGTCTTCTTGAGTTGCTGATGGTAGGGAAGCAAATAGTATGGTTGTTGCGTTAGTAAAGGAGGCATTGATCGAACAACATGGTTTAAGGTGGTGCATGAAGCTTGAGTGGTGGGTACAATAGTTGTTTTTGCACGCTCATGGTCTGACTATTGTCACTTGTGGCTGGGAATATTGGCGTATCTCACTACCGGGGAAAGTTTAGCGGGTTTTGAGCTATGTTGCACTGATACGGATATATGTATAGATACGGAGACGGGGACAGAGACAAGAAAAGTTAATTTTTAAAATTACAGGATACGAGTACGACAAGAGTACACAAAATATAGAATAAAACCACACACATATATAATATCTAAAGGAACCGGTAGAAAACAAAAAATTCAAATGGAATCGAATTGAAGTTATTAAATCCTTGGATTACTTTGTAAAATTTATAAAATTAATGGGGTTAATTCGTAAATTTTAAAAGTTCTGCGCCACTTTTATGAACTCTAGATTTCTTAAGGATTGAATGTTAACTCTCTGCCGTTTCTTTTTTCCTTTTCGACTGTTTCTTCTTCTATTGTTCGTGAGTTGATTAGTTTTTTGTTTCTGAGTCGCGTTTCGGGTAACTATGTTCGGGCGCTCGTGAAGGTCAAATATTATCCCAAAAACATTTCTAAAGATATTTCAACCGTTCCCGATTATTTTCGGTCATATCCCGTTAACGCGGGGCGTTCTCGGTACATACTCTAATCGTACTCGTCCCGTAAACGTTTCGGGTACTTGAAACAAGATTGTCGCACCTGTGCTTCCCAGGTTTTGAGTGCGTTGCCGGGGGATTATATGCTGGGCTGTTTGCTGGGTGGTGCGTGCAGCGTGCTGATTGGTCTTAGTTTTTTCCCTTTGTTTTTTTTTCATCTTGGTGTTGCACTTTCTTTCTCTTTTGGCATTGAATTATTATATTTTTTACACTCAAATACTATTAATAGTAAATATGAAATATATTGAATTATTATATTAAATATAAAGTGATTTCACCTCAAAAACAACTTAATTTTCCACCTCAAAAATAACTTCACTTCAAAAGTGAATTATTATATTTAATATTATTTCATATTAAATATAAAGTGATTTCATATTATTTGAGTATAATAATTCAATATATTTCATATTTATTATTAATATTATTTGAGTATATTAATATTATTTTAAGGTATTTTTTAATATATTAGTATTATTTTAATATATTAGTATTAATATTAGTCTTATTTTTATATTATTATTAGTTTAATTTTGAATTAATATTATTTTTATATTATTATATTAATATAATATAATATTAAAATAATTTATCATTATGCATGTATAAACCTTAGTTTAAAAATTAATTAGAGTTAAATAATTAAGAGTAAAAATGTAATTTCACCTAAAAAGTAATTTTCTACCACAAAAGCTAAAAATTATAATTTTTAAGGTTGGTGGAAAATCACTTTTTCAACCAAGATTTCACATTTAATTTTTAAGTATTTAACATTGATTATGAGTGAAAAATTCATTTTTTTTAAGAAAAGTTTAAACAATGCTAAAGGGGCTATTCTACTCTCCTTTACCAAACATTAAAAAAGGTGAAGAAAGTTTACAATTTTTAAAGCTGGCTTTCGATGAATCAGTATAAACTATTTTAAATTTTTACCACAACACTTTTTGCCTCAAAAATTTTCACGCATTTTGGGGACCAGTTCGTTATTCTCATGCTCAAATATATATAAACATAAATGACAAAAAGGAAAATGAAAATTAACTTTTGACTACAGTAACCAAGATATAACTTGTTTAGCATCATCATCATGCAAGGCTCGTTCCCCTTGTTCCTAAAGGATGGAGAAAAGCATGCATCAATTGATCAACCTCTCTAAGCAAGTACATATGAAATTATGTGTAAAGCGAAGATTCAGTACTAAGTTCTCTTTATTTTTCTCCGGTACTCGAGCAAAATAATTAATCTCCATGTATACATTTTGGATTTCTTAGTAGATTCTAAGAGATAGTATTCTCTTCATCCTCCACACGGATAGAAAAAGATATCTCCACTAGAAGCTCATAATTATCATAAATCACACTTGTATGGAAACTAATAGAAATCATATGCCCTTTTTCGGTGTCTCCTTCTATACCCCAAACTAAAAAAATAGGTTTAGGATTAAGATTAAGGTTAAGGTTTAAAGAATTAATGGTAAGGTGTATTTTTAGGATTTAAGATTTAGAATTTATGGTTAAAGCTTAGAATTTATTTTTTTTAGTGTTAGGGGCATAAAAAGAACTGAAAAAGGGTAGAAGATTTTTGTCCAAAAAAATGCATGTGTACACACTAGTGTAAAACTTAAGAATTTATTTTTTGAATCACTCTCATCAAATCATTCCTATCCCTAACAATTTAAACTACTCATTTCACCCCTTTTACCCTTCAAATAGTTCTTTATATTGGTTTTACGAGTAGTTACTTGATTTTTTTTTTTGAACAATTTTTACCTTGAGTGAAGGGCGGAAGAATTTGCTCTTAATGATTTTGAACCAACAACCTACGAAAAAGAATATGATGTCAACTGAGAGCTTTAACCACTTATTCTAAAAATTATTGACAGTTACATTGATGTTTTAACCTAGCATATAACTTGGAAAAAAATTGGAGTGGGTGATTTAACTTTTTTCATTCCTAAGCCAAACATATTTTATTTCAAATTAAATAGCTCAATAACGAGGTTGCAAAATTAAGTGACTCTAGGTCATAGTACGTTTCTAAATCTTACTCGTTTAATGAAAACATCTGCAGCAATATGCTCGACACAATCTCGATACACCAAAGATATCACCTCTCATAACTTGATAACAAAAGATAAAACACTCCAGAAATATATTCAACGATCTAATTGTTAAAATATTTAACTGGTGAGGAATTACGGATGATACGGTGAAAAGAGTATAAAATAAACACTTCCATAAGTTTTTGTATGATTAATATTTTAAAACTTAGAAAGTTGAATATATTGATACAATTTTACTTGTCATGAATATAAATTTTTGAATCAATCTAATTTGTCTATCATGTCAATTCAGAGTAATATCTTTACCCATATATATTTAATAGATGAATTTTTTTTGTGTAAATTAAACTAAATTTTTACACACCCACGATAGGGTGAAAGAAAATGTTTTACGTAAAAATATGTTGGAAAAAACTTGATAATTGGGTAACTTTGAGACACTTTCACTATTGCTAAAGATGGATATTCGAATGATGAACACGTTGGTTCATATTTTACTCTGCGAGACCTTTACAACGGTATCTCATGTGCTCAAAATAATCGAGTGATAAATGAGAAATTGATGTTCAAAGTAGGAATCTTGAGAATTGAATAAGGAAGTAAAAAAACCCTTGTCCCACATTGGTGGGATAAAAAGGCTTGGAATGTATTTATATGCACTTACCCACTTTATTGTTATTGAATGGTTTGGATGGAAATTGTGCTTCATGTGTAGGAGGGTTCAAGACAATACTATTCAAGTTGGGGCTCACCTGCCACCACATGGGTTACGCGAATGTTTTGATCGGTTAGGAAAGATATTGTGATTTAAATTTGTCCTTACATGCTACATATATTTTTGAATATTTGGAAAGATATTGTATCACATTAATTCGAATATTAATCTGATATTAGTTGGCATCCACATATTATATTCGATATATATATGGAATTTTTTTGTTGTATCCGAAATCAGCATTAATGACCATTATATTCAGTATGCAATTTTCCAATAATAACCCTATATGAAAACACTATAAATACCGTGTTAACCTACTAGGTTAAATACGATTTTAAAACTGTATTCTTCTTCAATTTTCTCTAGTTTTCGGTGATAGGTAAAGATGAGGGTTTTCGTTCGAGATCTCTTCAGTCGTGCTACTGTCGAAGATCTTTTGTTGTTGTATCTTGGGAGACAGACAATCAACAAACTCAAGCACTCCAGAGTGGTCGAAATCTGTCTTAAGGAAACTACGTAGCTGCAGGCCTCAACACGATTCATCTATTTTTTCCATTCGAATTTGGTTTTGTATCGTGTACTTTATTTTTCTCATTTATTTAATTTACCTAAATAAAGTTTGTTTTCCTTTTAATCGTCTTGGATTGATTACTTTGTAACAATCTTAAGACAAACTTCTTCTACCTTTCTTCTGATCCAAGACGATTCGAAAAACTATTATGATAGAGATAGCAAATAAAATCGTTTTTAGGATCTATCATGTCATTTTAACGGATTTGCTAAAATCTCAAATTGGACAAATCTGTTTACAAAAATTATAGGTGATAAACGAGAAATTTATTTATGTTTATTGGAATTAATTCTAAATTCATGTTTCGCTTCTTTTGAACAAAAATAATGAATATGGGAGATCTATGCGTTGTGATCTCTAAAGTCAACTTGGTTGGCTCAAACTTAAAGGAATAGTGGCTTGACACTGGAGCCACACGTCATATCTGTTGTGACGAGAACTCCTTTTCTGAGATGATACCAAGCAACAACGGGAGAAGCTCTACATGGGAAATGTTGCGACTTCCAAGATGCAAAATGTACTATATGTGTCTAACATACGCAAAAACCTTATTTTCGGAACACTTTTAAGTGTCCACGGTTTTAGAATGGTTTTTGAATCCTAAAAATTAATTCTGTCAATGAGGGATGTTTGTGGGTAGGGGATATGTATTGAATGAAATGTAGAAACTCAATGCTATCTCTGTAAAATCCAAAGTTATGAATAAGAAATTTGTTTCTTCTTCCGTTTACATACTTGAATCATTTAATTTATGGCATAGTAGACTTGGACATGTTAATTATGATACCTTGTGTAGGTTAATTAACTTGGAACACATCCCCTCATTTCACATTAATTATAACCATAAATGTGAAACATACGTTGAAGCAAAATTAACAAGGTCTTCGTTTCAAACAATTGAAAGAAGTATTAAACCGCTTGATATAAAACATAGCGATGTTTGTGATTTGAAATTCATTAAAACTAAAGGAGGAAATAGATTTTTTATTACCTTCATCGATGATAGCATAAAGTATTACTATGTGTATTTGCTTAAGAGCAAAGACGAAGCTATAGAGAAATTTATACTCTATAAACAAGAAGTCGAAAACCAACTTAATAAAAAGATTAAGAAGGTAAGAACTGATCGTAGTGGTGAATATGTTAGCCCATTTGGTGAATATTGTTCACAATATGGTATTATTCACGAAGTAACACCACCGTATTATCCTCAATATAATAGAGTAGCCGAACAAAAAATCAGACTCTAAAAGAAATGATGAATGCTTTGTTAGGAAGCTCTGGGTTATCACAAAACATGTGGGGGAAGCTATTCTTTTAGTTAATTACCTTTTAAATAAGGTTTCTTGGAAGAAAAAAGATAAGACACCATATAAGTTATGGAAAGGTCGAAAACCTTCGTACAAACAGTTGAAAATGTGGGGGTGTCTTGCCAAGGTAATGGCCCCATTACCAAAAAAATGAAAATAGTTCATAAAACTGTGGATTGTATTTTCATTGGCTATGTCGAACATAGCAATGCTTATCAGTTTCTTGTGTATGACTCAAAGAATCATGAGATTCACAAGAACACGATAATGAAATCAAAGAATGCATCATTCTTTGAGAATATATTCCCTTATAAATCTAGGGAGGTTGATCAAGGTTCAATAAAACGAACTTTGGATGAAATTAGTCTAAATGATCAACAAGAGCCTAAATTTGAAATAGATCCATGAAAGAGCAAACGAGCAAGAGTGGAAAAATCCTTTGGATCTGATTTCCTAACCTTTATGCTAGAGGTTGAACCTCTAATGTATAGTGATGCTATACGCTCCTCTAAAGGAACCTTATGGAAGGAAGGCATTAAGAGTGAAATTGATTCCATTCTGCAAAACCATACATAGGAATTAGTGGACCTTCCTCCTAGAATTAAGCCACTAAATTCAAAATGGGTTTTCAAACAGAAAATGAAAGCAGATGGAACAATTGATAAGTACAAGGCAAGGTTGGCAATAAAAGGATACCGACAAAATGAAGGCCTTGATTACTTTGATACATTTTCTTTTGTATTAAGAATAACATCCATAAGGATGATACTCGCAATTGCTGCTTTGCAAAATCTAGAAGTACATCAAATGGATGTTAAAACAGATTTCCTAAATAGAGATCTTGATGAAGAAATCTACATGGAACAATCTGAGGGTCATGTAGTTTCAGGTCAAGAAAAGAAAGTATGTAGATTGGTGAAGTCATTGTATGGACTTAAACAAGCACCAAAACAATGACATAAGAAGTTTGATAGTGTCATGATGCCAAATGACTTCAGAATAAACGAGTGTGACAAATATGTATATGTCAAAACTACAGATATTGGATATGTCATCCTATGTTTGTACGTTGAAGACATGCTCATTGTTGGAAGCAACAATGAAATGGTAAAACATACCAAAAACATGTTAAATTCGAGATTTGACATGAAAGATATGAGACTATCCAATACAATTCTGGGCATCCAAATCTAAAGGTCAACAGAAGGTCTCATATTGAATAAGTCACATTATGTGGACAAGATTCTCGAGAAATTTAAAAAAGATGATATTGGAATAGTCATAACTCCGTTAGATCCTTATTCACACCTATCTAAGAATCAAGGGGAAAGTATTTAGCAAGTGGATTATGTAAGAGTCATAGGCAGCTTAATGTATCTCATAAGCTATACTAGACCAGATATCGTTTTTACTGGGAGTAGTCTAAGTAGATTCACAAGCAATCCAGGGAAAACCACTGAAAAGAAATTGTGAGGATACTGAGATATCTAAGATATACTCGATAATACAGATTGCATTATTCTAGAGACCCTGCTATCTTAGTAGGATACTCTAATGCTAGTTGGATATCTAATATTCAAGATACCAAAGGTACAAGTGGATATGTACTCACTTTAGGTGGAGCTATGTCATGGAAATCCTCAAGACAAACTATTATAACCAGATCCATAATGGAATTTGAGTTTGTTGCTCTGGACAAATTCGGAGAAGAAGCATAATGGCTTCGGCAATTTCTTGAGGAAATTCCTGAATGACCGAAACCTGTGCCCACAATTTGCATATACTGTGACAACCAAGCAACGATTTTTAGGGCACAAAATTCCATGTACAACGGTAAGTTGAGACATGTGTCGTCGACATAATACCATTAGACAACTAATCTAAAATGGAGTTATCTCTATTGATTATGTGAAATCAAAGGATAACATTGTGGATCCACTAACCAAAGGATTAAATCGAGATCAAGTTGAGAAAACATCTAAAGGAATGAGACTAAAGCCCATGGAAAATAAAGGTTCTATGGTGAAGGAAAACCCTACCTAGCTGACTGGAGATCCCAAGATCTAGGTTCAAAGGGACAAACCTAATCACATAGACATGTTCGGTCATTGTGGGGTACCTATCTTTGTGTCTGTTCCTATGATGTAAACAGTGACAAAAATGGGATAGGCTAAGAAAAAGCTTTTAATGACCATTGTGTGCTTCGGTGAGCCGAGCAACATAAGTCACTTATATGAGAGTGAAGTGGGGCCGCTTCAAGGAGACTAGTGGGCATAGTCCTTCAAACTCTTGCAGAACCAGGCGATGTCCACAGCCACATGAACATAACCATGAAAACTAATACTCTTGTCAGAAAGGTAGTTGTGTAAAGTATATCACCGTTTACATAAACGGTTGAACAGTTTAAGGATATCACGTCTACTAGTTAGCTAGTAAAGTAAATATACTTTCACAAGGAAAGGTTCAAAAGAGGAAACCTACATATCCTATACAACTATCAATCATAGAACCTATCACAACATCGAGTCAAAATGATTTGAAAACAAACATCAATTTCATTCATGTGGGGGATTGTTGGAAAAAAACATGATAATTGGGTAACTTTGAGACACTTTTTCTATTGGTAAAGGTAGAGATTCGAATGATGAACACGTTGGTTCATATTCTACTCTATGAGACCTTTACAACGGTATCTTATGTGCTCGAAATAATCGAGTGATGAATGAAAAATTGATGTTCAAAGTAGGGATCTTGAGAATTGAATAAGGAAGTAAAAATCCCCTTGTCCCACATGGGTGGGATAAAAGGCTTGGGATGTGTTTATATACACTTACCCACTTTTTATTCATTGAATGACTTGGATGGAAACTGTGTCTCGCATGCAGGGGGTGCGAATCAATCACATTCGGGTTAGGGCCCACCCGCACCACGTGGGCGACGTAAATGTCCGAACTGGTCGGGCCCTTCGTGAGCCTCCAGATATTTTGTTGCCCACTGTGATTTAAAATTTTCCTTATATGCTACATATATTTTTGAATATTTTGAAAGATATTGTATCAAATTAATTCGAATATTAATCATATATTACTTGGGATCCACAGAGTATATTCGAGATATATATGGAATTTTTTTTGTTGTATCTGAAATCAGCATTAATGGCCATTATATTCGGTATACAATTTTCCAATAATAACCCTATATGAAAACACTATAAATATCATGCTAACCTACTAGGTTAAATACGATTTCGAAACTATATTCTTCTTCAATTTTCTCTAGTTTTCGGTGATAGGTAAAGGTGAGGGTTTTCGTTCGAGATCTCTTCAGCCGTGCTACTGTCGAAGATCTTTTGTTGTTGTATCCTGGGAGACCGACAATCAACAAACTCAAGCACTCCAGAGTGGTCGAAATCTGTCTTAAGGAAACTACGTAGCTGCAGGCCTCAACACGATTTATCTATTTTTCCATTCGAATCTGGTTTTGTATCGTGTACTTTATTTTTCTCATTTATTTAATTTACCTAAATAAAGTTTGTTTTCCTTTTAATCGTCTATGTAACAAAATATAGTTTCCAAAATTCATTCAATAATAATCATAAGTTGAGTGATGAAGAATTTATGTACAAATGTTATTAAACACGGTGTCAATCCTTAGATAAGTTGTTTAGTTATTTTATTTAAAGACTATGGCTCTGTTTGGCAATTAGCGGATAGCTAATTGCGGATTACATTAGCTGATAGTTGATTGTATTAGCTGATTGTATAAAAGTGTTTGGTAAAATTAATTGATAGCTGATAATTGTTTGATTATTTAAACAAGCAAAATGACATATAAGGATATGATTATATTCAATACTTGTTTTAATAGTTTATTAGTTAACAATATTTTGTATCTATTAATGCTAATTAGATTTTTGAAAATTATTTTTTAATATAACATTATTAAGCATATTTGAAGGATTTATGTATTAATTTATTATTTATATAAATATTTTAATACAATTTAATTCGTTATTAAATTTAAATAAACATATAAATATGTGGGAATAAAAAGAACAAAATAGAGGGTGAAGAATTAAAATAGAAAAAGGTTAAATTTAAGTTATTTCGAGATTTTTTGTAATTATTAAGGGTAAAAGAGTCTTTACAACTCTTACGTCAAATCTCTAATTTAAAAAAGCTCCTATTAGCAGCTTTTTCAAAATTAAAGGTTTCACCCTCAATCTGTTGTTTCAATATGTTATTCACCAAATATCCTAATTGGTGGATTTGACTGATCAAACCTTTAATTTTAGCTCAAAACTCTGATTTTGGCTCAAAAAGTTGTTTATCAAATAGGGTCATACTATTTTTGGAGGTTTGACTAGTCAAATCCGCTAATTTAGTTGTTTGATAAATAACGAATTGTAATAGCGGATTGAGGTGAAACCTCTTATTTTTAAAAGGAACTATTGAGTTAGGGGTTTGAATAAAATACTTGTAAAGACTTTTTCGTCCTTGATAATTATAATTTTTTCTAAATAACAAAATTTGAATAACTAATAAAATTAAAAATAATAATTTCATAAATAAGAAATTAATTTTTTATCGGCAAGTAAGTATGATTTTATTGAAAATAAGAAATTGATATATAGATTGATATATACATTTAAATTTAATAATTATTAAAATTATACTAAAAAGATAATTTCACAAATAAAAAATAATATATACATCCTTCCTATATGCTTAGTAATGATATTAAAAAATTAATTTTTATAATTCGATTAATATTGATAGATACAACAAAAGATATAATCATTGATGAAAATCTTGATCTCATTGTAGAAGGTCAGACTTTCAGAATTGGAGTTAAGAGAGGTTGAAATCAATTTTGGACATAAATCTCAAATTTGTGAGGTGGATGGTGCGTCTGGGGATTGTAAGGAAAATGTTGAGATGGTTGCTGCTGATCATGATAGTTTAGAGCAGCTGGAGGATGTGCAACATACGTTATTGAAAAAGGGGATGGATATAAGTACAAAAGAAGTCACAAACGGTAATGACAAAGAAAAAGGAACGGCTGTATTGAGCTCATCAGGCGAGCCCTTAGCGTGGATAGACAATGGTTTATAGGAGTGTGAGGGGCAGGTGGACTTGTGAAGGGATGAGGTACATGAGGAGCTGGTGAATAGATCAATGGATGAAGAGGCGGGTATGGTTAAAAGAGATTTAAATCTGGTAGGGACACTCGCAATGGGTATGCCGATTGAGGTTTTGGATTCATATGAGCCTGAGGATGTAAAAAAAAGGATTGTTGGTACTAAGTTTGTTCAATATAAGAGGGACTCTAAGAAGAATGTGAATGACTTAGTTCTTAACTTCCTCAATCCGAAGGATCGTGGACAGGTTGAGGAAAAATTGAAGAAAAAGGGTCAGGGAAGACCAAGAAAAAATAAGTCTACAAATGAACTTCCTCACTCTCGTCTTATGATTTTTTAAAATTGACAATAGGCGATATTACGAGAAGCTCAAACGACCCTTAATTTGGGCAAATTGATTGGGGCAACAACTATTGGAAGGGAAGAGGACAATGTTAGGGGCATACGTCGGATCATTGAGAAACGAGGCAAGACACAATAGTTTTCGCTAATGAAGGTACTGGCCTGGAATATTAGAGGTTTGGAGCTGCGGCAAAGTAGAGAGCAACTCTTTTACCGTTGAGGCGGTACCTTTTTGATATGGTCTTTCTTGAAACTAAATTAGAGGTTTTTACTTTGTCGATTGTTAGGAAATTATGGTTCACTATTTTCAATGTTTGCGTTTTCTCCATCTCCTGGGAAGTTAGGTGGTGTTCTTGTGGTTTGGGAGACATCTTGTTTTAGTTTTGAGTCAATTGTGGCGCAACTTTATTTTATGGTGAGTGGGTGATGGTTTGCTGATTGATGTGAATGTTGTATGGTTGGGGTTTACGCCCCTTGTATGTTGGAAGAGTAAGGTGAGGTTTGGAAAACTTTACATGACTTGATACTAGCTGGGGAATACGGTTCGAGTAGGGAAAACGTGGTGTCTTCCTTTGATTGGTTAATAAGCATTTTGTTTTCATGTCCTTTAGGCGTATGGATTCGAATGAAGCTGAATTGCATGCGACTGCTTTTGCATTGGACTTGTTAGTTCGTTCTAAATGGGATAAGGGGGAATGGTCCTTGGTGATTGAATCATACTCAATTATTGTAGTGTCGTGGATTTTGAATCATGAACGTCATCCTTAGAGATTATAGGATTATTTTTGCCAAGATTGAATCGGTTGTTATGTCTTCATGTGTGTTTAATTGGTGCTACTTGTCCAGTGGGGTGAGAGGCAGCAACTTTTGGGTGTAGCTTTGGCTTCATGGTTGGGTTGTGCACAGAGTGTTTGTTTTTGCTTTTTCTTTTGGTGTTATCTTCGTTCATGTTGTATTCTTTGAGCTGTATGATTTTGCATTCCGAATAAAATCATATTTTAGTGATAAAAAATATTAATAAATACAAAATATTAATAACTAATAAATTATTCAAACAAGTAGTGAATATAATCATGTCTTTATATGTCATTTTGCTTGTTCAAATGATCAAACAACTATCAGTTATTAGTTAATTTTACCAAACACTTCTATACAATCAACTAATGCAATCCCCTAATCAAATCAGCTAATGTTATCGACTGCTATCAGCTATCAACTAATTGCCAAACATGATTATAATGTGATAGTATGAAAATATAAATATATCATTATAATAATCTCAAGGCTTAACTACAACGTAAGTATACAATTAAAATATCACACAACGTTTTTATTCTTTGAATTTTTTAAATAAAAATCTTAAAAACTTAAAAAAGTTATAAAAAACCCTAAATTCTAAAAAAACAAATCCCAAACACTAAATTCCAAAGTTGATTCAACCCCTTTCGTGACCCCTTTCATCGCCTCACAAAATTTTGAGGTGGAAGGTGATTATTTTAGTTTTTTTAAAGAAAATGTAAGTTTTGGGAATTTTTTTAAAAAATTAATGATTTTATGATTTTATAAATAATTGAAATTGATAAATAGGTAATTCATGTAATGATTGAATGATAAAATATTTTCAATTGTGATTAGCGGATCGACTTTAAAATGTTAACGGATTGAAACGTTATACACATACCTTAACAAAAAAAACTTTAGACACTTATTTGACAAAAAATATATAGTTTGGAAACTTATTTTATAATTAAGCCTAATATTACTTATCATTTAAGTGAATTGGTACTTTAGTAGTATTCCAACATATAGTTAACCCATGACACCAACTCGATCAAAGGTTTAATAATGTAGCAACCTTTTTTCTTTTGAAATCCGAATCGGCTACGGGGTATCCCAACATTTTTTGAAAATTGATTGATTTAAAGGGGGATTTCTTTTGGAAAAAAACATATGTGAAAATAAAGACTTGGAGCCGCCACCGGTCACTTGGATAAGGTAGACCAGATACCATAAACATGAGATTCATGAAAAGGGCTCGGGAGTTGGTTGCGTGTGGAGAAGAATTAGCATCCTCACAACGCCCGAAATCGGTACCAATTCATATGTTGCTTTTGATCGATGGAAATTATTGCAATTTAAATTAAATATAATTAAATGCTCTTACTTGAATATAAGCCTTAATAAAGTGAGCTTTAAAATTTGGTGGGCTAGAATTATTTTAAAATTTAATTAATAAGGATGATATAAATTCGGACTACAGATTAAACCAGCATCAAATAAAATCAACTGCCGTGTTAATTCATGGTCCGAATTGAGTACACTATCTTTATGCATGATGCAAGCAATTAATCATGATGTTATGTCTTAACCAATTTTATTCATTCTAAAATTTACCTTTAGACTATATGAATTAATTCGAATATTTGGTCAATATCCAATAAGCCAAGATATTACGACACAAATATTCGAGTTAATAAATACCTCCTTTTATAATTAAAACCAATTAATTATCAAGATAAGCATGTAATTAAAAGGTTAAATGAATGACAAATAAAATGCATGTCATAAAAATAAGGAATTATACAAAAACATGGCAAAATAAATAACATAAAGAAAAAATCCGAAAAAAGGACCGGATCGAACAAAAGAAACGCATAAAATAAATGCGGAAAATTAAAGTGCGAAAATTTAAAAGTTAGATGTTAGTAAGTTAGGGGTTAGTTAGTTTAAACGTGCCATAAATAATATGGATCAAACCCTGTTGCGGGGTACGGTAAGGCCGAAGGTGAGTCATGTTCGAACCAAAATATAAAGGTGCAACAATTAAAGATATTTATACATAGGTATATAATAAGGCAAGTATACATATATATATTATGCATAAACTATATATGATATATATAACTATATATTAAAGTATAATAACTATATATTATATCATACAAAAGAGCATATTGTATAAATATATATAAGGAAAATCAATATAAAAAGGAATAAAAAGAACACGACCCTCAAAAGGATGAAAAGGAAAGAAAAAGGAAAAGGGGTGAAATTAAAACATGGCCATCGGGTTTAAAAGCCAAAACAATTAATTAAAAAAAGTAGAGAGTAGCGTTAAAGATTTAAAAAAAGAATAAAATAACAAAAAGGAGAGCTTCACCCCATTTCTAGAAAACCGATATAGAAAGGGAAAAGTAAACATTTCACCACTTTCCCTCGGCTCTCTCTTTGAACAAAACCTCAAACCATCCCCGCCGTTTATCAACGACAAGACCTCGCCGGAGTCGTCTCAAGCGTTCGAACAAGGTGACCTCAACCCAGACAATAGTAAGCTTTGAACTTCTCTTTTTGATTTCGATTAAAGATTAAAAAAGTAAAAACGTTAAACTTTGATTTGAAAACTGAAACCTCTTTTGTTTTTATTTTAAAAACAAGATTCTCCTCGAAAATTTTGAAACCCTTTTGTTTTGAAAACAATTTTTTTGAGAACTGGGAGCAAAAACCCTTGATTTCGGTTCTGAAAAGAAAAAGGAAAAGAGAAGAGCCCTAATGCTATGCGAAATTTTAAAAAAGAGAATACCTAGGGATTGTTTTCTTTTTGCCTCTGAATATTTACTTTTTTGTGTTTTTTTTTTTTGTGTTGATCTGAATAGTCTCTCCATAATGACTTTTGATTTGGGTTTTTATACCCGAGTTACATGAAATTAGGTAAAAGAAAGGAAGAACAAATAAATCTGATTGGTTGCTGCATTTTGTTTGCATTCATATGCTCTCTGAAAATGTCTCTGAATGTTTGTTGGTGAGGGTTGACTGGAGGGGACCAACTCGCGTGGTTGTAGAGAAGAGGCTGACGTGGCCGGTGCGGTTGGCCGGTTGCTAGTGGACGTGGCTAACAACAAGTGGTCTTCGGTGATATGGCTGCCACGTAGGAAGCTGAAAGAGAAGAAGCTTGAAGGGCAACACGTGCGCTAGTGGAAGGTCTCTTAGGGTTAGGGTTTGACATATTTGAGTTAAGGTTGTTGGGCCATTGGGCTTCAGATTGGATAGAGTGTAATGGGTTTAGTTAGGTAATGGACTTGGATAGTTGGACTTAAGGGGTTTAGTGGGCTGGTTGTAATGGGAAATTGGATTGGGTATATGTAATGGGTAGGGGTTTTATGGATAATGGCAATGTAACATGGACTGAACATTGATTTTTAATGAATTTATTTTATTTTTATATTTTTAATTTAATTATTTGAATCCTGGACGAAAATTAGTAATTACAAATAAAAAAATAAATAATTAGATATCTTTAAATTACTCAAAATTTGACATGTATATAGATCAGACATGTATTTTAGAGGTCGACGAATTTAAAGGTTGTCAATAATGTTTTAAAAGCTAGATCAGTAGTCGAACCGATTAGGCCATCAGTTCAAATTTCTTTAAATAAAATGTAAAAAATTAAAATATTTTTACCCTGTTCATTTGGTTCAACCAAATTTGTTAGAATTTCCAGATTTCTAGTAGTTCACAATGATTCATTCTATATATAGTCCAGTGTCACCGGTTGAACCAATGGAACCACTAATTCTTAGGGTGGACCCACAACATTTACATGGGGTCAAATTTTGAAAAATTAAAATATCTAAATAAATTATACAAACTTAAACATAACATTAACAGTTAATAAATCAACATTATACTATGTTTAAATAAAATATTATTATAAAATTATTACAATGATAATTAAGAGAAAAGATATATAAATTTTAATAACTTGTACATTTTTCACAATTCTCCGTTATAGTTTTTCATATGAACATTTAGAATGAATAAATATAAACCTTAAATTTGTAAGGGTGTGTTTGGATCGCGAAATGCAGAACGTGAGAGAACAAAGAGCATCATTACTCAAAACTTCTGAGGAACAAAAAGAAAAAGTTAGATGCCAAAATATGCAACCTGAACGCCCAGAGGATCGAGGCGAAAGCAGCATCAGATATGCTCAAAATTCCAAAATAATACAGGGTCATGTGGAAGAGGAAGCGCTTTGGAAATTGAGCAAATGCTTAATAGGCACAACGGCCACGGTGTGTTCGAGTGAAACAGTAAAAGGAAGGCTACAAAGCTAGGGTCTGGGTGAGTTACTGGTGAGAAGCTTAGGAGGCCAAAAATTCCTGATAGAGATCCAGGATGAAGAATTATTTCTGCTTATAGAAGAACAAAAATGGTTACTTCTTGAGAAAGTATTTACTGAAATAGAAAAATACACAGAATCTTTTAGATTGTTAGAAAGAGTAACATGGGTGGAGATACAAGGGATTCCACTACACTATTGGAATCATGAAACGTTCAAGAGGATTGATGGTATTTGGGGCTCTATAGTAGCTTTGGGAGACAATGCAAAACAATTCTTTGGCTGTGAGAAGATTACGTTGCTAATCTCTACAAATCAAATCCAGAAAGTTGAAGATGTGTTTAAATTAGAAGTAGGGAGAGATATATTTGTAGTTAGAGCAACAGAAATTGGCTTCATGATGGGATTGACTGAGAATCGCAAGAAAATCCCGACGGAAAAATCACCGATCATGGCAGAGTCGACAGAGAATAGATCATTATCGAAATCAACGGTCAATTCTGATGAAAGGAGGAAGTCGAAGAGTTTAGGGGACATCTCTCCTGGTACCAAAAATGCATTTAATGAGGATTGCTTTGGAACATTCTCAAATGATTATGCTGGTAGTAAAGAGAGAGAAAAGACTAGGTGTATTGGAGAATCTAATTTATTAGGTGGGTCAACCGAGGAATATGTGATGCTTTAAATATTGAATTATCAGAGAAGGATATTGGTATGAAGGAAAATTTGAATGATATTAATTTGAGAAAAGGAAATGGGCGTGATGTGAGTTGGACTAAAGCGGTGGAGGAGGGGATAGATGTTGAACAAATTACGGAATTGGACCCTTATCGTGCCAAAGTCATGGAAGATATGGGTTGTATTGGTTTTAAAAAAAAAACGAATTGGACCAAAGGGTTGTCGTTGAAGTGGATTCTGATGTTGAAGTGGTCCATGAGTCAAGTAGTACGGGGAAAAAATCTTCCTGGCCTGAGAGAGTTAATAAATTGAATAACCCAGAAGATGAGGGCACAGATAATGACGCAGAACGAGGCGAGGAAGTTGGAGTCAATGAAAACATACCCAAAGATAATTGTTGTAGACTAAGACTTCCTGAGCTTTAGAAAAATGTAAACCTTGCAAGGGAAAGAAGATATGCCTCATTACAAGAGTTTTAGGATAAAGCTTTAACCGAAGCTGAGAGAAAAAAAAAAGAGACCGAGCTCTAAGAAGAATCAAGAAAAAAGGTAAGTAATCAGATAAGTCTGAGCTAGAAAGAAGATCGTTGTCAAACTCGGATATGCAAGCAAGATGGGATAACTATACTAATGAAGCTAAGAAAACATTAAAGATTTGGGCATTGAGTTCCAAGGTGATGAACAAGAGGTTGTAGGTGAGATAGCTTGATTAGTAGACTTGAAACAGTCGGATAGGGGAAACCAAATGTAAAAGCAACGTCGGCCGTATGAATCAGAATGAGGATCTTATCCTGGATTATAAGAGGCATGGATTTGAAGATGAAGGTGTCAAATGAGAGGAAGATTATCCAAGACCACAATGCAGAGATGGTATTTTTACAAGAAACAAAGAAGGAAGAATTTAGCGAAAATGAGATTGGGAGATTGCGGTATGATGTTGAATTTGGATACAAGATGTCGAAGGCATCGAGACAATCATGTGGGATACTAAAAATTTGTGACAGGAATAAATTTAAATTAGATAATAGCTTAGCAACATCAAGGAAATGTTGAGGGTTATTTTCTATTTTATTGAATGAGTTTCTTCAGTCAAACAGGTTAGTAGGGAAAGTCTTCATTGTAGCAGAAACTGAAGAGAGAGAAGAGGATGCGTGAATTTTCAATCAGGTTTTATTGAGAATTTGGTAGTGGAAAAAAAGTTAGATGTTGTTGTTAGGAGTAAGATTTGGCAAGAACTCGAAAATATGGTGTTATCGCATTTGGAAAGTTTGGGGTTCGAGCTTGCTATAGTGGTTTTGATTCGATGATCGGGAGTTGCTGTTACTTTAGGAGGATTTGTGGACCTACAAGGTGTTCTCTCTTTCCCTTAGAGTGCCATGGTGAGTTTTTTTTCCGAGGAACTTTTGAGTTTCCGTTGAGAAGTTGTTTATGATTTCAATTCTTTAAGTTGGGTTGGTTTGGTGATTTTGGCTTTGCTGCTTTTGTATGACTGATAATAACTTGGGAGGAATACTTTTAGCTTAAGGAACGTTGTTTTGTTAAAAGTGTTGAATTGGAAGTTGAGATAGTATAAGGGTTGGTGTAGTGCTTTTCTAGTTAAGAATATATTTACTTTGGTATTGGCATTGGTGGTTTATTAGGGACGTGGTTGCATCGATTTGTTTTTATAATAATACCACAGCATCATGAAGACTTTAAGTCTTGGTGTGTATGTGTGAGGGATATTGGTTACTGATGAGGGGGTTGTTGTGTTGTTGTTCTAAGCTTTTCCTGAAGTATATTATTGTATGCTAATAAGATTATCAGATTTGGTGTTATGGCAATTGCCTTTGTCCGCTTTGACCCTTACGCAAATATGGTTAGAAAGTTTGTCTTTTGAAAGTAGATAAATCCATGGCATTTAATCAGCTCTGATGGTATATTATAGTAGCGGATTGGCACCTAAGGCGAGCCTTGTGTTGAATCAATATCTTAAGTAGTTTCGGGATGGATTGTATGTGTTCGACCCCAAGGGTTGTAAAGGGATAGTAGACCATCTAGCATTGGAAGGTTTGGTTTGACAAGAGTTGCTCATGCTGGCGGTTTTAGGCCCGAACAGTCAAGGAGTTGAGTTCTAATGATTTGTTGTTCTTTGGTTGTTTTTTTGGGTTGTGGCTGTTACCTACCTAGTTGTGTTGTACTCTTTTCTTCTATTTAGGATTAGGGAGGTTTTTAACGAGGCTCACAACTTAAGTCTAAGGTTTTGTTTGAACCTTATTATCAATAAAATCTTATTTGCCGAGCAAAAAAATATTAATTAATTTAAGAATTTTTATAAAAAATATTTAAAATTTATTACTCAAGTAAGATGTTAGGAATATTGTACAAAATCAATGTCTCAAAATTTGACGAATAAGAATTTTATTTTGCATAAAATCCTAATCTATCACAAGTAAAGCCATCATCCTAATTGTTTTAGAGATTAATCGATAAAACTTGAAATAAAATAAAAGTTGTTATCAAATCCGAGAAATCCTCTTGAAAATTGGTTACATATCTTGTAAAAATTCTAGATAAGTCTAAAAGTGTGAGAGAATAAAACAATTTATCAGTGATTAATGTTGAAAAATAATATTTTGGGGGTTTAGTGTGAGAGAATAGAATGTAATACAAGTTGCCCCCTAAAGAATTTTTCATGATGTTTTACCCCTAAACTATAAATCGTCACCTCAGTTGTCCCCTACCGTTAATTTTCGTTAAAAAATCATAGACCAATTTTTTATTTGGGTTGTTCTTGGTTTAGGATAGGTTCGGGTTTGATTCAGATTTAGATTGGGTTTATATCATTTCGAGTCGAGTCAATATCGAATCGATTGATTTTTGATCGGGTCAATATCAGATTGGTTGAATTTTTAATTCAGGTCAATATTGGATCGTTACTTTTCAGGTCAGGTTAGGTCAATATATGAAAATGATATTTTATAAAAGAAAAAATGATATAAACCATTAAACTATTATTAAAGGTGATTGATAATTAGTAATATAATATAAAAGGAGAATAAAACATATTTATCTGATCAAATTAAATTCGGGTTGCTTTCAGCTAGAGTTATTTCGGTTCGGGTTACTTTCATTTTAGGTTGATTTTCGGTTCGGTTTACTTTTCGGTTCAGGTTGCTTTCAATTTCAGTTATTTTTAGTTCCGACTAATTTCGATTCGAGTTGGTTTTCGATTAAAATTTGGGTCAATTTTGGTTTGATTCGGTGTGTTTCCGGTCAAGTTTAGACTATCATGTTCGAATCTATATCGGGACATTAATCTAATAAATCAATTCGGGTCTCAAATCAGATAAGTCGATTTGGGTCGTAAATCAGATAAATAAGTTCGGGCCTCGGGTCAAATTTGTCCGGTCTAATAGAGAATTTATTCATAATGACACAAAACAAATCAGAAAACAATATTGAAATATTTATTTTTATTAAAGTGTGGATATGAATCCGAGATTTAATCTTTGTTTATACTTATGGATGGGCATTTCACCTGGACCTGACGGATTCCGACCCGATTCAGTCCAATCGGTAAGTTTTTTTGTAATAAAAAAATTTAGGTTCGGGTCAGATCGAGTTTTTATTAAGGGTGATGTTAGGTCGAGCTGAGTTTGGATTTAACGTGAAAAAATTCGACTCGACCTGGCACGAGACTAATAGGGGAATTTTAGAGATATTTTACAACAATACCCCTCTTTATATATTTTTTTATAATAAGTCTTTAAAATTGATTTTTTACAATTAGATTCTAAAATCAATTTTTTTACAATTATGTCTCTAAAATTAATTTTTTTATAGATTAGATCGAGTTAGGTTCGGGTCGGCCAAAAATTAACCTGAACCTGTGCCTATTCATATAATTTTGTCGAATTCATGAACGAAGGATAAGGTCTTAACAAATGTATGAAGAGAAGGTGAGCTGACCTAAGATCATCTTCACAACGTGGACCTGATAATTGTCTTAGTGAGAGCCTGAGCCTCACTTAGTTTAATGATATATCGAAGAATCCCACAATGTGGATATGATTATGGGTGTTTATAAAAAACCGAACCGATGTACCGTATTAAAAAATCAAAAAAATCGAACTAAATGGTAAGTAACCGTACCGATAAAAATTAGTCTAAACGGTACGGTAATCGTATAGGTAAAATTAGCGGTTAAACAAAACGTTTTCGTTTACGATTTTTTGCTAAACTGTTAACAAAAAAACCGATAAGAAATTTTAAAATTATTTTTATATTTAATATTAAATTATTGATTATTACTAATGTATGTGTAATTATCATACTTAAACTATATTTTATAATAATATTAAATTATTAGTAATAATCAGACGTGTATTGTACGTCTATTCGAACGTACATCTATTCTAGTATTGAGATATAGTGGGATATGTGTTATCCTTTTATTTTTGTTGAGTTTTCTAGTGTTTCTGCAGGCAATTTGTGTCTTGGGGCATTGGTTTGATTTGCAGCTCCTTTTACGGTTCATGTTGTCGTGTCTTTGTTTTATTTACATTTGCTCTTGAACAGCTCTGATGAGCTCGTGTTCTGTTATTGTGATCGTAAAATAAAATAAATTTAGAGTACTTTTTCCTCTTTCGGTGTTCTTGTCTCGATTTTGGTTGACTCAAACGGCGGACGGGATTTTAACAATATTCTTTTCCTTAAAAAAAACTATAATGATATCAAATTATAATGATATCATATTATTGATTATACAAATAATTGTGTAATTAATATAAATTATTAATTATTATTAATATTTGTGTAATTAATATGATTTTTCTAAACTTGTAATTGTTTTAAACTTTAAAGACTTTATTTGGTTGATTTTTCTAAAACTATTAAATTTAGTAGTAATAAATATTTTAAATTATAGATTTTTCTAAAATTTTGAAGACTTTATTTGGTTCATGGTTAACTGAGTAACTGTACCAAATAAACCGGTTAACCGTTTAGGTGGTAACCGGTTTAAACGGAACTAGAAAGATTCATCAAAATGTTGTACCGAAACTTCCGGTAACCATACCAATAAGCTTTGCCAATACGATTAACCGTTCATAAACACCCCTAGATATGATAATTGTCTTACCAAGATTGGTTTCAGCTTTGCTTCCGATTCCAATCGTTTATAGTTAAGGGTAGATTTAATTGAAACATGTAGATTTAAGAAGCGTATGAATCTTTTAATTGAAACATACAACCAGGGACGAAATTATGTTAAGGGTGGGAGGGGCAATGTCTCCAACTTTGATAGTTTAACTATATTTTAAGACATTGATAATTTTAAAACTATTTCAATTAAGTCCTCATCCCTTTCAAACTTGTTTGACATAATTTAATTTTAGGACCTTATTAATTAATTTAAGCAATAACCTCAAAATTTTCCGATTTAATTGTTTTGAAGACCTTTTAATTTTAGAATTAGTAAAATTATATCTTATCTCTTTTATTTTTTATTGTTTAATTACTTTTTAAAATTCTAATTATTCTAAAGTTAAACATCTTGCCCCTCCTCATGATTCCCTGGCTCTATCCTTGCATGCAATATCTTCAATGTTTTCTCAATGACTATGTACTCCAAACTTTACATGCATGTCAACAACAATGTAGGAGTTTCCTACGTGATTCAAGGGAAAAGGTGGCAAACAAACTCTATTCTATTGTTAGTATAATTATGGAGTAATAATAATCTCTTTGTAAATCTGAAGCACTCGTCGTATATTTTCTCAGAAAATAAATAACTATTGTAAAACAAAGAAGAAGGAGAAAAAGCAGAGTCATTAAAAAAATGCAATAAATATATACACAAAAAAAAAAAAACACAAAAGGAGATGAAGAGAATATGGATCTGACCTGGAGCTGGCATAATCGTAGAGTTTGGCGGTGCTGGAAAAGACGATCAATCCGACTTCAGCGTCACAAAGGATGGACAATTCCCTTGCTTTTTTCAATAATTCACTCCTCTTTGAGAAAGTCACTCGCCGGCTTGTTGAATTGTCTATTCGTCGGATCACAATCTTCCCTCTTCCCATCCTCTCTCTCTCTCTCTCTCTCTCTCTCTCTCTCTACAATCAATAATTAATTAGGGTTTTTTGAGAGATTTCCCCCCGATTACAGTCGATCAAACTCGCCAAATCAACGTCGAAACGACGGAAAAACCAAGATAAACAGGCTTAAGTACTCGTATATGCTAAAACTGGTTGAAATCAAAGTCGAAAAGGGGAATCAAAGACGTAAATTTATTTGCGAAGAAATAGTAATCATAATAACGGACAAAGAGTGAGATGGAGATGCCGACTCTTTTCTTTCTATTTTCTCTCGAGAAAGCTTTACAGAAAAGGAGGAAAAACGATAACTGGAAAAATAAATCTATTTATCATTTTCAAAAGGATGCTGAAAGCGGTTTTCTATTGTTAAAACCCTCATCCAAAACATGGAGCTGAAAACCGCTAAATGTGGAACCCACATGTAGGTCATTCGGCCTACCGCGACAGTGGCTAAACATCTCGCTACTCGCTATTTTTAAGCTGACATCTGTCGTGTGAATCAAGCAAAGTGGTTGTCCGTATGCACCTCCGGAGGCCGTAACAGGCGCTGGGATAGATTTCATATGGACAGCTGTCAGTAGAAGAAAGCGAGTATGAGAATACCGAATTCGAGGGTGTGAGAAAAAATATCCTAGGATTTTCAGAATTGTCCCCCCAGGTTTCGTGGGTGGGTGTTCGAGTGAAACCGAGGCCCTTCAATTCTTTTAATTTTTCAACGTTATGATGTTTTCTGATTGGCTGGAGACCGAATTGCCCCCACTCATTGTATTGCCGACACGTGTACCGATTTCTTTGGTGAACTCTAGGGTTTTCACCTGTATACTTCTTTATTTAGTTATATACTTTTCGTAACTAAATCGGTAGGTTAGGTAGGTACACCAAAATTAATACAAAAACCTTACCTTTAATAGTAATTAATTATTGTTTTAGTAAGTTCTTTTTGGATAAACTACCTATTTAACACCCTATCTATTCACATGTTTTTGTTTTGGTCATTCAACTATAAGTTTTGGTATCATACCTAATGTGATGTGACATTAATATTAAATTAAAAAGCTTAAAAATATCATCATTAATTTTTTAACGAAAAAGTATTAAAATATAAACAAAACGTAATTTTAGATTTAATTTTACCAAAAAAATACTTAGTTAACCAAAACATAAACATGAATATATGTAAAATACCAAATAGTTATCACATTCTTTTCTAAAAATCTTGTTTCAACATTTATCTCTTCACTTGGATTAAATATCCGACTGGTTGAGATATTTTATAACAAATTTCAAGTTGAGAAGCTTAATTTTATTTTAAGAAATATAAAAAATGGCATGATGTCAAAAAATACCTTTAATGTTTGACTAGATAGTCACTTTGACTCTATTCTTTTTTTGAGATACTTTAACCCTCAACGTTTCATTTTAGGCCAAAATAATCACTCCATAATTGAAAATTGTTAGTCAACTGACGATAAATGACTTAAAATGACGTGAAAAACAAACATGTCAGTACAAATTAACATAGAAATGTCATATAGACAAAGGTGCTGACTTGACAGAATGACACATCAATCAAAAAATAATTTTATAAAATTATAAAAATATATATAATTATTTTTTTGTTGACATGTCATTTAAGTTGTTTATCGTTAGTTGACTAACAGCTTTCATCCATAGATGGACTATTTTGACCCAAAATAAAACGTTGAAGGTTAAAGTGCTTCAAAAATAAAATATGGGTCAAAGCGAAACGTTAAGAACATTTTTTGACATTATAACTAAAAAATTATAACATGTCATCATTTGTTTTTAAATTAATTTTGTTGATGTACAACATGAGAGATAATTGTTTTATGAACATCGTAAGCGGTTCATTCATTCTGATATAAAAAGAGAGTCGTTGGCTACGGTTGCTTGAGACCCGTGCAAGAGGGACGTATTTTGTGAGCACGTATTAGTATTTTGATGTTGAGGGGAGGAAGCATCTCTTTTAGACTTGTTAAGAAAGGAAAATAAACCCTTTTTATTGGAGAAAGAGAGGAAAATTACCCTCGTACTCTTCAAGTTAAATGATGAAAATTATAGGGTTCTTATTGATGGTGACTGATGAAGTTTGGATGGGTCCCACACAAATTTTATTTATTATTTATTGGGTAAAGTATACGTTACTAAAGTATCTCAAAAGGTATAAAATTATCGGCAAATTTGTAAAAGTTATATAATAGACATTAAACTTTAGTTTTTGTTATAAAATGATCATTGAGTCGTTAGCTATTGTTTATTGAGTAACGTGACTGTTATGAAATTTTGAATAATACAATATTTAATCCTCTATATTTACACATTCAATCAATTTAGTCCTAGTTTAACTCATTCTTGATGTCTAAGTTGATTAAATGTGTAAATATTGAAGATTAAATGTGTTATTATACAAACTTCCGTAACTGACATGTCACCCAGTTAACAACAGTTAACAGTTCAACGACCATTTTGTAACAAAAACTAAACTTTAATGCCTATTATGTAAGTTTTAAAAGTTTGGTGATCATTTTATATTTTTTGGGATAGTTTGATGATCGTTTGTGTACTTTACCTTTATTTATTTATTTATTATAATAAAACACTTACCTCCTTTAGTCTAACGTAACACGATTGGAAACTGTCCATTGTTTTGCGTCAGTAAAAGGTTAATAGGGTTGCGAGGATAAAAGACGTTTCAGCCTTCTAATTTGGGCGAGGAGTCATATCTCTAAGTTCGTATACTATTTCGATGGGCTCTAACTCCATATGAAAGTGAGTGATTGTATGGTTCAAAAATATAATTTGTAGATGTATTGATATGAGTGGAGTTAGAGCTATATACTTTATGAAAGTGAGCTCTAACTTGTGCATAACTACGAAGGGAAACATGTCAAAAGATTGGTTATGCATTATTGGCCTCTTTGTAGTAAAGGAAATGCTATAAAGTTACCTTTTGTAACGGGCAAAGGCTTCTTAATGTTGAATCATCAATGAACGAACTATATACTTTATGAGAAAAGATGTATCAATGTTATATGAGTAAAAGCATCTACATACTTGCAAGACTATTAAGGGCTTGGCATCTCGAGGCCACAATCAGTTGAGAATTTTCCTTATACGTAGAACTATTTCAACGTTTTGTAGATTTCTAATGTCTTAGGTACCCTCAGCGAATTTCATAAATGGTTGTTATTTATCGTAGTGTGGCTATTTAGAAACATTTCGATACTGTGGCTATATATATTCTTTCACTATTGTCTTCCTTGTCATCCGGTGGTTCTCTTTTCTCAATTTGATTCAAAAGCCTTTCATCATTTTCATCACATCATTGCGAGGCATCTCCACTGAACGGGTGGAGGTATCCCTACTATCTTCTCAACACCAATATAGTGGTGAGGGAGTCCTAAGGGCATCTCACGTTTGTACCGACAAAGATATCTCACCGATAAGCATCCCTTTTGGGGTATCACTCTCATAAAGACGCCTACTACCACTTATGGAGGCATCTCCCTGACTTAGCAGAGATATTCTCAACCATCTCTCTGTCTTAGCAAAGACATTCCACATTCACCTCCCTTACTTAGTGGATGGACTTTTTTAGTGGTTCATTTTCTTTGATTTGCTAATATGAATTCTCCTACCATGCGGGCCAGGGGATCCTGTCAGGGAGCTTCTCTCGTTGTACGAGTGAAGGCGTCTCTTTTAGAGGTATCCACGAGTTTCCTTAGCACCAATCGAGTGGTGAGGGATCCACAAGCATCTCTATTGTTCAAACAGAGACATCTTACCGTGAGAGCCACAACCTGGTCTAGAAATTTTGACTGAATTTAAAATGTCAACGAGTGAAAATAGAAAATCAGATTTCAGAAAATAACAGTTTAACAGTCCAAAATCAAATATCAGTTCAAAGCCACAATTCAGAAATTATTTAATTTACGAAATAAAATAGTACTTATAAACCAATAATTATTTTAAAATTCGTAAACTCTCCAGGTGATTTTGAAACCAAGCTTAGAGCGTTAATCAATTTTAAAAATAAACAGAAAACAAAAAATGAACTATAAAGCCAAATGTGGTCTCTAAATGCATAAATGAACCAGAGAGTATACATGTAAAAATTTTAATTAGAGATCATGCTAAAAAAAATTCAAACCAAACATCATGTTATGTTCAAAATATTCATTCAGAACCAAACAAGACAGATAGGATGCAAACGAAACAAAACTAATGCAGACAAAACCAAACAAATACATACTTAGGCTAGTAAGCCCCTATATACCCTGTCACACGCTAAGGTCCACAAGTAGAGTTCCCTAGAACTCACATCACATTATTTCTCCAACAGGCAGTAATACATTAAAGTATTACAGTATACGATAATAGTAACCGGCGTATCGCTAAACGAAAAATAATACAAAATGTGCATCAATTACAAAACTAGTAATAGTAACAATGCTTCCACCTTAACAACCCATTTTCTATGCAGAGTGCATTATAATGTGCATAACGACTTTCAGAACGTAACATAATTTTCAAACTTTACAATATACATAATAGTAACAAAATAAGTCAAAAGTTCATAACAATAACAATTCAATAATACATATTAACTTTAAAGAAAATAACATAGATGTCGAACTATGTATAATACAGAACATTGCACAGGTGAATCGAGAATTCAAAAGATTAGATCTTACTTAACAGATATATATATTCCCATATTGGGTACATTTGTTTCAGTAAAGTAACAATTTGGACATTAAGACAAATAAAAAATACGGTCAAGTCGGTAATTCAGAATCACAGTTCATATAACAATGAAGTTATACATATTCACTCGGTAGTGCAGGTTATTCAGTCCACTGATTATTCAGTTAAGTTCATCAACTTAGCAACACGTTTCACATAACAGTGCAATCATACAATTTACATAGAAATATAGAACTGTAAGCATACAAAAATTGATGTGCATTATCCTAGTAATTGTACCCCTGAATGTACACTACATAGAGACAAACAACAGTTATAGCAATCACATATTACTTGAATTTATTGCATAGAACAGTGTATCAATTATGGTGAGACACACACTTGACAATGGTATATGTAAAGTCGTGTAACCTACTAAGTTGTCCTCCTATCACGAGCACTAGCTCCAGTAGAATCAGATCCTTCAAAAATAGAAAAAATACATAATCAAGTCAATTATGACGTGGTATCAAGGGGTTCATCCCAGTTGATTTGGGGCGGGGAGGTGTAAACAGTATGGTGGTTGGGGGTGAATTTTGGCAGTTCACCCTAATTGGTTTTGGTGGAGAGCTGCAGACGGTATGACGGTCGAAGAAAATGTGAGATAAGATGAGAAAGATAGGAGTCATTCCTAGATGTTTGTCAGCTTTTCTTCTCTTCTTCGGTTGCATGGGTATTATAGCTCCTAGAATCATTGGTGATTGGAAGGTGTCATGCCTAGTAACAGTCTATTGACGTGCTCGTTAAGATAGGCACAGAGATAGCCCTAACATCCAAGTTCAGGCTTTGCATGTTGGTCACATGGGTGTCATGCAGTAGCATCTAACAGTTCTTATTCTATAGATTATGTAGGCCTCCAATTTCATTGTCTCCACTATTGCGAAGCTCTAGGAGACACCTCCGGAATTACCAAGCTTGGATGTGTTGGGAGCTGTTTTTGGATGGGGAGTCTGGGTGTAACATTTGTCCTCCATTAGTTGAAAGAGTGCTTTAAAGTGGTACAATATAAAGCGTTTGAGAAAGCTATCTTTATAACCGTTGTGATTTCAAGAGGTGTTTGAATTAACTCAGACAATTATGATGATCTGACTTGTGGTTGTAAGAGAACATACGTGTTACTTTGATATTAATATCGTTTCGAAATGTGAAACAAAATATCATTCTAAGGAGGCACGTTCTCCGACTATAAAAACCCTCTAGAATTAGGGGGCTGAAATTACTTTCTCGTTAGGTAAGTATACAAGTGATCCCGTATTTTACTTATGTATTTCTCTTTTAGTGTGCGAGGTCTAATATAGTTTTCTTTAAAAACTACAGCTCCTTTGACTAGATCATCTAGTGACGTGGATGGCAGATCAGAACCATCCTTGAGTTTCCGGAACAACAAATACGCGGAGGCTATGAGGAAAACTTCCCAAGCATCAGTCATGGTGACCAGGGTTGCGGAGCTGCCTAGTGAAGATGATAAGGAGGAGAACGTTGTCCTTGCTCAAGTTGTCGAGGAGGGGCGACGGTACAATAGGGAGGCTGCAGCTAATGATGTAGAGCTTCATGAGTCCAATTCTAGAGTTGAGGCCTTGGGGAAAAAAAATTACCGAGCTCAAGAAAAAGTTGGTCGAGGCTCAATTATTGGCTGAGGTTGTAACATCCAAATTCGGATTAAGAATTTTCCAAACCTTGAAATAAAAAATTCAATAATAATGTTGTTGTAATTTACCTAATTTATACCAGTATAAGTTTTTATTCGTGAAAATTGAATTTATCTTTAAAAATTGTACTTATCTAGTTTAATTTTATATTTCCTCACAATATAAACGAGATTAGATAATATAATTTTAATCTAATTTTTATTTCATTTGATTTATTTATTATTTACTATAATTTATTTGACAAACTGTAGTAAAAAATTTTAAAAATAAACATATTAAATATTTAACATTTGGTAATTCACAAAAAGTATTTTAAAGAGTAATACGGACATGCGAATATATTAATGACCTTATACCGGTGTAATTAAGAACTAACTTATTGAAGAAAAACAACATATTATTATTGAGGGAAAAATTAAACCGGTACAAATAAGAACTAATTTATTGAGCGAAAACAATAGAACGTGAAAGGGAACTAACTTATGTCCAAAAATAAAATTATTATGGCTTTGTTTTTCTCATATTATATACATTGAAAAACAAGAGATTGGTGAACTCATGACCGCAACATAATTTTTCTCATATTTTGTCGTATCTTATATACAAATAAATATAATACTTATAAAAATTATTTAAAATGAGTTTAATATATTCATTATATTGATAATATTTTAAATATATATTTTTCTCAAAATTTAGATAGTATCACGGGAATAGTTTTACGAATTTTCATGTAAATATTTTTATTTTATTTTTAAAATTTTAATTTGTTATAAAAAATATATCGTAAGAACAATTTTGTCAAGTTTTGCTTTTCAATAACCTTATATTTTCTGTGGCCAAAATTGTTAATTTTACGAACAAAAATCTTCTATCATTTTATGTTGCTCCGTCCTATGCCCCAACACTAAAAGGCTAAACCTACACTCTGATCTTAATTTTTAAATCCTAAATCATAAACCTTAAAATTAAAATCTACATCCTACACCTTACACCCTAACCCTAAACTCTAACCATAAACCCTAAACCCTATTTTCTAAAGTAAGTGCACAGATAGAAAAAAAAGAACTAGATAATTTCTATTCTTATTTTACATTTCTATCAAATAAATCAAATAAAATAATCTAACATTCTCAATAATACATAAGACAATGTTACCAAATGCACCTTAGAGTTTCTCTAATTTCTTGATCAAACAACTTTTTAAAATGTATTGCGAAGATTACTAACGGGGTTGGTCTAAGCAGTAAGCAGCTTGGTATTACTTAAGTAGGTTTCGAGTTTGAGGTGTTGTGTACCCAAAAAATCTTCGTTGCGAGACTCACCCACGAAAGTCAGGTGTGCGACGCGGGTTCATCTAGATTAGTCTGGGTGGAGTTCTAAAAATCGAAAGGGCAACAAAAAATGAATTATGAAGATTAAAATGGTGGATTACTCTTTGTACACAAGGGAAAGTTGGACTTCATAGTAGTTAGGACTCTCACTATTGATAATACTTTAATTATGGGTGTAACATTCGAAATTGTTTTGATAGATTTAAAATTGATCTGTTTTAAATAAGTTTGTTTTTTTGTTAAACAGTGGAAGAGAACAAAGTAATTTTCTTTGAAGGATGAGTACGTAACAATTATGGTATTTGCTGGTTAGTTTCACATATTAATTATATTTTAAAAGAAAATAATTGTTCCAAAAATTAATAAATTAAGATATTTAACTCATTAATCAGGGATTTAATTTCCCTTGCAAAATTTTGAATGCCCCAGCAAACTAGGAAAGGCCAGACGAAATTTAAAATCCAATGGATTCTCTGTATCTGGATATAAATACACAGGTAAATCTGTTTGTAAAACGCAGAATTCTTTTCTTTTTCTTTCTTGTCAAACGAAAATGGAGAAATCATCTGAAACCAAAGAAGAAGCAGCAAAATTAGCTATATGGGATTGTGGCAGCCCTTTATATGATTCATATGAATTAGTATCACTCAGTCATCTAATCGAACGACATCTAATGAAACTGCCATATCTTGGAACTTCAAAGAGGCTGACTTCCGCCAGAACCAGATTTTCTTATCCATCTGATGTCAGTGTCACCCCTGCCGCCATTGCAGATACTCCCAGAAGCAATGCCTGAGCTAAAGAATCTTCTACTCTAATGAGTAGCTTGGGAGAATGTTTGGGTAGCAAGTTTTGGAAGAGAAAAAGATTTGGACATAAGATGAACAAGTTTAAACTGTCGACAACATTCATCTGAGGTAAACCAAATGTTTGGGGAAATTTTGTTGCTTTTGTTGATTGCTGTTCTCGCCAATTCTTGGTTTTCAGCAATTACAATCATACAAAACATGAAGGCATTGTCTTCAGAACATGTCCACTTTCAGTTACATCAAGCGTAAAAAGATTTAGATTTAGAGTGATGTATTTCAGATTTGTGTATTATATGCAGAACTTGCAGTGCCTTGTTTTGGCCCTGCAGTGCACCAAAAATGGTCTGAAATCTGAATAACGTGTCTCTAGCTACTCCGGATGTGTTCAATGTTGGATGGTTCCTTTTATTTGCATGATGAATATTTAACAAATTATTATCAATGTTTTACATGATTGGACTCGGAGTCTAAGGCTATCGAGTTCGTAATTCGAACTTTCACTATGGAGCTGTCTATGGACAAAATCATCCACTTGTCTTCAAACGATGAAATAAAAGCAAATATCATTTGACAGCTGATCGACCCACGACAATGCACTTGAACGTTCACGTATTTGCATGATAGTGTTTGTTCGAACTATGACTCAAATGCTAAAAAAGGGTACTTCCTAAATCATAAAGTGATAATTGTAATGTCTATAATATACCTAATAATTACAAAAAACCAAATGAACTAACACAGGATGATTGCAGCAGACTTTTGGGAGGTTCACCTTTTCCCCTTCTTTCTAGTTTCTTGATACAAATAATTTTCTAAGCTCGAAAACAAGCTAAGACTTACTTGATAGCTTTAAAATTTCCTGACTTGCTTGCCGTAGAAACCAACATAGTTTAATGAAATCATGAATCTCTAGGGCTGTGATGGAGTAGGAGATGTTGGTGGCTTCAAATCAGGATACTGCAACCATAAAGAACGGAGACATTCAGAAATGGAAGCAGCTTTTCTCTGTTCATGACACTGTAGGAATATATAAAACAGCACTAGGAGAAATGAGAATTCATGGATTAATAAAAGTGACATTACAGAAGCATATGGTGAAAGTGGCCTAGGGAATCCGGAGTTTCCATCAGCCGTGGATTCTGGTTTGGGAAGTGAATTAATTAGAGGGGTTTCTGCTGCTGCTTCAACTTTCGCGTCCGGTTTTGCCTCTGTAGGTGAAAGAGTAATCCTGCTAGTGGCAGGACGTGATGGAGTAGGCGAAATTGGAGGCTTCAAATCTGGATACTGCAACCATAAACAACGGAAACATAAGAATTTTCCCACTTCTAATACAAGTATATACAATAACATATGAAGTGACAAAAGGAACATTACAGAAGCATATGGTGAAAGTGGTCTAGAAAATCCAGAGATTCCATCTGCCTCGGATTTCGTTTGGGGAACCGAATTAATTTGAGGGAATTCTGTCACTGCTTCAACTTTGGGTTCAGGTTTTGCCTCCGTAGGTGCAGGAAGAGCCTTGCTAGTGGTACTTGTTGGAAGAAGGGCCACTCCAATTTGCTGAGTTCACAGGTAAATACAAATATACAGAAATTTGTCATGGATAAGAAGCAATGTTTTATTGTTGTGAAACTCTGAGGGGCTTTGAAAGAACACATTGTGGAATAAATTGATCAATGCGCTGCAGATACCTTTACATCGTCAACAAGTTCCGTAGGAGCCACCTTTATGTTTATGAATTCGCCAACTTGCTGCAGAGTTTGCTTTCGTTCCTGTTACAAATAGCAGGGTAGGAACTAGGAAGTCAAGTTAAGCCATTATGGACTTAGGGTACTAGAGAATAAAATTAAGTGACAGTATTCAATATTTATCCGTAACCATATTGTTAGAACTTAAATATAACAGTTGGGCTGTTCCCGATGAGCTTAAGCTTTTAGGACGATCACTCACTTGATTTAATATGGTATCTAAGCTCTAGTGTTCAAATTTTAGACCTAGTGTATTGTTGCATAATGGACTGTGCAATGCTTATTTATCTTTGTTCAGCTTGAGCTTTCTTTCAACACAATAGTAGCATAAGAAAATAACTCAAATAGAAAGTGGAGACTTACTTTTGCAAATAGGAGTTTCTGGCTTACAATATGCACAATAGCAACTGAGCCTAGAAGTTGAAGGATTGTTTCTAACTGCATAAGGTATGGCAATGCCACAAATTGAGTTATATATATATATATATATAAAACTTAAATCAAAACAAAATAATGACGAAAGCAGAAATACAGAATCAAAGGTAATAGAAGGACTGAAAAGCCTAACCTCTGAAAATACCCAAAAGCCTAGTCCAGCAGCTGCAGCAATACCTACAGCAACAGATAGGCCATCTGATCCTTCCTGCATATTATCACAAACCATTTATCAGATTAGAGAAAACCAACAAGAAAGGTTGAAGAACTATCCACCATAAAGCCATGGATGATCTAAAAAGTCCCCATGAGATCAAATCTTAGAAGTGCATAATTAATCAGGGGATAAATATGCGTACTCCGAAGGCCTCGGTGAATGTTTCTGTTAAATTTCCAAGGTCAAAGCCTTTCTTTGGTGTTATCCAGGGAAGACCACTGTTCTGCAGAGTTGAAACCAGGCTCAAAAGAAGCAATTTCAAGGTTAATAAAAAGATAAAGGAAAGAAAACATATAGAACGGAACATACCGCCCATCCCCGTGGTCCGTCTGCGCCATCTTTTACTGCATAAGCACCTTTGAATCCATTTACAGTGACTAACTCCGCAACCAGTTCAGAGTTCCCATCAAATCTGGCTTTCAACACAAATTTGAACAACATTGGAAGATGAAGCAAACAAAAGTTCGAATTTCATCTTTGTTACAACCAAAATGCATATATGAGAGAGAACGCAATTTTCAGCCTATAGTTACATATAAAATGTATGCCTGCACAATCAAGCACACATTGTTTGTGCAACCAATATACAATCCATTTAATCTCGGATGCAGAGAGATAATCATCAATAAGAGTGGATCCCTAACTAATTACTCTGCCCTTATTGATTTCTTTTTTCGGCTTAAACGAATTCCACTAGCAATGCAGGTGCCATAGACAATGACAGAATATTTCACCTTTTGAAATGATGGTATGGAACTATGAAGCATGTTCATACCCAAAAATGCTAGGAATTCATCATGTATGAACAAATATATACATACGAGGCTTAGGGTTCAAAGAATCTTACTTGTCTATTATGACCAAGGTGGTATTTTCTGGTTCCTTGAATTTCAAAGACAGTTTTTTCAAGAACCCTGGTTTATCTTCACCATTATAGGCAATTGACACTGGCTTTTTCCCCAAACCCCTTATGTCAGGGCTACCACTTCCTTTCAACTCCTTGAGTGGCCTGATGTCCAGCAACTGCGCAGTGGCATCATCATCTAGCTTGGCATAAGCATTCCTTGCAGACTCAACTCCCCACGGCTTTGGATTCTTCAACAGCTGAGACAAAACCAATGGAACAGCCAAAACAACAGCACCGCCAGCTACAGCCGTGGGATTCTCAGCTGCGAAACCGACGACAGTATCAAGAATCCCACTCGGGTCTAGTTTCAATGACGAGGGGGATCCCGTAGTCTGCTGCAAGGTTTCCTCGTATGATAAAGCTTTAGCGAAACCAGCGGGGAGAACCGATGACAGTAGCACTAGACTCCCATGCAAGCTTCTCGACAAACACTCGTTCAAAGCTGGTCGTTTCTTAATAAAAGCCGGGGAGTTTGGGAGTTTGAGAGGTGAAGCAATGGAGAGCAATGGTGCTTTTCTGGTTTCTGTTCTTCTCTCGGAGAGAACCGAGAGTGGTGTCGAGCTTGGAGTTGCTGCATTGAGGGTCTGCATTGCATAAGTTTTATGCAAAGAGATGGGGGTCTCAAAGATACGGTGGAAAAGCTTGAACCATAAAAAATTGAGGGGTTGGTTGATGAGGATTTTGTTGGCGTCCTTGTGGAATTGGTTGGATGACAAAGGCTTAGACCCTTAGCTTTGGACGGAGCAAGTTGGCTGGTGCAGTTTGGATGCTCAGATGGCGATGAGGTGGAATGAGATATGAGATCTGTTCCATTCATTGCGTGACACGTAGGAAGTGAGATGAGAGGCTTTCGGACGTTGTCCTTAGATGGACTGTCTGATCTTAAACGCCATTTCTGTGGCTCATAATTGTCTGGAAATTTTTGCAGGGAAATACAGAAGTACCGTTGCTACTATAGTCTATAGGTGTACTTCATATTAATTTCTTTGGTACAGAAAGGAGGATATTACAAATTCATAAATGGGGAAATAGGCCATTTTATCTAAATAATAATTTTTTTTGAAATTATTTTTTAAAAAATACACCCAAATAAAATTATTTATAGAAATGACATTTATTTTGACCGCATAAACAAAATACATGGCTCGTCAATTACGGAGGAGCACCTTCCAAAAAAATACACCTCAATTGTGCCTGGAATGCATTGAAGGATGAAAATAAAAATAAATAAATTTAAAATTTTGTTTCATGAGCAAAAGAATTTGTCTCGCTATTTTTTAACTTAGAATCTCATATCATGTTTGCTTATTGTTAGTTTAATTTTTAAAAAGTATTAATATTAAGTAATTGTACGTAATTAGAGTGCTAGACTTTGTTTCTTATCGATGTGAGATTCATAAATTTAAAAATAGAGATTAAATGATAAAAATCTAGAAACAAACTCTTTAACTCTGGAATATCACATGGATGAGAAATAAAGACTCATACACCAATACCTTACAAATATTATTGGAGTTAGTTTATATAGATGTAATTGGAGTGTTGGTATTTATTTCTTATCAATATGGGATCAGATCGAACTTTATAAAGTTCAAGTCCAATCCAATGAATAATCGGACCTAAAAAAATTAACTCTAAATCCAAGTCCCATTACATAAATCCAAGTCCAATAAAATATCTAAAATTCAAATCTAAATCTAAAAGTCCGAATCAAATTAATTTTTCCTTTTTTAAAGTAACAACTCAAACAAATAGCTTTAAATAAAAAAATAATTTTTATCAAACAAATATATTTAAACTAATAGCATAAACAAATCTCAACAAATATTACAACCCAATATAAAATAAATTAAAGTAACAACTCAAACTTCGATTAAAAAAACTCAACAACAAATAAATTATCCTTACATATACTATTATTGTCTTATTAGTCTACTAACCTAACTACTTTCGAAATCACAATTATAAAATATCTAATAAATTTTACAATCCAAGATGAAACAAATTTAGAATATTATCAAAATGTTCAACCATGGACATAGAGAAAAACGTCTCTAACCATCAAGCTTCTATTGTTGGCCGGTACACCTATGACGCAGCGGAAAAATTATTCGGCGATCACTACCAGATATCCATGTACAAAGAACGAATCGGAGTGATTAAGGGTGAAGAATTACCTATTTAAAATCTAGAATTCTAAATTTGAGATTTCAATATTAATATACATAATCCCAATTCAACTTAATTAGCATTTCAATATCTATATTAATATACACAATCTCAATTCAACTTAATTAGCATTTCAATATGTATCTATACTTTTTAAATCTAAGAGTTTTAAATATTTTTATTCGGATTCATATATGGATCGGACTCGAATCGAATATAAATTTAGATCGGATCATGACAATGTTCATATCTGGTCCACCTCATATTAGGACTCGAACATTTTTTTTCGAATTCGGGTTTAAACTTTTTTCGATCGAATTTAAATCAAATTTTTTTAGATCCAATCGAATTTGAATTATACTGCCATCCCTGGATTCAAGAGTTCAAAAAGAACAAACAACTTTACTAAGAGCTAATTAGACAACAACTCAAAACCTTAGCCACTAGGTTTTCTCTTAGCTCAGACCCATGCCTCTTTTTTATTTTATTTTATTTTGGCCTCTGACAGCGGCATTAATTTTGGTGCTGATTGTCGATTGTCATTGTTTTTTTTTTCATAATTTTTTATTTCTTGCTTTGATTTTTACTTTTTAAGTTTTTTTTTTTCTAATTTTTAGTATAATTCTATGTATTTTGGTTATCTCATTTTCGCACATCTTTGTTGCGTTTGTTTTTCTCCATCTTTATGGCACACATTTTCTCTGCCTTTATGGCACGTCTCCGTCTCATGATACGTTTTTTGGATACCTTTGCGGCCGCTTGATGCTCGTGTAGTATAGTGTTCCTCACGACGTTTGTTTTTGTTTTGTGTTTGTCGGTAGTTATGAATAGTTTCATCCCTTTGTGGTTGTTTGCCGATGTAATCAGATGGAGAGCGGATCAGCACCTTTAGAACGACGCGAAATATATTTGCAATTTTTTAGTGGGGATTTCATATAGTTTATGTTTTGATAACTCCCAATGGACTCTTCCTATAATAAACTTCAGAGATTTTTTGTTGTACAAAAAAAATGTCTAATCTGATTGAAGTAGCCTTTTAGTTTTCTTCTTGAATTTGACGGTATTAAACCTTTGAAATGTTATATAATTGTATTTCTTTTACTTATTAATAAAGCGTTTCAAGTTCAGAAAAAATTATAAAAGAGAGATTATATGAATTTTTTTAGAGAAAAACAGTTTTACTCATGAAACCCGCATTAGAAAAAAAAATTATAACCCTTCATTTATGCCTATATAATGCCAATATTATTATTTTTCAATTCATAGATCTAAATTTTAAATTTAGTTATTATTTTTTTTCATTTTCATCCTCCGTTGCATTCAAGGCATGGTTGACGTGTTAATTTTTTTTGGAAGATACTCCTCCCTTAACACACTTTTGATGCGGACAATATAGTTTCGTAGATAATTTTGTTTGTATTTTATTTTCTTAAATAATTTGAAAATATGTATTATTGGGGTAAAATAGCTGCGGAAATAAGTTTGACTCTTTTTCTTTAAAAGTTTTTACGTATGGAAGGAAAAATTTGCTTTTAATAGTTTACGAACTCAGAACGTAAGGGAGAAGAGAGGGTATCAACTAAAGACGGATCTAAAAATTAAAACTTAGTAGTTTATCGTTCAATGTAATAATTTAAAATCAATTTATTCTGTTGAGATAATGTATTAAATAGTCATAATTGTTGTACAAGCAAGCATAATTTATAGTCAGAGACATGTTAACATTGAAGAACCAATCCGTGTAAATATGTTTAAGAGAGTATAACTATTTTACACGGATGTAATTGTGTTAGCCATCAGATCAACTTGAAAATAAACTATTTTAAACTTTTGGCAAAACGAATCTTTCCCATTGTTACGTTAATCAAAATTATGGCCACATCAACATTTTTACGGGTTAACAACACTACAACAGTGACCATAATGAATTTAAATTAAAAGTTTAGTGAATATAATGAAGGATTTTTTATTTTAGTGACCAAAGTGAAAGCACCTTAAAAATTTAGTGATTGTCAAAGTAGTTTATCCTATTTTTTAATGGTGGGTCAAGTGACCTACCATGAACCATGGTGTATCCGCCCTTAGTGTTAACTAAGAAATTTACTCACTTGCTCTAGAGGTTGTTGGCTAAGTTTAACTCTTTTAAATTTGAAAGAAATACATACTCTCTGATCAACTATATCTATCCCTTGATAATTTTTGTGATCAATTTTTAAACTTTAAATTTTATTTTTTAAAAATATATTATTTCAAATTGGAAATAGTCCATTTAATACCAATGATTTTTTTAAAATTATTTAACAAAATACACCCAAATAAAATTATTTAAAAAATGATATTCATTTTCACCACGCAAATAAAATACATGTACATTTGACAAGTGTCTTTACTCCACGTGGTCAAAATGACATATCTATAAACTGAACTAAACTTGAAATTTAGCTTCATGAGCTAAAAATCGTCTCAAGAGATTTTTTCACTATGTTTGTTTAACTCATGGATCTCGTATCATATTTGGTTCTTGTTAGTTTAGTTTTTAAAAATTATTAATTTTAAATTATTGAATGTAATTAGAGTACTAGACTTTGTTTTCTATTTATATGAGATTCACGAAATAAAAATCCAGATCAAATGGGAAAAATCTAAAGACAATCTATTTAACTAATGAATCCAACATAGATGAGAAATAAAGCCTTATACACCAATACCTTACGAATATTATTGGTGTTAGTTTATATAGGTGTAATTGGAGTGTTAGCCTTTTTTTCCCTTATTGATATGTGATTCAAGAGTTAAAAAAGAGGGGCCATATGAAGAAATCTAAAGAAAATTGTTTAGCTCATGAATCCCATATTAATTAGAAACAAATTTTACTCCAATTATGTCTATATAAAATAATGTCAATATTTTTTAAGGCATAAAGTCAAAAATAACCCCTAACGTTTGACCTTTTGTTCATTTTAGCACTTATTTTTTTGGTGCAAACAAACTCTTAACATTTGGTTTTCGTTCAAATTTTACTCTCGTTAAATGGAAACTGTTAGTCAACTAACGGTCAACGCCCTTTGATCACGTGGCATGTCTGCATTGCAGGACTTGCTGACGAGGCGATGCCACGTGTATAGAGATGCCGATGTGACACTTTGCTGATGTAGCATCAATAATTTTTTTTAAAATTATTTTTTATATTTATTTTATACTATTTTTTAACTAATTAGATAGTGCGTGACATCATCTAGTTGGTTCAAATTCATAAAAATGAAATAAAATTTTAGATTTAAAACCACAGGGAATTGAACCCAAGCCATGTGATTAAAAGACATAATGCCTAACCAACAAGCTAAACCACAACCTCATTAACTTTCTACAAAATATTTTATTTATAGACAATAAACATGATGAACTGACTTTTGGGTTGCCTTCCCTCTATGATTCAACTGTTCTTAGAGTGCAATCTCAGAAACCAATCGAGATTCTCTCGAAGAAATCACCGGAGAAGCTCCAACTTCCGCATCCGACGGATCTGGACCTCGAGACCTTCGTCGCGGCTACGACAGTAGTATTAGTACCGTTATGATCGCCGTCGTTGAAATCAACTTTGCAGTCTTGTTTTTTGGAAGAAAGGTAGAAAAAAGACTAGAAACCATCCCGAAACTTGCTTCCCTGGGGAGCCACAGTCGATCTGCTTCTGTTGAAAATAATACCATGACCATTATCATCTCCGTGATCATGATTCTTCTTCTTCTTTGCTAAAAGGAAAGGCATTCTAGCTTGCGTTGTTTGATCTTCTTTACCGTCATCTCCTTTTCGACCACCGATGAAAACTTTAAAACTTACATCGGATCTAAAAGAATGAGAGGAGGAAGAAGACGACATCGAGGGACGGAGAGATAAAGGAAACAAGGAGAAAACCAACTTGCCAAGCTTTTCCTGGAGACAAAAAGCACAAATCCCATTTTATTTCCATTGTTGCCATTGCTGAGCTAAGCCATTATTTTGATAAATAAAATAATTGGTTGAGAGTTAACAAATCTTACCCGGTCTGGAAGAAAATCGAGATCAGAGATGTCACCAGAACAAAATACCGAATCAAAAACAGAAAATATAAGTCCCAATTTTAAAATTTACATCATTTCAAGTAGGCTTACACAAATTTTCTTTTAATATTATCAATTCATTCATCATACATAAATATAATACACAACTGACACTCAAGAAATCATATCATATTATACTGACGAATACTTGTTTAAGATTTTGTTGGGTTCGATTCCCTCAACCGATTTACTTGTCAAGTGGTGGAGAAGATGTATTTTGGGTGTTTAGAGTGGAAGAAAAAAGATAGAAAAATATGGACAAAGAATTTAGAGTGGTTCGGCTTTTTAACCAAAGCGTACTATCTTAGCTCCCCACCAAGGATTTCACAAATTCACTAAGAATTCTTCCCCCTTTTAAGGCTTAAGAGGAAACCTTTACAACCTAGACTTACAAACCCAAGCATAGCATCCAAAAGCTCACAAATCGAGTTTTGGGAACACTCTTAAACAAGATAATTCTAAGCAAACAAAATCCCTTTCACTAGGTATATGTTTGCACTCTTAAGCATTCACTCAAAACCTAAAACACTTGAGCATACATTTACAATTAAGCTCAGAAGTGTTGTCTATACAAGAAATATGAAAATTTGAGCGCTAAGACATTTCTTGATCATATGATTGTTGACTTGAGGATCATTAGTTACTTTAGATGCTTCTTGAGGTCTTTTATACTCCCAATTGAGTTTCTAGTCGTTGGAGACCGTTGGGGCCTTTATTTCCCGCAATAAATGCAGTTTTGGAACTGTCCGTATCGATACGCGGGTAACCGTATCGGTACGTGTTCTTCAGAAACTAGCCATTATGCTCTTTCCAGCTTATGCGTATCGATACACATAGGAGCGTATCAGTACGGTCTGCAATTTAAAAGACCATTGAGAAATTGACCGTTGGGGAATTTTGGCCATTGGGTTTTTTGCCACATAGGCGTATCAAAACGCTAAGAGTCGTTTCGAAATGACCCCTCTCCGTATCGATACGGGCAAGCCCTGTATCGGTACGAGTTTTGGCAGTTTTCAAGTAGACTGTAGCTGAAACCCTAAGGTGTATCGATACGGGGAATACCGTATCAGTACGGTTACTTGAAAAACTCAGGTTTGGCTACTTTAAAGACATTTAAATCATTCCAAAACCTTATAAAATCCATCAAACATATTTTCAAGTTGTTTAGACTTAAAATCATTTTTGAAATCTTTTCAATTTAGTCCAAAACAAATTTTCAATTATTATATCAAAACAAATAACCCAACGATCTCCCCTTTTTTGATATAATAAAACCAACTTGAAAAATTGTTTGTGATTCTCCCCCCTAGCATTTAAAAAATTGAATAAGAGAATTTAAAATTTAAATGTAGTTAAAGCTCCCCCTTATTCAGTTGAAAAATCATTTTTTCATACCATTTCTCTCCTTTTTTGTTATATCAAAAGGAATTTAAGTAACTTTAAGTTCAAAATAACAATAGAGGTAAAAAAAAAGTTGACACAAATAAAATTTTTGGTTTAAAATAGCTCCCTCTTACTTACGCATCAATCAAATATTAGACAAACAATTTATGATAATCTAGTTGAATTAAAAAATAAATCAAGTTAAAATAAACAAAAATTCAACTAAATTTTACCACACTTGAACCAAAGGGAGGATGTGAAGCCTTCCTTCTTCAAGTGTTATTCCATGTGTGTATGGAACTCCCCCTTAATTTTGTAATTTGTTGATCATTCTCCATCACACCTAAAACAAAACAATCACAAATGTTTTGGTATCCAAATTGCTTTGGATCCATAGGTGTTAGTAGCACACAATTTTATCCTCGTAGGAATCCAATTTTCAATTTCATCCTTTTTAGTTGAAGTAATTAGTCCTTTTGGGACCCAAATACTTCTAAAACATTTTCCTTTAACAAATCTAGGGGCACTAGATTGTCTAACATAAAAATTTGATTTTCCCAAATTATTTTTCTTTTGAAGTTCATTGGAAATCAAATCTTTTTCTTTCTTAAGATCATCAATTTCCTTTTGATGATATTTTCCATATTTTGAAGCAATTCTTGTAAATTTGAAACTATAAGCTCAAATTTTTTGATTTTTGCTTCAAACTCGAAATTGGTTTTTAAAGCAAATCATTTTCGGTTTTTAGTTTTGAAATCATCTTTTTATTTTTCAAAAATAAAGCTTTAAATTCAAAAACCAATTCATCATAAGCTTCTTGTAACTCATCAAAAGTATAGGAATTAGAAATAGATGAGTTAGAAGCTATCTCTCTTGGAGGGCCATGAAGCATAAATGAGAAACTTCATCTTCATCGGTGGAGTCTTCATCACTCCATGTTGCCATGTATGCTTTCTTTGAAGATGACCCCTTTTTTGTTGAAGCGAGGGCAATCGAATTTGGTATGCCTCGTCTTCTTGCATTCATGGTTCTTTTGGGGATTCTTCATCTTCTTCTTCGATTCATTATTGGAATTTTCCATTTCGCTCTTCATGAATCGGGTGAACTTCTTGAAGAGATGAACTATCTCTTCATCTTCACTTTCCTCCTCACTTGATTCTTTATGTTGGCATTTGGAGGATTTGAGAGCAATGACATTAACATCAATGCCTTGCTCTTTGGCCTTCTTCTCTTTTTCCCTCTTCAAGGGTTCAGACATCATTTTATGAGTTAGCAAGGATCCAATTAGCTCATCAAGCTTGAGCTCCTTCAAGTTCTTGGCTTCAATGATTGCCATCTTCTTGCTCTCCCATGATTCAGGAAGTGAGTATATCAACTTTCGAACGAGTTTGTCTTTCGAAATCTCTTCTCCAAAGTTTTTGAGTTGGTTGACAATTGTGGAGAATCGGTCGAACATCCTCTTGATATCTTCATCCAGATCCATCTTGAAGTTTTAATACCCAAGGTTGAGAAAATCGATCTTGGTCTTATTTACTTCGTTTGTTCCCTTGTATGTGATCTCAAGCTTGTCCCATACATCTTTGGCACCCTCACAAGAAGAAACCGTAGCATAAACCTCTGGTCCCAATGCATAAAATAGCACTAGCAATGCCTTGGAGTTTAGCTCCATCATCTTCTTGTCATTGGCATTCCAATCTGCCTTCTTTCATTGAGGCTCGAATGGCCTATCTTCAACAAGGTCCCAAAGTCGATAATCCTTTGCCTTGGTGAAGTACATCATCCTATTCTTTCAATAGGCATAATGTTCACTGTTGAAGAATGGTGGCTTGTCAATGGATTGTGCCATGAACACCGGTTGATAGAGTGGCTGATCGAGCTTCCCAGGATCGCTTCAATAGGATGTTAATCCTTCTCGATTGAGCCTCGCTCTTATACCAATTATTGGGTTCAATTCCCTCAACCGATTTACTTGCCAAGTGGTGGAAAAGATGTATTTTGGGTGTTTGGAGTGGAAGCAAAAAGATAGAAAATATAGACAAAGAATTTAGAGTGGTTCGACTTTCTAACCAAAGCCTATATCCACTACCTTAGTTCCTCACCAAAGATTTCACAAATTCACTAAGAATTCTCCCCTTTTTTTAGGCTTATGAGGAAACCTTTACAACCTAGACTTACAAACCCAAGCCTAGCATCCAAAGCTCACAAACTAAGCTTTGGGAACACTCTTAAACAAGAGAACTCTAAGCAAACGAAATTCCTCTCACTAGGTATATGTTTGCACTCTTAAGCACTCACCCAAAACCTAAAACACTTGAGCATACATTTACAATTCAGCTCACAAGTGTTGTCTATACAAGAAATATGACAATTTGAGCACTAAGACATTTCTTGATCATACTATTGTTGACTTGAGGATCATTAGTTACTTTAGATGCTTCTTGAGGTCTTTTATACTCCCAATTGAGTTTCTAGTTGTTGGAGACTGTTGGGATTGAATTGGAGTTGTTAGGGCCTTTATTTCCCATAATAAATGTAGTTCTGGATCTATCCGTATCGATACACGGGTAGCCGTATCGGTACGTGTTCTTCAAAAACTAGTCATTATGCTCTTTTCAGCTTGTGCTTATTGCTACGCGTAGGTGCGTATCAGTACGATCTGCAACTTAAAAGACCGTTGAGGGATTTTGGTCATTGGGTTTTTTGCCACGTAGGCATATCGAAATGCTAAGAGGCGTATCGAAACGACCCCTCTCCGTATCGATACGAGCAAACCCTATATCGGTACGGGTTTTGGCAGTTTCAAATAGACTTTAGCTGAAACCCTAAGGCCAATCGATACGGGGAATACCGTATCGGTACAGTTACTTGAAAACTCAAGTTTGGCTACTTTAAAGACATTTAAATCATTCCAAAACCTTATAAAATCCATCAAACATATTTTTAAGTTGTTTGGACTTAAAAACATTTTTAAAATCTTTTCAATTTAGTCCAAAACAATTTTTCAATTATTACATCAAAACAAATATCCCAACAGATTTAATAAAGAAATATCATAATAGCTTTCATTTAAATCATTACAGACTTAACTTTCAAATTAAGATTTGAATCATAACAAGTTCGCATAACTTAATTTACAACCTATAAGATCATGTGATAAAGTTTACATTATCATGGAAGCCTCCAACTTTAATCATGCATAGTCCTTGCTGTAACTAACAACAAACATCATATTGTTTCAAAAAGTATTCTATTAGCATAATTTGACCTACATGGTTTCATAACATTTATATTACAAACTAGTCGAAGCTTTGGATTATGGAAGCAATACTAGGCCATTCCTTGTACCTAAAAAATTTCATACCGAAAGCCATCGGTAAATCTATAATAAAATGTTAACTAACCCAAGTCCAGGTCATCCATTAATAATCCAAATCATTAAATATGTAATTTATCGTACTTTTCTTATAAAAAACCAATTGAGTATAATATGCATATATCAACATATATTTTATTTCTTTAATTACCATATCTATAACATCCCAAAAACCGGTCTAGTTGGAATCGGGTTCCAGCGATCGAAAACCCTACATCGAAAAGGTTCAAATATTGCATTGAATTTGACCATGTAGTCAATTACATTGATATTGGATTCTAATTGAGTCAATTTATTGTTTAAGGACCTTATTGAATTTATCGAAAGACTTTTAGTGGCCTAATTGAAAAAAATTGAAGTTTGGGGGACATTAGTGCGAAGAATAAAAATTGAGGGACTAACTTGGTGATTAGCCCCTCCTTAGCCTTGTCATTTCCCCAAGTGGAGTAAGGAACTTCAATTCCTTCATATGAAGGAAAAATTAGCAAGTTAAGGATTAAAAAGAAAAGAAAAAAATCTTAGATATGCTTACCGAAAGCTTTCTGGAGAAACTATCTTCATCTTCTTCCTTTGAAAGTTAAGCAAGCACCTCCATTATTGATAATTCAAAGCTCAAGTTTTTCTTTGATTTCTCTATTCCTTCGTATTTTCATTGGTTGGGTAAGCTTAAACCCTCAAACAATTGATCGATTCCATGGATAATTTGAGTTTAATTTTAAGATTGAACCTATCGAATAAAATAGTTAAATTAAGGTCTTTTAAGATCAAATCCATAGAAGCTTAATGGCTAATTGCTATTTCAAGCTTATTTCGTTATAGATTATATAGTTCAACGTTGTTATTGAAAATATTGTAACCTTTGTTCCATTTTGTTTTGAATAGCTCAAAACATCCAAGGTGAACAATCACCCTCACCATCGGATCCTACTAAACAAAGGAACAAATGAATTGTTATCCGAGAGCCGTAAGAGCTTCAGAAATTAAGATGAGTGTAGTTAGAGTCATGTGATTAAGCTAGGTGCTAATCTCGATTTCATTATTATTGAATATCATATAGCTAACCTTTTTGCTTAATGGTTATACATCGAACCTCGTTGGAGGCTTTATTGGCAAGTCATTGTATTGAACCATAGAGCATAGTATCATTGTTGTTATCGTTGTCATTATTGAACCTTTTAATATAGAAATATTGACCATTGGATATTAATCAAGTCACCTTCATAGAAATTGAACATTGTTATAGACATTGTATAGTCATTGACATTGATATTGCCATTGTCATTGAACATAGATATTGTTATTGTCATCGCCATTGATATCAACATTGTTATTGTCATTGTTATTGCTATTGTTATTGTTACCAAACCTTGGATTCGAAAGGATATTGGATACAATTGGCATGTCATAGAATTCATGAGCTCATTGGTACGGGTAGAATACGGTCCTTGGCTACGACCTTTTATTGTGGCAAGGCAGAGGGATGTTGTGATATTGGTCAATTGGTGAGGCGGAGAGACTAGACCATTCATTGATTTGGCGAGGCGTAGGAATTCGCGTATCCACTATCTTGATTTGATCCAAGGAAATACTATTGATATATGTCAAGCATGTTATTGCATATTGCCATAGCATTGATATAGTCATAGCATAATTATTGTCATAGCAAGGTTATTGTCATAGCATTAATATTTTCATAACATTGATATTAATATAGGTTTGAGATTGTTATAGTATTGTTATCATCCTAGCATGATTTGAATTGCACACCATTGTATTTATTGTTGTTTATGGCTACCTCACTAGGCAAAGTATGCCTAATGCATTTCATCTCATGCATTTCAGGTTGAAAGTTACCGTTGTGAGATCGAGGATTGTTGGAAGTTTTGGCAAGTCACTACAAGCCTAAAGTAATGTATATTATCCCTACGAACTCCTAGAATGGTGGAAAAGTAGTTGAACTAGTCACTTTTATCCCTTTTGTAGTGTATACATTGCATATGTGTTGAGATATGTGTTTTGATATAATAATTGAAAAATAGTTTTGGAATAAATTGGAAAGATTTTAACAATGATTTTAAGTCCAAACAACTTGAAATAATGTTTAATGCTTTTTAAGAGGTTTTGGGATGCTTTAAAACGTCTTTAAAGTAGCCAAACCTGAGTTTTTCAAGTATCCGTACCGATACAGTATACCCTGTATCGATACGCATAAAGGGTTTCAGCTACAGTTTGTGAAACTGTCAAGATCCATACCGATATAGGGCCTTCCCGTATCGATATGGAGAAGGGTGGTTTCGATACACCCTTTGGTGTATTGATACGCTTACGTGGCATATATCCCAACGACAAAAACCCCCAACGATCTTTTAAATTGCAGGACGTACCGATACGCCTATACGCTTATTGATACGCATCAGCTGATCAGAGCTCAACAGCTAGTCATGAAGAAGGCTGTACTGATACGGTTACCTGCGTACCGATACTGACAGCCTCAGAACTACATTTAATGTGGAAAATAAAGACCTAAACGACTCCAATTCAATCCTAACGGTCACCAACGGCTATGAACTCTTTATTTGCGTTAATTTTTTTTATTTACATTAATTCAACTAGATAATCATATTGTTGGACTAACAACATTTGATGCTTGAGTAAGGGGGAGCCAATTTTAAAACCAAAGCTTTTAATAGAGTCAAAAATTTTAAACCTCTATTGTTATTCTTGAGCTTAATGTCTTTTAACTTCTTTTTGATATAACAAAAAATGGGAGAAAATGGGTTGAAAATTTGATTTTTCAAGTGAATAAGAGGGAGCTTTAACTATATTTCAATTTTTAAAATCTCTTATTCAGGTTTTAAAATACTAAGGGGGAGAATCACAAACAATTTTTCAAGTTAGTTTTATTATATCAAAAAAGGGGAGATTGTTGAGATATGTGTTTTGATATAATAATTGAAAAATAGTTTTGGAATAAATTGAAAAGATTTTAAAAATGATTTTAAGTCCAAACAACTTGAAATAATGTTTAATGCTTTTTTAAGAGGTTTTGGAATGATTTAAAACGTCTTTAAAGTAGCCAAACCTGAGTTTTTTCAAGTATCCGTAACGATACGATATACCCCGTATCGATAGGCATAAAGGGTTTTAGCTACAGTTTGTGAAATTGTCAAGATCTATACCGATATAGGGCCTTCCCGTATCGATACGGAGAAGGGTGGTTTCGATACACCCTTTGGTGTATTGATACGCCTACGTGGCATATATCCCAATGAATAAAACCCCCCAACGACCATATTTCCAATGGTCTTTTAAATTGCAGGACGTACCGATACGCCTATAAGCGTATTGATACGCATAAAGGGTTTTAGCTATAGTTTGTGAAATTGTCAAGATCTATACTGATATAGGGCCTTCCCGTATCGATACGGAGAATGGTGGTTTCGATACACCCTTTGGTGTATTGATACGCCTACGTGGCATATATCCCAACGAATAAAACCCCCCAACGGTCATATTTCCAATGGTCTTTTAAATTGCAGGACGTACCAATACGCCTATAAGCGTATCGATACGCATCAGCTGATCAGAGCTCAACATCTAGTTATGAAGAAGGCCGTACCGATACGGTTACCTGAGTACCTATACGGACAGCCTTAGAACTGCATTTAATACGGAAAATAAAGACCCTAACTGCTCCAATTCAATCCCAACGGTCACCAACGGCTATGAACTCTTTTGGGAGTATAAAAGGGACCTTCAAGCATCTATGAATGACTAATGCTTCAATTGTCAACAACATTATGATCAAAGATTCGTCTTAGAGCTTAATTGTATATTTCTTTGTATTGACAACACTTGTGAGCTTTAATTGTAATATTTTGCTCAAGTGTTTTAGGTTTTGGGTGAGTGCTTAGTGTGCAAACTTCTACCTATTAAGAGGGATTTCAATTTGCTAGGATTCTCTTTGTTAGAGAATGTTCCCAAGACTCGGGTTGTGAGTTCTTGGATGCTAGATCACGGGTTGTGATTCTAAGATTGTAACGGTTGCCTCCTTAGCCTAGAAAATAGGAAGAATTCTTAGTGAATTGTTGAAATCCTAAGGTGAGAAGCCTAGGTAGTGGATGTAGACTCCATTGGGAGGGTTGAACCAGTCTAAATCCTTGTTTCTTTTTGTTTATCTTTTGCTTCCACCATTTCCACCCAAAAATCAACCTTCTCCACCACTTGGCTAATTAATCGGTTGTGTACATCGAGCCCAACAATTGGTATTAGAGCGAGGTTCAATCGAAGGGGATTAACATCATATTGAGGCGATCCGGCTATCTCGACCAACAATACAATCAACGGACGAAATGGCGCAATCCATCGACAAGCCACATTTCTTTGACCGGACCAACTATGCTCATTGGAAGACTAGAATGATGTTCTTCATCAAGGCCAAAGATTACAAGATTTGGGATGTTGTTGTAGACGGTCCTTACGTGCCACAAAGGTCAAAGGCAGAATGAAATGCAGAGGATCACAAGAAGATGAAGCTTAATTGCAAGGCTTTGCTCATTCTAATGTATGCATTTAGTCTAAATATACATGAGAAAATGTCTTCTTGTGAGAGTTCCAAGGAGGTATGGGACAAGCTTGAAGTCACACACAAGGGAACAAACGAAGTGAAGGAGACCAAGATCGGCCTCCTCAATCTAGAGTATGAGAACTTTAAGATGGATCCGAAAGAAGACATCGAGAAGATGTTCGATCGTTTCTCCACCATAGTGAATGGACTCAAAGGCTATGGAGAAGTCATTTCAGAAGAAAAGCTTGTCCGAAAGCTTATCTACTCCCTTCCCGAGTTATGAGACTCAAAGAAGACCGCCATCATCGAGGCTAAGAATCTCAAGACCTTGAAGCTTGATGAACTCATGGGGGTCTCTTCTCACTCATCAAATAATGAAAAAGGACAATGAAGAGAAGAAGAAGAAGGAAGAGATAAGAAAGATGGGGGAGAAGGAAATCAAAAAGTTAGGCTTCAATATGAATGTCGTAGTCCTCAAATCCTCCTAATGCCATCATGACGATTCAAGTGAGGAGGAAGAAGAAGATGAAGAGGTGACATATATCTTCATGAAATTTGCCCGATTCATGAAGAAAGAAATGAAAGAATCTAAGCATGAATCGAGGAAGAAGAGGGCAAGTTCTTCAAGCCATAAGAAGAAGGCACATTTGGCTACTTGGAGTGATGAAGACTCCACCGACAATGAACAAGCCAACCTTTGTCTCATGGCCATCCAAGAAGATTCAAGGGTAACTTCTAATTCATCTACTTCTACTTCAAGTTCATATTCTTTTGATGAATTACAAGAAGCCTATGATGATTTGCTTTTGGAATTTAAAGCTTTATTTTCTAAAAACAAGAAATTGCTTTCAAAATTGAAAAAGGAAAATGATTTGCTTTCTAAAACAAATCTTGAGTTTAAAGCAAAAATCAAAGATTTTGATCTTAAAGTCTCAAATTTACAAAATTTGCTTCAAACAGTGTAAAAAGATCATCAAAAGGAAATTGATGATCTTAAGAAGGAAAAATATTTGATTTCCAATGAACTTCAAAAGAAAAGCAATTTGGGAAAATCAAATTTTTATATTAGACAATCTAGTGCCCCTAGATTTCTGAATGGTAAATATTGTAGAAGTGTTTGGGTTCCAAAAGAACTAATCACTTCACATAAAAAGGATGAAATTGTAAAATAGATTCCTAAGGGGACTAAATTATGTGCTACTAACGTTTATGGATCCAAAGCAATTTGGATACAAAAAATTACATGATTGTCTTGTTTAGGTGTGATGGAGAATGATCAACAAGTCCAAATTTGAGGGGGAGCTCTATACACACAAGGAAGAACACTTGAAGAGGGAGGCTTTACATCCGACCTTAGTTCAAGTCTGGTAAAATTTTAGTTGAATTTATTTGCGTTAATTTGTTTAATTCAACTAGATAATCATATTGTTGGACTAACAACATTTGATGCTTGAGTAAGGGGAGCCAATTTTAAAACCAAAGCTTTTAATAGAGTCAAAATTTTTAAACCTCTATTGTTATTCTTGATCTTAATGTCTTTTAAATTCTTTTTGATATAACAAAAAGGGGGAGAAAATGGTTTGAAAATTTGATTTTCAAGTGAATAACAGGGAGCTTTAACTATATTTCAATTTTTAAATTCTCTTATTCAGGTTTTTAAATACTAAGGTGGAGAATCACAAACAATTTTTCAAGTTGGTTTTATTATATCAAAAATGGGGAGATTGTTGAGATATGTGTTTTGATATAATAATTGAAAAATAGTTTTGGAATAAATTGAAAAGATTTTAAAAATGATTTTAAGTCCAAATAACTTGAAAGAATGTTTAATGCTTTTTTAAGAGGCTTTGGGATGATTTAAAACGTCTTTAAAGTAGCCAAACCTGAGTTTTTCAAGTATCCATAACGATACGATATACCCCGTATCGATACGCATAAAGGGTTTCAGCTACAGTTTGTGAAACTGTCAAGATTCGTACCGATACAGGGCCTTCCCTTATCGATATGGAGAAGGGTGGTTTTGATACACCCTTTGGTGTATCGATACGCCTACGTGGCATATATCTCAACAAACAAAACCCCCAACAGTCATATTTCAAATGGTCTTTTAAATTGCATGATGTACCGATATGCCTATACGCGTATCGATACGCATCAACTGATTAGAGCTCAAGGACTAGTTATGAAGAAGGCCGTACCAATACGGTTACCCATGTACCGATACGGACAGCCTCAGAACTGCATTTAATGTGGAAAATAAAGACCCAAACGGCTCCAATTCAATCCCAACGGTCACCAACAACTATGAACTCTTTTGGGAGTATAAAAGGGACCTTCAAGCATCTATGAATGACTAATGCTTCAATTGTCAACAACATTATGATCAAATATTCGTCTTAGAGCTTAATTGTATATTTCTTTGTATAGACAACACTTGTGAGCTTTAATTGTAATATTTTGCTCAAGTGTTTTAGGTTTTGGGTGAGTGCTTAGTGTGCAAACTTCTACCTATTAAGAGGGATTTCGGTTTACTAGGATTCTCTTTGTTAGAGAATGTTCCCAAGACTCGGGTTGTGAGTTCTTGGATGCTAGATCACGGGTTGTTATTCTAGGATTGTAATAGTTGCCTCCTTATCCTAGAAAAGGGGAAGAATTCTTAGTGAATTGTTGAAATCCTAAGGTGGGAAGCCTAGGTAGTGGACGTAGACTCCATTGGGGGAGTTTAACCACTCTAAATCCTTGTGTCTTTTTTTTTATCTTTTGCTTCCACCATTTCCACCCAAAAATCAACCTTCCCCACCACTTGGCTAATTAATCTATTGTGTACATCGAGCCCAACAATATGGCATGTATAAGTCTTAAAGGCCCTAAATGTAGCTTTAATATTGGCTAAAAGTGGTAAATCTTGCATAATTATCCTAAAAGGTAAAAACCTAGTAAATAGATTTGAATAGTTATAAAATTTGACATGAAAGTAGGTTATGGTATTATAAACTTGCCCGCAAAATTTCATTGGATTTGGACATTGGATGATAGGTCAAATTGATTAAAAACCAGATAAAACCTGTTATTACAAAACAAGGCGTATCGGTACGGGTGATGGCGTATCGATACTAGTATCCATATTTGGACCAGGTCAATGCTATTCAACATAGAGTACCGATATTGACTTCTATGTATTAGTAAAAAAATTCAACACTAGAATTTGGGATTGAAAAATGCATTGGTACGGCTTTAAGGCGTATCGAAACAGGTCTAGCCGTATCGATATGAGTTTTGGTCATTGGAATATGTAATTTATAAAATGTGCATGGAGTACCGGTACGGCCCTCCCGAGTATCGGTACCGGTACAGGTAATTTCGTTGTAAGTCTTAAGAAATAGTTATGTTCCATTGCAAATTGGTCACTAGATATTGATTGGCTTAATTGAAGGTGTAAATGAACTTAGATTATTATGAAAAGTTTCATGATCACTAATTACATGTTGATTTACATTTTGGTAAGATTAATTTCAATAAATGACCTCTAAAATATTGTATTTACAGATTAGTCCCTAAAATTTGTAAAAGTTTTAAATTGGTCCCAACTTGAGATTAGTAAGTTATGTCGAATTGCTATTGCATCGTATGATCTTAAGTGTTGTCCTATGTCCCAAGTTGAATATGTATGGTTATTGACTCACTGAATAATTGGTCAAAGGTTAAAATACTCTTCCAAATGTTGTATTGGTCAGCCGTAACATACTCAAAGTCGATTCTCGACCAGAATGGGATGTGGGTGTTACATTTGTGGTATCAGAGCTGGAGTTTAGTCTATTCTAGGACTAAACCTACACTTATTGTATTGTCATTGCATTGCATTTGCCACCTAAAAGTTATTTATTGTGTATTGTGACTTGCTGACTAACCCGATCTCTTTTCCTTATATCGTAAATATGTCTGACTCTAATGTAGCTCATATATGAGCCTATGATCGGCTCTTCGACTCACGGTGAAGAGATAGAGGGGAGACTCTTTGAGCCTGTAAGACTCTTGATAATAATCACTAAGCCTTGAACTATCAAGGTATATTACTGAGCTTAAAGAAATATTGAGAACACAACTAAATTATATTAACAATCCTTGGCCTCATCGAAGCCTAAAAGGTTGTACCACCCTCTGTAGCTATAATTTCAATATCATAAACCCTTATTGCCTAGTCTACCCAATAATGGACTTATACCCTTACTGGCAGTGTAAACGATAACCCTAAACTTGTTAGGTATCTGTTATTAAATCATTGTATTGATATTGCTACCATTGAATCATTACAAAGCTATATCAAGCATTGATATTGGATTATCGAGTTATCGTATTTGACCCTGCTAAGGAAGTTGTATAAAGGAGTTTTGAAGGTTAAAGGACCCTCATAACTCGACAAATGCCCTGAGATAATTTTCGTCTTTCACTACCATATCGAAAAGGGATCAATGTAGTCCTAAACATAAGTATTTATAGTCTTCTCCCTTTTACACCATTGTAAGGTCACTAGCTATGTCTTAGACCATTTTTAGAACGACTCATAGTACCGAGGGATTTGGGTCGGGAATTTTAATACCTGTTTATATTTAATGCCAAAAGGAGTGATTCAAACAAATATCGCAAGTACCATTGAATTACACTCCTCTCTTGATTATGCATTGATGACCAGGGTAATCATTCCTCTAGTGATACTATTATGATCACTGTAATCAATTCAACCGGGTGATTGTGTCACCGTAAGCTTTCTATGTAAGAATTGTTCCTTATTGATTCAAGAGATTCCTTTTTCCCCCAATTTATTGGCACTAATGATCCACTAGTTTGATGTTATAATGGGTTTAGACTGGCTTAGTGAACATCAAACTTAGGTAGATTGTAGCAAGATGAAGCTGTATCTTTGAGGCCTTGGTAAGGAAATTGTCACTTTGATGAATTCAAGAAACCCTTCATTGTATGCTTTGACATTGGAAGCCAATGATGAACCTCGATTATTAGACATTGACACCATGTGTGAATTCCCTGATGTTTTCTTGGTGAACTTCTAGGTTTACCTCCAACTCGTGAGGTGGAATTTGGCATTGAAGTGCAACTTGGGACTGCCCCAGTTTCCATTGCACCTTATCGAATGGAAATCGTAAAGATAAAGGAATTAAAAGCCCATATTCAAGAATTGCTTGATAAAGGCTTTATTCAAGAATTTTTTGTAAGATCGATTTAAGGTCTGGGTATTATCAGATGCGAATCAAAGAGTGCGATGTACCCAAAACTGCTTTTTGTACAAGATTCAGTCACTACAAAATCTTGGTATTGCCCTTTGGACTAAGCAATGCACTAGTAGCTTTTATAGATTCAATAAATCTGGTTTCCAGGTCCTATCTAGATAAATTTGTAGTGGTATTCATTGATGACATCTTGACCTATTCTAAGAATACTGTTGAACATCGAGAACACCTCCGCATTGTGCTTCAAACCCTCCGGGAGAAGCAGTTGTTGCTAAGTTCTCAAAGTGTGAGTTTTGGCTCACCAAAGTTGCCTTCCTTGGGTACATTGTATCGGCTTCGGGCATCTAAGTAGACCCGAAGAAAATCTAAGCCATCCTTGATTGGCATCCACCAAAGAATATTGATGAAGTGAGAAGTTTCCTTGATCTTGTTGGTTATTATTGATGATTCGTCAAAGGATTTTCTGTAACATCCTAAATTGTGGCATAGAATTATATCAAATAGAGTGAGTCTTGATTTGATTTAGGATGTCCTTAGAATGAGGATTATATGTTCATAGTGACTAAATTTGAAACTTAGAAAATAAACAAAAACTTTTTGAAAGGGACCAATATTTGAAAGATTAATTACTTGAAGTCATGCATGTAATTAAAGCTTAAATTAAAAGGTTTATTGGCTTAAATCTTTATGAGAGAGACATGTGGTAATAGGGGGTGACACACGGCAAAGAGAGGAGATGAAATATGAGCATGTGTGTCATCTTCCTCCTATCAACCATTCATCCTCCTTAACCGAAATCCTTGAGAGAGTAGTGAGAGGAAGTTTCTTAGGCCATTCTCATTCATGTCACTTAGTTGAGCATTGATTGAACTAGCTAGGAGAAGGTAAAATTGTTAGATTCTTCTCCTTGTTAAATCTGATTTTCTTTGCATGTTCGATCTTGGATACAATTTGTTGTTAGAGTGTTTGATTGTGTATGAACTTAGAATTACTCATTTTCTTTTGATATGTATTCTATTAGGATCGGTTGATATATGCGTTCATAGGAGTATTTTGATTGTAATCATACATATGGATTGACTTTGATAAGATAATAGTAGGCATATGAAACTGTCCTGGTTTGTTAAGATATGAATATATTATGAGCTATTTTCTATGCTGGATTGAATGGTTACAATTACAAGCAAAAATAGTTAAGTGTGGATGTAAAATTCTATTTCTGGGACCATTTTATGAACCGATCAGGGGAGGGAAGTTTTGTTACATTAGAGTACAATTTTAAAGGTTTAAAGGGCTGTTTTAAATGAGTAAACTGGTTAAGGGCTGATCATGAGAATAAAATGTATATACTAGAGTTTAAAGGGCTGTTTTACATTCATGGAAATGTAGTGAGGGCTGTTAAAACATAATTAATCAAGTAGGTCATTGTGTAAACTGTTTTGTGAAATTATGAATGTTGATGGACTAATTTGCATGGAAATAAATGCTAGGGGCTGCTTGGTGAGCTTGTAAATGAATACTTATGAAAATAAAGTGTTTTGAATGTGAAAATGTATGAAAAGGCTGTTTAGAATACTTTGAAAGTATGCTAGACTAGTTGAGATGTATATGTATTTATACAGTGGAATTCAGGACTGTTTTACATGGAAAATGAAATATGTGGACTGTTTTTGCATTAAAATAACCAAGGGAAGGATTGTTTAGACGCATAAAGATGTATACATGCATATTGGGACTGAATTGCACATGCATGTATTCATAGTGGACTGCTTTGATATGCTTAAATATGCTTGCTCATATTGTGGACCGTTTTGAATGTGGTAATTGAAATAGATAAAGGCTAGAATATTTTGATTAGGTTGATAGTATACGAGACTGTTTTGGAAGTATACATTTGTGCACATATGAAAACAGGGTAGGAAATGAAATTATATAGATTTTAGGGTCTGTTTTGCTAATACAAGGGTTATTAAGGCTTCATGAGATTGTTTTACATATTAGAAAACATTAATGGACTGTCTTGTAAGTGAATATATATGTAGGATGAATTGTTTTGAGTAAATAAAACAAGAGAAATGATTCATGATTTCATATAAGGATTGTTTTGTAAGTTTAAGGACTATTTTGCATTAGTATGAATGTCAATGGACTGTTTTTGCTTGAATATAAGTCTTAATGGACTGTTTTGTATGTGAATTTGTATATTCCTGAAATGAAAACTGTTTTTGTTTAAATATGAGCTTTATTGAACTGTTTTGAATATAAATACACAAGAGTTAGGCTGATTTTATACAAATATGATCGAATACTAATGTATTAGGGAATGTAAATGTATATACATGTGTGTTTAGAAACTGTTTTGTAAAATTGAACAAATTGAATTGATTTTTAATGGCTTGTTATTATGTTTGAGGTACATGCCATGTTATGGAAGTGTAGGAGAAGGTGTAGTTGTAAGCTAGGGGTAATTGTGGATTCAGGTATCCCGTAACTTCGGGATAAGAGGTGAGTGTAGTTGCATTATTTCGGGTGACACAGAATCACCCCTATCTCTACTCCTATTGGATTGTTTTCCTAAATGTTAAAGTATGGATCACATATGATCATTTTGCATAAGGCTCACATAGAGCATCTGAGATTGGGTTACATACATGGCATTAAAGTCTCATGGTTATGGTATGCATTACATATGCATCATGAATGCATTGTATGCTTTATTATGATGTTTATTGATTATAGAATTGAAGTATATTTATGTATAAGCTTTGCCTTAAATTGGTATCAACCCTTAATCCTTGAAAGCATAAAACACAAGAAACAACATCAAGTTTTAAAGTTATAAGAATTCACAATCTAAGGAGCTAAAAGCTCATCTTTTGTTATACGATAAAAAGAAAAGAAACAAGTAAGATTACTTATGTCATAAGATACTCTCCTAATTTCAAACATAAAATATCTAAGTTGTCTATTCAATGGAAGCCCTTGGACACTTTGGCATAGTATATAGTATATTTTGGGACTACAGTCCATGAGCTACGGCTTGGGTAACGCCCCTTTATATATGTGTTATATTGGAGACAATAGGAGGTAACAGGGGAGATGATAAGGAGATTGGCGACAGTTTGGTTGGATAGTTTATAATTTAGGATTGGTATGTTTCCGACACTAGCCAATGCTATGTGCTTTGGGCTATGTGTAACATAGACCAATACGGTCAAACACGGACCAATGCTACTCATGTCCAAATGTGATCCAAGGCAAATGTTCTAAAAGATACAAAATCAAATACTAAATTTGAAAAGGAAACTTTAATAAGCAATGCTATGAACTTAGATAAGCCTTGTTAAGATTACTGATAAGCTTTAACAAGTACTTCGAAAGTTCTGATAAGAATTTCAATAAGCCTTACTAAGGCTATAATAAGATAAGCCATGAACTCTGATAAGTACGATAAGATTTTTGAAAAAACTCAGCTTAATCTCTAAAGGAATTTCGAATAAAACTTGAAAGAATATAAACTCTAATTAAGTTCTAATAAACAAAGTCATGTTTAAGCTAACATTAAGATATAAAATCCTAGTGTAATTACATGCTTTAATTTCTTTTGGATTTCCATTTAATATCATGAACATTATGCTTGCTATTTTGATATCACTACCTCACTTAGGCTATATAAGCCTAATGCATTCATTCCATGCATATGTAGGTTATTTGATTATCCTCGAGACGTTCGCTTGAAATGTTGAAAGTCACATCATAAAGATCTTGTAGGTTGTTTAAGTTTACCTCAAGAATTCCTAGGAGGTGGCATATGTTTGCTAGTTATGTATAATGCATTTAGACAATCCCCTTTTGGTTGCTTTTGTATATAAAGTTGTAAAGTAGTTTCATTATATGTAAATGGCCTATAATTCTTTGGTTTCTTGTTGGTTAAGGTGGGATTAATATGGAAGGATAGTCTAATGGGTTTGCTTGTTTGATAAGTTAAGTTGAATTGTGTTTGGATTATCCTTGTTAGCTAAGCCATGCTTCAAATAATGCTTGAATTCCTATTTGTTGATAGGATATGCTAGAGACATGATCAAATGGTTACTTTACGACTAAGTTTTGTTGTCATGCTATCAAATGGTTACTTGTGGAATGGGTTATGTAAATTTTAGTATTCAAATGCTTAAGTATAATTAAGCTATATTAAGTTCAATGATAGAATAAATGGTTGTGAGTGATTTATGCTATGCTTGTATTCATAAATGCTTGATCAATTTGGATTGATCACTTGTAAGCTATGTATAATGAACAATCCTTATCATGATTAATTCGAGTAATACAAATCTAATAGTTGACGATTCCAATATATTAACAGGTTATTAGGTTCTAATGAACTATTTGATGTTTAAATTACTAAGGCCCCTTTTCAAATAAAATATGCCTAATCCAATTTAGATTTAATATGCTATTAAAATAACAAAATGATTAAAGATTCAATATAAGTGAATTTGAAAACATTGATCATAGCTAATTCTAGGTAATCTAGTAGTTATTTGGACGCATGAATTTGGTAACTTGATTATAAAAGTTTGATATGTTAAATGGATAATTATTGGTTAAGTTTATAAAAACTTGAATATGATAATCATATGTGTCTTGTATTATGGATTAAATATACGAATGCTTGAACAGGATAAAGAAACGAATAATCTGATAGTTAAACATTAGTCTATGAGAAACTTGGAGTTTTCTATGAATTAGATTAAGATAATTTGACAATACATGTAATTTGTATTAACAAATCTTGAATTAAACTCGTTTCTAAACAAAAAAAGAAAGAAAGAAAGATATCCTTAGAAGGTTGTTGATTACTTAAATACTAATCTAAAAGATAGGTTATGTGAAAATGGATGTCTTTGGAAAAACTTTTTTCTTGTCTTGAGTTGTTCGAATGTTTGTTTGTGTTACAAGTCAGATCTATACTTGTTCGATTGTTATCTTATAACTCAAGAAAATCTCAAAATTCTTTGATTTGAATGATATTTTGTATTCCAAGTAAAATTTTGTAATCTTGTTCGAATACTAACTTGAGTTTCAAGTTAGTTGTTTTGTTTAGTCTTCACACTTTGGTCATTTGAAATTTAAAACTTGGCAATTTGGTCCCTAATGATTAAATTAGAAATTTAGACACTTTTATTCCTTTAAGATTACTTGATTGATTTGATTTTTTTTTAAATGTTATGAATTCTTGATTTCTGTCTTGTTTGCAGTGGCATCTTCAGTTCTGGTTTTCTTCTAAATCGGGTTGAGGGTATTAAATTTTCTATGATATCAGCTCTATTGACTAAGTTATTGAGAAAGAAAGCTCCAGTTGTTTGGACTGAGGAACAACAAAGAAGTTTTGATCAATTAAAGAAGTTTTGATCAATTAAAGCAAGTCTTGACTCGCGCACCGGTCCTAACCCAACCTGAGCTGGAAAGGATGACATACTCTATAGTGATGCATCGTATCTCAGGTTAGGATGTGTATTGATGCAAGAAGGCAAAGTTATTGCCTATGCTTCGAGACAATTAAAGCTACATGAAATGAATTACCTCACTCATGATCTAGAATTGGCTGCAGTTGTCTTCGCATTGAAAATCTGGAGGCATTATCTCTATGGAGAGAAATTCTATCTCTTCACTGATATAAGAGCCTTAAATATTTGTTGAACCAAAAAGGATTTCAATCTTCGGCAACGGTGATGGATGGAACTCCAAAAAGGCCAGCGTTGTTGTTGATGCACTCAGCCGCAAACCTTTGCCTACTTCTCGAGCTATTAATGCTATTTTTGACTTCAGAAGCATCGTTTCCTTGCAGCTGAACTTCAAGGTTAGTCTACTATAGTATCAAGAATTAAAACATCGCAAAGTCAAGACCCTGGATTCCAATCTATTATTTCTAAGTTGCAATATAATCCCAACTTCAGAATTAGTTCTGAAGGGCTCATGTGTTTTCGTGATCGGGTCTGTGTGCCCAATGATGAATCTCATCATACCGATATTCTCAAAGAGGTTCATTCAGGTTCTTTTTTTGTCCAGCCAGGTTCTATAAAGATGTACAAGGACCTTTAGGAAATCTATAGGTGGTCGGGCATGAAATAAGCCATAATTGACTTCGTGTCTAAGTGTCTTATGTGCCAGCATATCAAGGCTGAGCACCGTGTTCCTATCGGTTTATTGTAACCCATCAAACTACCAAAGTAAAAGTGGGAGAAGATCAGAATGGACTTTGTTAGTGATCTACCCCTAACTCTTGCTAAACACGATGCCATCTAGGTCTTGCAGACTGTTTCACCAAGTCAGCACATTTATTACCGGTTAGGATGGACTATGGTCTTCTTAAGTTGTCTGACTTGTGTATCAAGGAAGTTATTTGACTCCACGGAGTACCTAAATCTATCATCTCCGATCAAGATCCCTGATTTGCTTCTCAATTTTGGAGAACATTGCAAGGGGCTCTAGGCATCAGAGTTAATCTTAGCACTGTTTTTCACCCTAAGTCTGATGGCCAGTCAGAAGGGTAATTCAGGCAATCATCGAACATTCTTCCCTTTGAATCATTGAAAATGTATATTTTTATTGAACCTTTCCGTACAGATCTTGGAAGACATGCTACGTGCATGCATTATTAATTTCGGTGGATCTTGGGAGAAATCCCTACCTCTCATCGAGTTTGCCTACAACAATAGCTATCAAGCTTCCATTAAGATGGAACCATATGAAGCGTTGTATGGCAGACATTGCATAACTCCACCGTGTTGGTCTGAACTTGGTGAAGGCAATATGTTGAGCCCTGACCTACTTCGAGAAACCATCATCCATGACCGCTTGAAAGCTGCCCTTGACCGACAAAAGGCCTATGTTGATCTAAAGCGAAGGGATATACAATATGAATTTGGTGAGAAAGCCTTTCTCAAGGTTTCACCATGGAAGAAAGTTCTGAGGTTTTGTAAAAAGGGAAAACTTAGTCCGCGATTCATTAGACCTTTCGAGGTTATTGAGAAAGTTGGCCCTGTGGAGTATCAATTATTGTTACCCTCAGAACAGAGAAAGTTGGCCATGTTAAGCCTGAATCTATAGAAATTCAACCAACTTGTACTATGAAGAGGAAATAGTTTAGATTCTTTCAAAAGAAGTTAAAAAGCTTCGTAACAAATATGTTCCATTAGTTAAGGTTCTCTAGAGGAGCCAAACCGTTGAAAAAGCAACCTGGGAACCACAGGAGACAATGAAGAAGCAATACTCTCATCTCTTTGGAGAGGTAAAATTCGAGGACGAATTTTTCTTAAGGGGGAGAGTTGTAACATCTAGAAAACTGGTATAATCAGAATCTGGTTCCGGCGATCGAAAACCCTACACTAGAAAGGTCCAAATATTGCATTGACTTTGACCATGTAGTCAGTTACATTGATATTGGACTCTAATTGAGTCAATTTGTTGTTTAAGAACCTTATATAATTTATAGAAAGACTTTTAGTGGGCAAATTGTGAAAATTGAAGTTTGGGGGACATTGGTATGAAGAATAAAAATTGAGGGACTAACTTGGTGATTAGCCCCTCCTTAGCCTTGTCATTTCCCCACGTAGAGTAAGGAACTTCAATTCCTTCATATGACGGAAAGATTAGCAAGTTTAGGATTAAAAAAAGAAAGAAAATCTTAGAAACTATCTTCATCTTCTTCTTTTATTAAGAGTTAGGCAAGCACCTCCATTATTGATAATTCAAAGCTCAAGTTTTTCCTTGATTTATCGATTCCTCTGTATTGTCATCGGTTGGATAAGCTTAAACCCTCAAACAATTGATCGATTCCATAGATAGTTTGAGTTTAATTTTAAGATTGAAACTATCGAATAAAATAGTTAAATTAAGGTTTTTTAAGCTCAAATCCATGGAGCTTAATGGCTAATAGCTATTTCAAGCTTATTATCGATTACATAGTTCAACTTTGTTATTGAAACTATTGAAAATATTGTAACCTTTGTTCCATTTTGTTTTGAATAGCTCAAAACATAAGGTGAACAATCGCCCTCACCACCAGATCCTACTAAAAAAAGAACAAAGGAATTGTTATTCGAGAGCCGTAGGAGCTTCAGAAATTAAGGTGAGTGTAGTCGGAGTCACGAGATTAAGCTAGGTGCTATTCCCATTTTCATTATTATTAAATATCATATAGCTAATCCTTTTGCTTAAGGGTTATACATCGAACCTCGTTGGAGGCTTTATTGGTAAGTCATTGTATTGAACCATAGAACATAGTATCATTGTTGTTTCGTTGTCATTATTGAACCTTGTAATATAGAAATATTGACCATTGGATATTAATCAAGTCATTGTCATAGACATTGAACATTGTTATAGATATTGTATAGTTATTGATATTGATATTGTCATTGTCATTGAACATCAGTATTGTTATTGTCATCGCAATTGATATCAACATTGTCATTGTCACTATTATTGCTATTGTTAGTGTTACCAAACCTTGGATTCGAAAGGACATTGGATACAATTGGCATGCCATAGAATTCATGAGTTCATTGGTACGGGTGGACTACGGTCTTTGGCTACGACCTTTTATTGTGGTTGGTCAATTGGTGAGGCAAGGGACTAGACCATTCATTGATTTGGTGAGGCATAGGAATTCATGTATCCACTATCTTGATTCGGTCCAAGGAAATACTATTGAATATGTCAAGCATGTTATTGCATATTGCCATAACATTGACATAGTCATAGCATAGTTATTGTTATAGCATTGATATAGTCATAGCAAGGTTATTGTCATCACATTAATATTTTCATAACATTGATATTAATATAGCTTTGATATTGTTATAGTATTGTCATCGTCCTAGCATGATTTGAATTGCACACCTTGTATTTATTGTTGTTTATGGCTACCTCACTAGGCAAAGTATGCCTAATGCATTTCATCTCATGCATTTGAGGTTGAAAGTTACCATTGCGAGCTCGAGGATTGTTGGAAGTTTTGGCAAGTCACTACAAGCCTAAAGTAGTTGAACTAGTCACTTTTAGCCCTTTTGTAGTGTATACATTGCGTATGGCATGTATAAGTCTTAAAGGCCCTAAATGTAGCTTTAGTATTGGCTAAAAGTGGTAAAACTTACATAATTAGCCTAAAAGGTAAAAACCTAGTAAATAGATTCGAATAGCTATGAAATTTGACGTGAAAGCAGGTTATGGTATTATAAACTTGCCCGCAAAATTTTATTGGATTTGGACATTGGAAGATAGATCAAATTGATTAAAAACCAAATAAAATATGTTATTACAGAACATGGCGTATCGATACGAGTATCCATATTTAGACCAGGTCAATGCTGTTCAACATAGCGTACCGATATTGACTTCTATGTATCAGCACAAAAATTCAACACTGGAATTTGGGATTGTAAAATGCATCGGTACGGCTTCAAGGCGTATCGAAACAGGTCTACTAGTATCGATACGGCTAGAGCTGTATCGATACGAGTTTTGGTCATTGGAATCTATAATTTATAAATTGTGCATAGAGTACCGATACGGCCCTCCCGAGTATCGGTACCGATACAGGTAATTTCGTTGTAAGTTTTAAGAAATAGTTTTGTTCCATTGCAAATTGGTCACTTGATATTGGTTAGCTTAATTGAAGGTGTAAATGAACTTAGACTATTATGAAAAGTTGCATGATCACTAATTACAGGTTGATTTACATTTTTGTAAGATTAATTTCAATAAAGGACCTTTAAAATATTAGATTTATAGATTAGTCCCTGAAATTGGTAAAAGTTTTAAATTGGTCCCAACTTGAGATTAGTAAGCTGTACCGAATTGCTATTGCATCGTATGATCTTAAGTATTGTCCTATGTCCTGAGTTGAATATGTATGGTTATTGACTCACTAAATAATTCATCAAAGGTTAAAATACTCTTCCAAATGTTGTATTGGTCTATAACTAACAACAAACATCATATTGTTTCAAAAAGTAGTCTATTAGCATAATTTGACCTACATGGTTTCATAACATTTATATTTCAAACTAGTCGAAGCTTTGGATTATGGAAGCAATACTAGGCCATTCCTTGTACCTAAAAATTTTCATACCGAAAGCCATCGGTAAATCTATAATAAAATGTTAACTAACCCAAGTCCAGGTCATCCATTAATAATCCAAATAATTACATATGTAATTTATCGTACTTTTCTTCTACAAAACCAATCGATCATAATATGCACATATCAACATAGATTTTATTTCTTTAATTACCATATCTATAACATCCCGAAAACTGGTCTACTTGGAATCGGGTTTCGGTGATCGGAAACCCTACACCGAAAAGGTCCAAATATTGCATTGAATTTGACCAAGTTGTCAATTACATTGATATTGGTTTCTAATTGAGTCAATTTATTGTTTAAGGACCTTATTGAATTTATCGAAAGACTTTTAGTGGCCTAATTGAAAAAATTAAAGTTTGGGGGACATTGGTGCGAAGAATAAAAATTGAGGGACTAACTTAGTGATTAACCCCTCCTTAGCCTTGTCATTTTCCCAAGTGGAGTAAGGAACTTCAATTCCTTTATATGAAGGAAATATTAGCAAGTTAAGGATTAAAAGGAAAAGAAAAGAAATCTTAGATAGGCTTACCAAGAGCTTTCTGGAGAAACTATCTTCATCTTATTCCTTTGAAAGTTAAGCAAGCACCTCCATTATTGATAATTCAAAGCTCAAGTTTTTCTTTGATTTCTCGATTTCTTCATATTTTCATCGGTTGGGTAAGCTTAAACCCTTAAACAATTGATTGATTCCATGGATAATTTGAGTTTAGTTTCAAGATTGAAGCTATCGAATAAAATAGTTAAATTAAGGTCTTTTAAGCTCAAATACATGAAAGCTTAATGGCTAATTGCTATTTCAAGCTTAATGGCTAATTGCTATTTCAAGCTTAATTCCTTATCGATTATATAGTTCAACGTTGTTATTGAAACTATTGAAAATGTTGTAACCTTTGTTCCATTTTGTTTTGAATAGCCCAAAACATCCAAGGTGAATAATCACCCTCACCATCGGATCCTACTAAACAAAGGAACAAAAGAATTGTTATCCAAGAGCGGTAAGAGCTTCAGAAATTAAGGTGAGTGTAGTCGGAGACACAAGATTAAGCTAGATGCTATTCTTGATTTCATTATTATTGAATATCATATAGCTAACCTTTTTGCTTAAGGGTTATACATCGAACCTCGTTGGAGGCTTTATTGGCAAGTCATTGTATTGAACCATAGAGTATAGTATCATTGTTGTTATCGTTGTCACTATTGAACCTTGAAATATAGAAATATTGACCATTGGATATTAATCAAGTCACCGTCATAGAAATTGACATTGTTATAGACATTGTATAGTCATTGATATTGATATTGCCATTGTCATTGAACATCGGTATTGTTATTGTCATCGCCATTGATATCATTGTTATTGTCATTGTTATTGCTATTGTTATTGTTACCGAACCTTGGATCCAAAAGGATATGGATATAATTGGCATGCCATAGAATTTATGAGCTCATTGGTACGGGTAGAATACGTCCTTGGCTACGGCCTTTTATTATGGAAAGGTGGAGGGATGTTGTGATACTGATCAATTGGTGAGGTGGAGAGACTAGACCATTCATTGATTTGGCGAGGCGTAGGAATTTGCGTATCCACTATCTTGATTCGATCCAAGAAAATACTATTGATATATGTCAAGCATGTTATTGCATATTGCCATAGCATTGATATAGCCATAGCATAATTATTGTCATAGCATTGATATAGTCATAGCAAGGTTATTGTCATAGCATTAATATATTTTCATAACATTGATATTAATATAGCTTTGAGATTGTTATAGTATTTTCATCGTCCTACACACCATTGTATTTATTGTTGTTTATGGCTACCACACTAGGCAAAGTATGCCTAATGCATTTTATCTCATGCATTTCAGGTTGAAAGTTACCGTTGTGAGATCGAGGATTATTGGAAGTTTTGGCAAGTCACTACAAGCCTAAAGTAATGTATATTATCCCTACGAACTCCTAGAATGGTGGCAAAATAGTTGAACTAGTCACTTTTAGCCCTTTGTAGTGTATACATTGTATATGGCATGTATAAGTCTTAAAGGCCCTAAATGTAGCTTTGGTATTTGCTAAAAGTGGTAAAACTTACATAATTGGCCTAAAAGGTAAAAACCTAGTAAATAGATTCGAAAAGATATGAAATTTGACATGAAAATAGGTTATGGTATTATAAACTTGCCCACAAAATTTCATTGGATTTTGACATTGGATGATAGTTCAAATTGATTAAAACCAAGATAAAATCTATTATTACGGAACATGGCGTATCAGTACGGGTCAAATTGATTTGAACAGTGTATATGAGGGATGTTGTAATATTGGTCAATTGTTGAGGCAGAGAGACTAGACCATTCATTCTTTGGCAAGGCATAAGAATTCGCGTATCCACTATCTTGATTCGATCCAAGGAAATACTATTAATATATGTCAAGCATGTTATTGAATATTGCCATAGCATTGATATAATTATAGCATAGTTATTGTCATAGAATTGATATAGTCATAACAAGGTTATTGTCATAGCTTTGATATTGCCATTAAATTGTTATTAATATAGCTTTGATATTGTTATAGTATTGTCATTGTAGCCCCTTGACCCAGTCTAACTGTTACCCTGAACGAGAGAGCTACTGGTTTACAGAAGAAAACCCGTGAAGGTTCACCTCGATAAACGACTATTTTTTTCTTTTTTTTATCTTGTCTAGATGAAACTAAAGATCCTATGGTGAACTTATGGGTAGCGGATAAAAACTCATTACAATTATCAATGGTTTGGCATTCAATTTAACATACACGCGATATAGAGACTAATTTCCAAAATAGAAAAACAACAAGGACTTAGTCAAGATTAGAGTTACCAATCCTTAATTAGTCATATTGCATGCACACTGGACAAGTTACAACTTAAAACAAAATTCCAAACTTTTACAATTGCATGCTTAACATTTAGGGACCAAAATGTAAGAACAAAAACTTCAAGATTTCACATAACTAACATAACTACTAGCCATATCGGTATATGAAGGGGTGTATCGATACGCTTTGGCCAATTCAAAATCCTCAATTTCCAATAGCTTAAAACCGTATCAATAGGCTTACGCATATTGGTATACCTTGCCAAAATACACTATCCCATATAGAAACACTTCCTCACGTATTGAAACACTATGCCCAAATTGCCCGAACCCGTACCGAAACGGTAGTCTGCATACAAAAATGCAGCCACTGAAATGGCTTACCCGTACCAGTAAGGAAGCATGCTTATCGAAACACATGGATCTGTAAAATACAATTTTTCTTGTTTTACATGCTTTCCACAAGACAATTACATTCCAACATACCTACAAACATACTAGGGATTAATCCACATCAAGAGAGTATCAAAACATGCTTCAATCATGGCATTGTTCATGAAATGTAAAGCTATAGGCATGCCTCCTATGAAACAAACCATTCAACACTCCAAACATAAACCAAACAATACCAAAATATTATAAGCCATTTACAAGCTTATACCAACAATATAAACTTGCTCCAAAACAAGGAGTTTAACAAACATACTCCCAAACAACAATGAGCCCCCATTGCTATTATTACTACTTAACTAGTTTTAAAACCATACTTGTGAAATCTCAACTCTAGGGATTTCTTTCTTGCTCTCTTGCTACCTCGGAAACCGTACTTATATGCATTGATGAGAACGAGAGTGTAAGCATAAAAGCTTAGTGAGGGACGCTCAAGAAAACACTCAACAATGTTTTTTAATCCATTTGTTCAATACCATATATTCTAGAATCATGCCCAAAAACATCTCATGCTTCATTCTTATTCTAAAACAAATTGGATAAGCCATTTCTAAACATGTATCAATGATTTATAGCATTTCTAAAAGCAAACCTCTATTTAAGCTTTCACATGCTTTTTTATCTAATAGCAAAGCTTAAAGAGCATCTCATGTATAAACCACACGTTATACGAATTCTATATAAAAATCATGATACATCAATTCTCATATATTGACATTTGAAGTGACCCAAAACAAAACCATTTCTATTTGCAAAAACACATTAGATACATAGATTTCCCAAGTGGTGTCTCTACCACTATCTACAAACATCCTCGAACCGGAGCATTGGAACAATTACCACCTCAACACTTACGATGTATAATATCCACCAACAGAAGAATCTATCTCATTTCTACCTCAACCTCTGCGGTTCCCATAGGGGAGCTACCTCTAACCCTCATAAGGCGACTTATTATAGTGCACTTTAAACCCTATGGCTAGCCAACTTTATTCGATAACATTTAATCCTTGTCACTTGCCAATATATAGTTTCAAACCATGTTACCTCATTGTTTTACATATGCATCAACAAAAACAATTTCCAATATCCCATTTTGAATGCAATAAACCATGTATATAACATTTTCTAAACCATGTTGCAAACCATTTTCTAGACTCATAAATTATCAACATGGGATCATTTGCAACCTCTTTCAATTCTAAAACAAGCATGTTTTAAGCTAAATCAAATATATTTCAAGAGCATGAGAATGAATTTAAATGGAACTGAAAACGAGAGCAAAATCTTCCAATACTTACTTCTGAGCTTAGATCAGCGTTTCAAGCTAAATCTAAACTCGCAAAATCACTTTCAAACCTCTAGAAAGCTGAAAACCATGTTTCCACTCACCAAGAACACCAAGCTCTACTCGTTGATCCGAAATCAAGCGTCCGAAGCTATAGAAACCTCGCCGAACGATGAAGGATCAATCTCCCCTATTTTATTCACATAACAATAGAAGATTAATGCATTGTTATGCATCTATAATCCCAACAATAACATCTCTTCACTTCGCCTAACTAAAAATCAACAATCGCCTCCCAAAAACAACCGAAAACATAGCCAAATTCAATATAAACATACCCAACCATCACCCAACTATTTGATCATCAAATCAACAACATTTAACATCTAAAAGTATCATCAAAACCATCAAATAACTCCAACAACCTTCAAAACACATAAACACCCCAAAATCTAACTATTATCAACCTAGAAAATTAGCAATTCAATTAGTTTCAGGATTTCTTTTATAAATATCTTATCATATCATTAAAACACACTTTAGATATGATCTAAATCAATCAAGACCACATCCATTTCAATCTATAAAGAAGATCAATAAATTTCCTCATTAAAACTCAATTAAACAATATTTTGCCATTGAGTAATCAAATCATCATTAAAAGTCAAATCAAAAGAGTCATGAACTTGAGAATTTTAGTAAAGAACCTTTTATTAGAGGATAGAAACGAAAATCACCTCTAATGGTTTGCTTTCTCCTTAATCGGCATAGTTTGATTGAAATCTTCAAGAAATCAAGTGTAGAAATCCAAGAATCAATTAGGAAATCAAAAAGGGAAATCAAATGAGTTGATTCCCAATCATTTTTGAGTGAAAAAGATAGTTTTGCTGCTGGGAAAAATGGGGAGAAAAGTTGAGATAAAAAGGTAGTTTACGTAAGAAAATGATTTAGTCTTTAAAATCTATTTAATTAAATCCTTTTTTTTTTTATTTAATAAAACATTTATAAATCATTTAAAATAACCTTAATTAAGGGAAAATTTAGATTAAAAACATTGGTATAATAGCTCCTTAAAGATTCTATGTTTTACCATTTTTCAATTCAGTCACCAAAACAATTTCGAAAGTTTTACATTTTAGTCACCAACGCAAAATGTCATTTAACCCCAATTTATTTTATTAAATTAAGTTTACCAAAATCCTCAATATATTATTCAAATATTTTAGACTACTTTTCCATATTTTATTTCGACCAAAACCATTTAATTTGAATTTTTTCCCAAAACTAGTTTGAACCGCCTAATTTGGTCACTCGAACCGTCTAGTCTATCCAGCTAACTTCTAGAACCAAATTCGAGGGTGTTACAACCCTCCCTCACTTAAAAAAATTTTCATCAAAATTTACCTGGCGGAAAAAGATAAGGAAACTTCTTTTTCATGTCTTCCTTACTTTCTCATGTGGCTTCCTCTACACCTCGATGTCGCCACAAAACCTTTACCAATTCGATGGTCTTACCACGAAGAACCTTGCTACTAACATCCAAGATTTCCACTAGTTTTCATCATAAGTCAAATTTGGATTCAACTCAATCTCCTCTATAGGCATCACATGCGATGGATCCGATCTATACTTTCGAAGCATCGATACATAGAAGACATCATGTATCTTCTCTAACTCTGGAGGTAGCCTTAATCTATATGCTACCAGACCAGCGTGTTCCAACGTCTCATAAGGTCCAATAAAACTCAGACTCAACTTGCCCTTTCGGCCAAACCTCATCACCTTTTTCCAATGCGATACCTTTAAAAACACTTTATCACCAACGACATACTCCACTTCCCTACGCTTCAAATCCGTATAGGATTTCTGTCGATCCGAAGTTGCTTTCAACCAATCACTAATAAGCTTCACTTTTTCATTAGTTTCCTTCAGCACATCAGGCAAAGAAACATACTTTTCATCCACTTCAGCCCAACAAAGAGGCGTACGACACATCCTACCATACAAAGCTTCGTACGGGGCCATTTGAATACTTGCTTGATAACTGTTATTATAAGCAAACTCCACCAATGGTAATTGCTTCTCCCACGATCCTTGAAAATCAATGATACAACATCGAAACATATCTTTCAACACTTGGATAACACGTTCAGATTGACCATCTGTTTGAGGATGATACGAAGTACTAAAGTTCAATCGTGTACCCAAAGCTTTGTGCAAACACTCCCAAAACCTTGCTATAAAACGTGGATCCCTGTCTGATACTATAGACTTTGGCACCCCATACAACCTCACAATTTTCGTAATATACAAATCCGCTAACTTATCCAACATATACGTCGTATGCATAGCCAGGAAATGCACACACTTCGTAAAATGATCCACAATTACCCATATAGAATTCTTATTAGACAATGTCAAAGGAAACCCCGATACAAAATCCATGGTGATTCTCTCCCAATTCCATTATGGTATCTTCAACGATTGCAACAACCCGAAAGAAATTGATGCTTAGCTTTAACACGCTGACACACCATGCACTTAGCAACAAAATCCGTTACATCCTTTTTCAAACCAACCCAAAAATATTCTTTCTTTAAATCTTGGTACATCTCTGTACTTCCCAGATGCATGAAAAAAGGACTAGAGTAAGCTTCACTTAGAATAGTGCGCCTTAACTCATCATCCTCCTGCACAACTATTTGACTCCCAAAGCACAAAACACCCTCATCACTAAAGCAAAATTATGTTGGATTACCCTCCGTTATGTTCTCAACATGTGGTACCAATGAATCATCACACAATTGTTTCTCCTTAATCAACTGTACCATCGATGGATTCACTTGTAACTTAGCCAACAAACCACCATCTCGCGTCACACTCAACTGTGCAAACATCACCTTCAACTCCACGACAACTTTCCTACTCAAAGCATTGGCTACCATATTAGCCTTCCCCAAATGGTACTCAATCGTCAAATCATAATCCTTAAGCAACTCCAACCATCTGCGTTGCTTGAGATTCAACTCCTTTTGTGACATCAGATATTTCAAACTCTTATGATCTCTGTACACAACACACTTTTCGCTATAAAGTTAATGTCTCCAAATCTTCAAATGCAAACACTACTGCGGGAAGCTCGATATCATGTGTAGGATAGTTGCACTCGTGAACCTTCAATTGCCTAGATGTATAAGCCACAACTCTCCCACCTTGCATAAATACAGACCCCAAACCAACACGAGTATAATAGATTATTCCGCTGAGTGGGTACCGGTACTCCAACACGAGTATCAATATGGTACCCTTGAGTATCGGTACTCATACGCGTATCGATACTGATATTACTTACTGGAAAACCTAGATTTGCTCAAGTACTAATACGGGTCAACCCATACCGATACGGCCCCCAATCGTGTACCGGTATGGCTAATGCTCCTACTGATACCCTATTCATAGGTTTGCACAATTTCCTTGAATTACAATATTACAATGCTTATTCGATCCCTAAAGCTTATGAAAGTCTTTAGGGTTTGTTTACTAACACAATCATTCAATTAATATTAATTACCGGCTTCATAATTATTTAATCGAGTATTTATCCCTTAAGCATAATTCTCATCAAATCACATCAATATATTCGAACAACATAAAAGGCACCGCAATTATCAATCAATCAAGTAATTATACGAGTACCTCAAACAACTATATGCGGTCTGTAAAGCCTCAATGAGTCTCATCATATTCACAATATCATCATGTGTCACACAGATATCAAATCTCATACTATTAGTCTCCAAACATGCATATTCATTGTCTACTTAATTTACAAATACTAACACGCAAAGCAATCACATTTATAATGCTTATAAAGCAATAGGAGTTTGAGGTGTACTAACCTTAAGTGATTATCGATAAATCCTTACTTGAGCTCTTCAAACGCTCCTCTTGATCCAGTATTCAAGCCTGAACAATCCTCATAAATGTACGAATACCATAAACATTAATTAACCTCATTCACTAACTAATCCACAAGGTTAAATGCTTAAAGTTAGCTTATCGGGTTTGAATTTGGAAAAACAGGCTGCGCCAACAGACTCAAAACATCAAGAAATCCCCATGTAAGATCCCCTAGAAAAATTCAATAGCAACTCTACTCAGCTTGTTGGACCCAATCGATCATCGGCTTGGGTTGGGTTAGCAGATTGACTTGGCGGCTAGACCTAGTCGGTTGATAATCTATCCTCAGCTACTGGAGCACACCCACACGCAAGCAGTGGTGAGTGCAGCGGCCTTCGGTGGCCGAACGCGAATGGCGAGCTCTAGACTAGCTTGTTTTTCGTCGGTGAGTCTAAACGGTGGTAACGGCTCACACTAATGGACGATGGAAGAGGACGATTGAGCATTTCTAATTCTTATTCCCTCTCACTTCAGCGAGTGACGGGGACGATGACGATATGACTAACACTGGCGGACGCGTCTCAGCGAGCTCTACCTGATGACAGTGGCATCGTCGATAATGGCGGCTCGGATGGTGGTATATTAGGGTCCAAAATCCCTCACCCTCATTTTCCTCATACTTTTCTCTCTTTCAAAATATCTTATTCTCTCTTCTCTCTTTTTCACCACTTACAACCACTTTAAATTTCAAAAACCCTTCTCCCAACTTGGATAAAATAATTTAATAAATACCTATCTTCTTCTAATGTTCCAAGACCTCAAATAAATTTTCACTCTGCTACTCTAATCTCTCACAACACTTGTCAATTATAACCTTTTTCTTCTAATGATACAAACATAATCTTAGTTGATTCTTTCTCTTAGAAGGGATCCATCTTCTCTCGGTACATTATAGACGACAAGCAAATCCTAAGGGTACCCCGACAAAACTGACACACAAATACATCATCAAAGAAACTTAACTTATGCCTTAAAACCCAAAATATTGTTGCACAACAAAATCCTTCCACAACTTTGTATGGTCTAAAAGAACAGGAGGTTAAATAGTCGTTGCATCCAAAACGAGACAACTTCTTGAAGTGGTCTCTAACTCTGTTGGCAACCCTTATTATTGTTATTGCTTGCTCGATGCAAGACTTTTGAAAGAAAAAGATATCTCTACATGTCTCAAGGCTAACCTTAGATCTCGGCCTGTTTTCACCAAAATGGAAACTAAAGCAGCTCACATTAACTCGATTCATGTAAGAGTCTTACACTCTAAACTATAATGTTTCTGGAGAACACATCATCTTTACCTTCACTAAGATATGTCATGTCATGAAATCCAGCCAAGGGAAAAGGTTTCATTACGAACCTCGAATCTTGTGTCAAAAGGTATCATGTACACACCGCAGTTTCGTACAACCCAACCCACAATCAATCTGAGCAGACTTTCTATCTGGATCTCACCTTTGCCAAAAATATCAAATGGTACATACCAAAGACTATATCATTACTCAACATAATCCTAACGAAATCGTGAACCCACAAATCCTTTACAAGGTCTACGATCATCTATTTAATTTCCACCAATGGATATCAAATCATCACAACAACTTCGAGGAACTCAATGTTTGACTCCCTACTGATGGCAAGTCAAACACTTACCACTATCTCAAACACACGACTCCACATTGTCTCCCAAAATACGCGGTGAAAGCTTGGTACAACTGTTACTCTCAAAATTCACCATATATTAAACACTATACTATATAGGAAGAATCTCTCGCCTTGACATATCTTTCTCTAAAACACCCACAACAAGATCTGAAAGTCCACCAGAAACCATCGAAACCTAAATTTAATCATAACATTGTATCCTCTTAATTAAAATCAGATGCTACTTCTTTCCACTTCTAAAATTACCCAATCCTCAACTCAAAGCTTAACCAATAAAGCATATGGGTACTAGTACTGACCGATCAGCACCGACACTAGATGAGTCGAGTAATGGTATCGCATAGAGCTAGTATTAGTACTCCTTCATTTGACCATCGCTTAGCAAGTTCACTTTACTTAGGTGGTTTTCGATCACACGATCAATAGTTCTCAGTTACTTTAACTTATGTCGATGTCCAAATCTCTAATTCCTTAAAAGAACAAGTACCCAAAATTTCACAATATTGAGGTGAACACAACCTTCCCTCTTCTAGCACAAAAATATAGCCCTAACAAAACATCCCCAAAGGTCTCAAAATCTTACTCGACTTTAATCGAGTCAGCACAACTATCACAATAAAATAGTTTCACGTAGTTTAAATCTCCACCAATGTTCCTCGGCTCGCCTCAAGGATACTATGATACAATCAAAATCATTTCTAAAGTCTCAAACCCTTGCCTTCTTAACTGATCACACGGTAGCTAACCTTTCCCAAACATAAGGTCATTTAGGTAATTATCTTGCCAATGCTCATATTTCCATATCTCTTATACATTCACACATGTCACACAAAGCATCAAACATATATTCGAGATACAATAAGGTGCCCTCACCCTATCATCGCTGAAACACCTCAAACATCATTGTAGACATCAAACGTTACCATGGAACACTCTTAAGAGAGAAATCATCATTCCAAAATTCATTTCAAAATTACTAGCCTCCAACACTTTAACCGTAAACACCTCATTCTTGAATCAATCTCAGAAAACACATCGTAACCGACTAAACGATTCATCCACCTTAGGATACAAGTAACTATCTTTCACTTTTACTTAACAAACTATCGACGATCTAACAATCACCTCAACGAACCAACTTCTTACTTGCAAAAAAGCTCGGTTCTTCCTTAGGCGAAACAATAAGAGAAAAGAAACCTCGTTCAAGTTACACATTCACAACTAAACCTCCGACTTTCTCAACTGGGTTGGTGTCCTCTAACAAAGGCGATGTGCACCGACTTCAAACTCGGCCTTTCCTCAACATCCACTCACATTCTTGATAGGGAGGGAGTCTTGACGAATTCTCCAAGAAGTTTAAACAAACACTCTGACATTCCAAGGGCTCTTGAGCATTGAACTACACATATAGGCATTTGTTAAATGATCAAACGTGTCCCACAACCCGTTGTGCCATTCTCTAAACAACCACTATGAAAATTACGGTAGAAGGGCAACGGTTTAACATTCTCATTACCAAAGGTTGGGTTCCCTCGAGGAATCGAAGCCTCAAGCTCACTCTCGACATTACTGGTTAGCATCACGCTTGATTAACCAAAGCAATTCCCAAGGTTCAACAACTCTTCAGAAGGTAGCACTATCAAACATGTAGAACGTCTAACTTCAGTCACACTCTAACGAACTAATGGACCCCGAATTCACTATTTCCATGAAATACCCTTGAGAAAGGCATTAATACTTCTCAAGTACCAGTAAGACCCCCTTTAAGCAAACAAAGTGTTCTCAGACCAACGTGCATCCATTGATCGACTTCAGAAGTGGGTTATACGTACCTGCATCATAAATGTTATTCACACATAACGATGAATATTTTTTTCCACAAACTCTCATAACGTATTTGATGGCTTTAGAGCGACTACAATACTCAAAGAAGACACCATACATGTGACGGGAGGAGGACACATCCTTGACTTTGAAGCCTCAAGCTCACTCTCGATATTACTGGCTAGCATCGCGCTTGATTAACCAAAGTAGTTTTCAAGGTTCAAAAACTCTTTAGAAGGTAGTTCTATCAAACCTATAGAATGTCTAACTTCGATCACACTCTAACGAACTAGTGGACCCTAAACTCACTATCTCTAAGAAATGCCCTTGAGAAAGGCAGTGGTACTTCTCAAGTATCAGCAAGATTCTCTTTAAGCAAATAAAGGGTCCTTCAACCAACGTGCATCCACTAATCGATTTCGGAAGTAGGTTATTCGTACCTGCATCACAAATGTTATTCACGCATAAAGATAAATATTTTTTGTCACAAACTCTCATAAGGTATCTGAAGGCTTCAGAGCGACTACAATACTCAGAAAAGACACCATACAGGTGACGAGAGGATAACACATCCTTGAATCTGGCATCATTCAACTAACTCGCATCTCAACAATCTATGGTGACCTCGCCCTTCGAAATCGCTCCCATAAGCGGCTCAACACTTAAATCGGTCCTTTCCGCCACAATCGTAATCATCTTAGCATCACAACATTGGACACACCTTTAGGATTCCAGTCTTGAGAAGTACAAACTTAATATAAGAGCTTGTATTCACTATACACCTTACTAAAATACGTATACCACCCGGGGTTTTCCTAGAACTGGCTAAACCTAAGCTCTGATATCACTAAATGTAACGCCTTAAACCCGGATGTCACATTTGGGCCTTAAGCCAACCTGTTACCATAAAATTTCTCAATTCGATTTAGCCCAATAAGGTATTTTCAAAAAAAAATTAAAGCCAACAATTAAAACATGGATAAATAGTTAAAATGTTACAAATGAGATCTAATTTAATTTAAAATAGGGTAAACTACTCAGGTGACCAGCGAACTATTTTGGTGTACCTATTTTGACCACTGAACTAGGCAACTCGTCAACCAGACCACAAAAAACATTTAAATTGGTCTTATTTTAACCACCACCATTAAAAAACTAATAGAGGGGTGATGTGGCAGTTAATGGAAACTTATAAAATTACACATTTGATCCCTATTATTTACCTATTATATCACTTTGGTTCTAATTTTAATTTAATTCAAAATTTTAAAGCTCCAATACAATGATGACATGTGTCACCATCTAATTTAACGATTTCTCTATTAATTTGAATTTATTTAAATTAATATTTCCCTCTAATCATAAAGTGACACATGTCGCCATGTGATTAAAGGAAAATAGATATAATGAAGGTTTGTAACTAAGGGGAATCAAACCTAGAACATTTGGTTAAATTGACACGCTCAAACCACTAAGCTAGAGCCACTGCTATAAAATATTCTATAAACATGTTTATTTAAATCGTAACGTATGAAATGAGGATGAAAAATTAACCATTTTTCTTCGCTCTGCTTCTCCTCCTCGTCTCTCAAATAAAGACCAAGTAACTGGCAGAAAGATCTGGGGTCAGTGACAGTGGTTTAGTTGTCGATGCAATTAGAAATTTTTGAGAGGCTGTTGAGGTTCTAGCTGAGGTTAGAGCTAAGGAAAATGTGATTTTTTAGAGACAAGAAGGAGAAGAAGAGCGAAGAAGAAGTTGTTAATTTTCATCCTCATTTCACGGGTTACGATTTAAATAAATGTGTTGATAGAATTTTTCATAGTAGTGGCTCTAGCTCAATAGTTGAGCGTGGCAATTTAACCCAAATGTTTTGGGTCTGATTCCCTTTAGTGCAAACCTTAATTCTATCTATTTTCCTTTTAATCACATGGAGACATGAGTCACCTTGTGATTGGAGGGAAATATTAAATTAAATAAATTAAACTTAATAAAAAATCGTCTAATTAGATGGTGAAACATTTCATCGTCGTATTGGAGCCTTAAAATTTTGAATTAAATTAAAATTAGAATCAAATTGATAAAATATGTAAATAACATGGACAAAATGTGTAATTTTACAAATTTCCATTAACTGCCATGTCAGTCATCCGTTAGTTTTTTAACGGTGGTGGTAAAAATATGACCAATTTAGAAGTTTGGTGGTCTGATTGACTAGTTACCTAGTTCGATGGTCAAAATAGGTACGCCCAAATAGTTCGGTGGTCAAAATAGGTACGCCTAAATAATTCGGTGGTCACCTAAGTAGTTTACCCTTTAAAATATTTGAACATCCAATTTGATTAATACAATTTCAAAAATAAGAATTACAAACACTACCACGTAAGGTTCTACAAATACACAGCCTACTAAATACAAGTATTGTACTCTGAAAAACACCACATGATGTAATCTCCTAATGACAATGCACCTCAATCCCACGAACTGGTGATCAACCTACACACGAAAAACAACGATTCCGAGTATTAAGCATACAAAGCTCAGTGGTACACATCTACTCTACTATACTTCATGCTAATAAAAAACATAATCATGCAAGCTAATACGAGCAATAAAGAGAGATAAATAAATACATGACGTTACCATAAGTTGCCTACACACATGTTGACATCAAAGTAATCATCATACATGGCACACAAGGCCCAACCATACTCATAACATGGCAATATAACATCATATAAATATGGCGCTACCTCTAGCCGCCTAATCATATAGCATAAAAGGAAAGTATAAGCATCTCATAGCATATAAGCATTCTACCACCATATTGGAGTGAGGCCCGCGTCAACTAAGCATTGGGGTCAAACACTATATGGGGTGAGGCTCGCGTCCACTAAGCATCAGGATCATACACTATCTGGGGTGAGTCCTGTGACCACTAAGCATCAGGTTCATACACCCATGCTTGAAATCTCTCATCAAGCATCTTCGAATGAAGTCTGTGACCACTAAGCATAGGGATAATACATTTGAGAATCTTTAACCATGATGTTGCAAAAAACTCTTTCTCTCACTAAGTATCCAGATCCCACCAAGTAAGCGCTCACATAGCACATTACAACATCTCATAACAATACCAAATGTCCAAATAGCACACAGCATAGAAACTGCTACGATACGACCCACAACATTTATATGATCACCAAAACCCTATAGTTTCTATCAATTACCAAGCCACCCATTTAAGTTTACCAACTTGTTAAAACATCATGAAAGTTTGCATCAATCATCCTCATTAATTATCTCTACTAATATTCCATGTCAATTTCCATCTTTTTATTAGGATAATAGACTATTCTGTTGAGTGGGTACCGATACTCGAACACGAGTACCAATACGGTACCCTTTATGTATCGGTACTCATACGCGTACCGATACTGATATTACTTACTAGAAATCCTAGATTTCCTTAAGTACCGATACGGGTCAACCCGTACCAATACGGCCCACTATTGTGTATCAATACGACTAAAGTTCGTACTGATACCCTATTCACGGGTTTCCACAATTTCCTTAAATTACGATATTAGAACGTTTATTCGATCCCTAAAGCTTATGAAATTCATTAGGGTTTTTATTAACACATTCATTCATTTAATATTAATTACATGCTTCATAATCATTTAATCGAGTATTTATCCCTTAAGTATAATTCTCATCAAATCACGTTAATATATTTGAACAACATAAAAGGCACCACAATTATCAATCAATCAAGTAATTACACGAGTATCTCAAATGACCCTATGCGGTCTCTAAAACCTCTATGAGTCTCACCATATTCACAACATCATTATGCCTTACACATATATCAAATCTCATACTATCGGTCTACCTAATTTACAGATACTAACACGCAAAGCAAAAAAATATATGATGCTCATGAAGCAATAAGATTTTGAGGTGTACTAACCCTAAGAGATTATCGATAAATCCTTGTAGATCATATCCTAGTATTAGAGTCCTAGATTTATGATTTAATTAGGAGTTTTTACTGTAATAGGAGTTTTATTTTTCCTAAAAGATGGAGTTTAACTTAACTAAGGAGCTAGAGTTTAACTTAACTATTATATTGTAATTAGTTCTTTAAAAGTAACTAACTTTCTGTAATTATTTCAAAATTTTTCAAAATCAGAGAAACAATTTCTCTCTCAATCTTACATGGTATCAGTAGGTTCCGATCTGTAACCTAATGGAAAAATCTTCTACATCTAAATTTAGTTCAGGGGGTGAAATTAATTCTGGTATTGATACTCTTCACGATTCTACAACTTCCTCCCTAACATGCCATAAACTAATGGGTCCTAATTATCTACAATGGTCCCAATTGGTGAAGTTGTACATCACTGGTAGAGAAAAAAGCTTGGCTATCTCACAGGAAAGGTGAAGAAGCCTGCTTCGACAGATCCAACATAAGAGAAGTGGCAGCAAGAAAATAGTATGGTGATGTCTTTGTTAATAAACAAAATAAAACCAGCTATTAAGGGTAACTTTCTCCCCTATGAGATTGCAAAAGATGTATGAGATGCAGTCCAAGAAACTTATTCTAGTTCAAACAATATTTTTGAACTGTTTGGAATTGAATGTCAGGCTTCCAACCTGAAACAAGAGGATGTGAATGCCACCATCTACTACAACACTCTGACGAGACTATGTCAACAAATTGAACTCTATGAGTCCAATGACTGGACCAACCCAGAAGATTCTGCTCTTTACAAGAAAAAGATTGACCATAACAGAATTTTTCAATTCTTGAATGATCTAAATAAAGGGTTGGATGATGTAAAATGAAGAATCTTGAGTATCAAACCTCTTCCTTCTATTCGAGAAGTTTTTTCTGAGGTAAAAAGAGAAGAGAGTAGGGAATTGTTTGTGCTGACAGATTTATCTACGAGTGATGGTTCTGCACTTCTTACACATGCAACATATGCCAACAAACAAAGAGAAGGAAAGCCATGGTGTGACTATTGAAAAAAGATGGGACACCTCATATAAAATTGATAGAAATTACATTGGAAGCCTATTGATTGGAAACCACAAAAGGTGAGGCAACAACAAAAGGAACCAATAGCTAATACAGTAACAACAGAAAGTTCAGTTAGTTTTAGTAAGCACCAGATTGCAAATTTGCAAAAACTTCTCTCAGATGACACCAACACCTGATTCTCCTACTCAAACTGGTAGTGTTTCTTGTCTACAAACTTCTGTTAAGCATTTATGGATAGTGGATTCTGGTGCTACTAACCATATGATAGGGGACAAGACTCTTTTCTTTCAAATTATTGAGCAGCGGTGTCCAAGAAATGTTAAAACAACTAATGGATCAGTCACTAAAGTTGATGAGCTAGGCATAATTTATGTGAATAACAATATCACTCTTTCATCTATTTTATATGTTCTTAATTTACAGTGCAACCTGTTGTCAGTAAGCAAATTGTTCAATGATCTTAAGTGTTCCACTATATGTAATGCTACTGGTTGTGTGTTACAGGAAGTGGATTCAGGGACATGGATTGGTAGTGCTAAGTTGTGTGGTGGAGTTTACATTATTGAAGGCCTTCCTCCTAAAAGACAAGTTCAACCAAGTTGTACATTTTCTTTATCCTTAAATACTTTAATTTTAGGTTATAGTGATGTTTTATTATGGCATTTTAGACTTGGACACCCAAATTTTATTTATCTTTAGAAATTGTTTCCAAATTTATTTATTAATAAAGATCATTTATCATTTTCTTCTGATGTATGCCAACTTACAAAACAAAAATGATCACCCTATCCTCCTTCATCTTATAAGGCTTCTACACCTTTTTCTTCAATATATAGTGACATTTGGGGTCCTTCTACTATTAAGAATGTTAATGGGGCTATGTGGTTTATTTCCTTTTATAGATGATCATACTAGGATCACTAGGACTTTTTTGATGAAAAAAAAATCTGAAACTGAAAATATCTTCAAAGCTTTCTACTTAATGGTAGAAAATCAATTTAATAGTAAAATTAGGATTTTTAAGACTGACAATGGGGGTGAGTTTTCACTAATACTTTAGTGGAATTTTTAAAGAAAAAGGTATCCTTCACATAAGTTCCTGTGTAGCTACTCCTCAATAGAATGGAGTGGCTGAAAGGAAAAAAATAGACACCTTTTAGAGGTTGTTAGATCATTGCAATTATCCTCTGATGTTTCTCATCTTTTCTGGGGAGAGGCTTTACTTCATGCAACTGTTCTTATAAACATGTTACCTAGCAGGATTTTGGGATTCAAAACTCCTGAGGAAGTTCTTCTTAAAACCTTTCCTTCTTTTAAACCTTTGTCTTGTAATTTGCCTCTGAAAAATTTGGTTCAACTGCCTTTGCTCATATTCATAAATAGTTTCGGGGTAAGTTAGATCCTAGAGCAATTAAATGTGTCTTCCAAGGATATTCTAACAGTAAGAAGGGCTTTAAATGTTACTCCCCTATACAAGGATTTTTTTATTCAGATTTCATGAATATTTACCTTATTTTTCAGATTCTAAAATTCAGGGGGAGAGATAAGATGAATTTCAGTCTCCTAATATCATTTTACCACTAGCTGAACCAAAGCTTGTTCAAAATAACCCTATTCTAGAATTTATTTCAGATATTGTTTCAGAACCTGTTTTAAATCCTATTCCAAAACCTGTTCTTGAACCTTCAGAACCTGTTCTTGAACCTTCAGAACCTGTAACACCTATGAATAAAACATTACCTACTACACCTATTTTTTTTTTCAGAGAACCCGTTTGGAACTAAGAAACTTAGTGCTTATACAAGGAGGGAAACGGGGCCTACTCAGGAAACTACACAAACTAGGACTACTCAAGAAATGGAACCAATTTCACTATCCTTGGAGGATGAAGGTATGAAAAAAATAAATGATACTGTTGGTACTTTTATTGATACATATGACTTACCTATTGCTCAAAGAAAAGGTGTCAGGAAATGTACAAGTCACCCAATCCAGAGATATGTGGCCTATGGGAAATTAATGCCATCTTTTAAAGCCTTTACTGTTAAAATTGATAAAATGCAGATTCCTAAAACAATATATGAAGCATTGCAAGATCTTAGGTGGAAGAAAGATTTATAGGATGGAATTTAGGCTTTAAAGGCAAATAAGACTTGGGTGATGACTGATTTACCTCCTGGGAAGAAGACAATAAGTTGTAAATGGATTTTACAGTAAAGTACAACTCTGATGCAAGCATTGAAAGGTTTAAAACAATGCTAGTTGCAAAGGGATTTACTTAGTCCTATAGGATTGATTATCAGGAAACATTTTCTCCTGTAGCAAAACTTAAGACTGTGAGGATTCTCTTATCTCTTGCTGTAAACCTAAACTGGCCATTACATCAACTTGATGTGAAAAAATACATTCCTAAATGGAATTTGGAGGAGGAAGTCTACATGTATAGGCCAGTTGGTCTAAGTGGTAGTACAAAACAAGTGTGTAAACTAATGAAATCATTGTATAGCCTAAAACAATCACATACGGCTTGTTTTGATAGATTTACTAAAGCCATCTTGAATTTTGGTTACTATCAATGTCAATCTGACTATACTTTATTTATAAAGACTTTTTCAGGGAATAAAAAAACTATATTAGTAGTATATGTTGATGACATAATCATCACATGTGATGATGACCAGGAAGTTAGAAAGCTAAAAGGGTTCTTGGCCACTGAGTTTGAAATGAAGGACTTGGGATATTTGAGGTACTTTCTTGGAATAGAAGTAGCAAGATCAAACTCTACAATTGTAATAAACCAGAGGAAATATATCTCGGGCCTTCTTTTAGAAACAGGAATGCTAGGGTGCAAGCCTGTAGAGACACCTATGAAGTCAAACCTGGAATTTAATACTGATGATCAAGGAGTTCCTACAAACAAGGAACAATACATAAAACTAGTGGGTAAGCTCATTTATTTATCACTCACTAGACTTGACATTGTTTTTCCAGTGAGTGTTGTAAGCCAGTTGATTAATGATCCTAAAGAAGAACACCTAAAAGCAGTAATGGGGATCCTAAGATACTTGAAGATAACTTCAGTCAATAGGATAATTTACTAAAAATGACAGCAAATAGGTAGAGATCTTTACAGATGCAAGCTGGGCAGGTGAGCTAACAACTAGGAGATCTACTAGTGGCTATTGTGCTCGAGTATGTATGACTTTGGTGACATAGAAAAGAAAGAAACAACAAGTAATTTCAAGAATTAGTGCAGAAGCAGAATTTAGAGCATTGGCAAATGGAATTTGTAAAGGAATTTAGATTCAAAGGCTCCTATAAGAATTAAAATTAAATTACAATAAAGAGTTTGAGCTCTACTGTGATAATTAATTTGCAATTAGCATTGCAAAGAATCCAGTGCACCATGACAGAACCAAACATGTGGAACTGGACATGCACTTCATCTTAAAGAAAATCATGAGTGCGGTGGTTAAATTGAATTTCATCCTATCACAAGAATAGTTTGCAAATATACTTACTAAAGCACTTCCAAGAAATGCCTTTGACAAACTTACATTCAAGCTGGACTATACAATGTCTACTCACCAGCTTGAGGGGAGTGTAGATCATATCTGAGTATTAGAGTCCTAGAGTTCTGATTTAATTAAGAGTTTTTACTGGAATAGGAGTTTTATTTTTCCTAAAAGATAGAGTTTAACTTAACTAAAGAGTTAGAGTTTAACTTTACTATTGTATTGTAATTAGTTCTTTAAAAGGAACTAACTTTCTGTAATTATTTCAGAATTATTCAATATCAGAGAAACAACTTTTCTCTCAATCTTACAATCCTTACTCAGGCTTTTCAAACTCTCCTCTTGATCTGGTACTCAAGCCCGAATAATCATCATAAATATACAAATACTACAAATATTAATTAACCTTATTCACTAACTAATCCACAAGGTCAAACGTGTAAAAAAACTTATTAGGTTCGAATATTGGCGAAACAGACTGCACCAATAGACTTAGAACGTCAAAAAAAGTCAAATCTGATCAATAGCTCGACTCTTTCAACGGCGGTCGCTCAATGGCAGCTTTGCTTAGCTTGTTAGACCGACTCAGCACACCGTCTTGGTGACTTAGCCCAACCAACTGTATTATCTTTGCTCAGCAACTAGAGCTCGCCCACGCGTATGTAGTGGCGCGTGCGGTAGCCTTTGATGGCTGGACGAGAATGACAAGCTCTAGACCGGCTAGTTTTCAGTCGGTGAGTCCAACAGTTCTAACGGTTCATAGTGATAGACGAAGGAAGAGGGAAATTGAGCATTTTTATTCTTCCTCCCTCTTACTTTGGCAGCAATGACGACATGGCGACCACCAGCAGACGCGTCTCTCTAAGCTCTACTTGATGACGGTGGCAGTGTCGATAATGGTGGCTCGGATGACTATAGATCGGGTTCCAAACTCCCTCACCCTCACTTTCCTTATACTTTTCTCTCTCTCTTCCAAAATATCTTATCCTTTTTTCTCTCTCTTTTCCACCACCCATAACCACTTTAAATTTCAAAAACCCTTATCCCAACTTGGATAAAATAATTTAATAAATGCACATCTTCTTTTTTGTTTTTCTGCCACTAGGCCGAAAACCTGGGTCCGAGACCTAACTCGCTAACCAAAAATTTGGGTCATTACAACAGGTTTGAGTTTGGGTTTGTGTATATAATGAAAGAAGAGAAAAGGGTAAAAAGGTAATTACCCCTTTTTAAAGAGGGAAAGGTTGCCTCTTTTTTAATTTCCTCTGCAGAACTTGAGAAGGGATGATATCACCTTGTCCTTTTGTTTCTCTTCATTCTTTTTCCCATCTTCCTCCATAGAAAACCAAGAAAAAGGTGAAATCTTTATCTCTTTCTTGTGGGAATCTCATATTTGTTGTTAAGAGAAAGTTAATCATCACTCAAGGATCTATCAATCAAGGTAAGAATGAAAAGAAATGGTGGAGAGTGGATAAAAATGGGTTTTGAAAGGGGTTGAGGAAGAATAATGGGAATGAGAGATTTAGCTCCATTTCTTTTTGTAGAGGTCTTCCTTTAGTATCTTTTAAGTTTCGAGCAATATTTTAACTCGTTTTACAACACTTTCTTGTATTCTTTTAGTATCTTTTAAGTTTCCAATAATGTTGTAACTCATTTTACAACACTTTCTTGTAGTGAAAAAAAGTTGGAAATTCTTCCAAGGAGCAAGGAAAGCAGAAAGCTTAAAGCTTGGGCTAGGAGCTTCATTCTCAGCTATAGGAGTAAGGTTAGTACACCTCTACTCCTTTGCCTTCATAGACATCATAAAAATTATGCTTTGTATGCTATTATTGATGACTTTGGTGTTTGGTTGCTTAAAGCCTTGATAATGGTAAAATCTGGATTTGGTGTTTAACATGAAAAACTAGTAGGAAACCACTTAAATCACTCTCATAACATGTAGGTTTCATTTGGAGTTTTTTAAGGGTTATTTGGGGACCCTTAGTATGATATTTGATCTCTAGACTCGAAGTTCTGGGTTCGAGTACCAGTACAGGATAAACATGTATCGATACCTCCCCTACATCCTTGGTTTATTGGAAATTCTAGTAACCAAAATTGGTACTAGTACGCGCAAATGGCATATTTGTACCCGAAGTGGGTTCTCATCCGTTGTGCCTACCTATCGGTACGCTAAGGGCAGGTACCAATACCTATTGTACTATATCGGTACTCGAGCCTAGGTATGGGTACCCACTAGGCAATTTGCTCAAAAATGTTGGATTTGGGTTCGAGGGGCTAATAATTTGAGAACTATGGTCCGATGGGCTTCTTATATGGTAAAATGAATTGTAAAACTAAAAGACGGATAAATCATTCTTTTACTCAATCATAACATGTAAGAGACTTAGTAATTAACATGTGTACTTATATGATGTAGCTACCCTGGAGTTGTATGTTTGTAATATGATGTTGTGTGCCGTGAGGGCACTTGATTGCTAGGATCCGGATATCCAGGTAATATGTTGCAACATATTGGTAAGTGTCGAACGGAGTATCTCGTTGCTTTGTGTCCCTGAGCCTCTTTCGAAGATACTCGAGGGTTAATTCTGAGTATGAGGTGTGGAGTCCCAATGTTTTGTCTCCCCGGGCCATCTTCCGAGTGATTGGGTCCTGAAGCTGTGTGTCCCTGAGCTTCACTTCAGGTTTGTATGGTTGATTGCTTGTAGTGCATATGATATGTTTGGATTGCTTTGTATTGACCTTAATGTCATGTCATCATTTCTAGTATATGCTTATGTTTATGATTTGCATGAAGCATGGTAGAGTGGAAGTGTATCCACTGAGCTTTGTTAGCTCAATGTTAGGAATCGTTGTTTCCGATCGCTGGTTTTTAGGTTGGTACATTACATTGGAGGAGTACCATCGGAGTAGGTTCAGCACATTGCTTGTTCAGAGTACAACACTTAGATCTTAATGGACTATGTATTCGTAGGAATCTATTGTATTGTTGTAACACATATTTTGAGATTATATTAAGCAAGCAAATGTTTTATTATTTTTAAACGTATTGGAGCTCCATTTGTAAACGTTTTGAATTGTTGATCAATGGTTTAACTTTTGGATTTGAATGATTTAAAGAATGAAACTCTTTTGGGCTAAACTAGTTTAGAAATTTTGAAGCAATGATTTGGGCTTAAGGCCTAAATGTGACATTCGGGTTTAGGGTGTTACAAATGGGGTCAAAGAAATTTGCTTTCCCAAGCTTGTTTTGTGGCTGTTGTGAAAAAACAGACCTTTTCGATTGGATTATGGGCTTGAGGTTCATAGAATCCATATGAACACCTTCAGAAATATCTTGATTCTCTTGTTTCGATGAACTAAAGATGTTATCTGCATTTCTGAATATGAAGCTCAATGAATCTGGATAACTTATTTCATTGATCAAACTCAGTTGGTTATAAGAAAGCATATACTTCACATCTTTTTGCTTCTTCGCCCATGCAAAGTTGTTCGATCCGGTCACCGGTGGTGAAACAGTGTGGACATCGCCTTGAGACATTATTTTCACTCACGGCGTCTCCGATCTTGGATCCTTCAGTTGATTCAAACCTTCTTTGGGTTTCGTTTATCTACACCATTGTTTTTGCCACCGAATCGTGCATTGTCCCCAAGTCGGTCCTAACATTTTTAGGCCCTGGTAAATTATAAAAATAAGGCCTTTATTTAGTTATAATCTAAAAATATAATTTAATCCCTACCATATAAAATACACAACATAAAGCGGCTTATAATAATAATAACCCAAAAATTTTGCTCACAAATACATAATAAAGTAAAAGTGAAAAAGTTTTAGAAATATATATATATATATATATATATATATCAACAAATTTTTTGAAGAATTAAAAAAATAAATACATCAACAGAAAAAGAAATTGGGGTTCAAACTTTCCTTTTTCTTTGTTTTTGATCTCTCGTTCAATCATTTTGACATGTGGAGCCAAGACACAATGATGCGCTTCCAAGTTGATGTTGAATTGAAAAAATTATTTGTTGAAGCATAAAAAATTAAGAAATTAGAGAGAAATGAAATCAAGAATAGTGCAATGGACCGGATAATGGAGTGAAGTATTTGAAAAATTGAAAAGTTTAGGGATTTAATTTATGGGGACTGGGTTTTAATTTACCGATGTAATAAAAAATAGTTAAAATAAGTTTTTATTACTAATTCATTAATGGTTATTTATGCCCTATATTACTATTTCTCTTACTTGTTATTTATGACCCAAAGTAGATGTCTTTATCTAATATTATAATCAAATGTTGAGGCTTTTATTATAAGTATTCAAATAATAAAAATTTAGAGAAATGGGTCATGGGCGGTAGACCCGTTCAACCTACGCTAGGGCCGGCCCTGATTGTCTTGATGTTCCTACATGTACATAATATGGAAAGTACATGATCATTAGGTTTTTGTAAAAATGCTCGAATGGATCAATTTCAACAATTTTAGCCAATAAATTATTTTGAAATTTAATTTCATTTTCTAATATTTTTTTATTTTATGCCACGTCATCATTTTTCATGTCTTGTGCGACATGGTATGTCAGCTGGACCAAATGATTGACCTGTAAGGAGTTAACAACGACTCACGCAGAAGTTGACGTTTTTGTCCATAAACGTTGGTCAATGGGCACTTTGATACAGTTCGTGAACTGAAGGACCTAATTGATTGCCTTTTTTCGAGTGGCTGTATAAACTTTTGAGTCGAACTCGAGGACAAAAATACTCATTTAACCAAAATATTATCAACTTTTAAGTATCCATCTATATAATAAACCTAAAATATATGATTTTTTTCTTATTTTTCATGTGTTCACCTAAGTAAATTCAATGACTAGTCTTTTGTATTTTGTTAACCTAATTAAAAATATTTTATATCGAAAACAATAATCTCGACTATTAACTAAGATTAAAAGAGCTTTTAAGTATCAATCTATATAATAAACCTAAAATATATGATATTTTTTTCTTATTTTTCATGTGTTCTCCTAAGTAAATCTAACGACTAATCCTTTGTGTTTTGTTAATATAATTAAAAATATTTTATATCGAAAATAAGAACTACCAACCACTAATTAAGATTAAAAGAACTTAAATTTATCTATTTCGGCTCAGGAACTATGATGGGGTATTATACTACCAGCATGTGGGATTTCTGTTATGTAAAATACCCAAAGACAAGATTTTATTTGCGTATATATGGTCGGTTTATGGATTACGTATTGATTTATTTATTTAATTATTTGATAAGGTGATAAGAAGTGCTATCTAGTCGGAAGAACTAGGGTTATCTAGTATCTACTGTTGGTTGCTTTACATTTTTAAACTCCTCTAATAAAATAATATTAATTTCTCATAAAATATTTTTAATTTTAAGTCTATTATATTTCGCTTTGGATGTATAGATTTCAAAAATTGGAGGTCTGATTTCTATCCGGATATTAAAAAGACAAAATAGATTATTTAATTATAAATCTAGTAACAAATATATATATATATATTTTTAAAAGTAACAAGTCAACCACTCAATTAAATTTTAACATTAAAATAATATGTTTATCACAACAATTATTAGTTTTAGAAGAGAAGTGACATCTATTTCCAAACATATAAGTAGCATGCGCTGTATTTTACCCACAAAGAAAACATATGAATGGTTTGTGTAAGGTATAATGAACTCTTTGACCCAACTTTACTTATTTAGTTATTGTAACCTTCAATTTTTTTATATATTTCTTTTGCTTACTAAATTCTTAATTTTTTTATCAAATCGATTTAAATGCGACGAAATACTAACAACGATTTTAAGTCTACTTTTTAGTATTTTCTGTCATGTCATAATATTTTTCAAAAAAATTAACTAATTTGTAATTATGAATATTGTCATCATCTTTTCTTTTTTTCAACTTTTAATATTTTTAAAATTTTGGCTTAAGGGTATCATAAGCCCTTAAACTTAAAAAAAAAACAATTAAGCTCATGAACCATTTTTGCACACAATTAAGTTCTTATACTCCAAAATTTCATCAATGCACCCCTTTGACTAACGTTGACCGTTAAATATAAAAAATTGGACCAGTTGATGCAACATGTTGTGTTACAGTGTTATCACTTGACATTTTCAGAATTTTTTACTTTATGTAAAAAAATTATTTAAAAGTTCTAAAAACTTATAAAAATTATAAAAAAATAGTTTATTAAAAAATCTAAAACCGTCAAAAATTGATGGTCAAAATCGGTCAAAGGAATTAATTGATTAAATTTATTAGCTTGGAGGCTTAATTGGGTGCAAAACAATTAAGGACTTAATTAATTTTTTTCAAAAGTTTAAGGGCTTAAAGAACCCTTAAGTCTAAAATTTTTATGCTTTTCTTTTTATAATTTGTTAATATTAATTGATGACAAGGAAAAAAATAAAATAATTGGCTTTGTCATTCAACAAGGACAAAATATGGGTCAATTTGACTATAAAATAAAAGTTCAAAACAAAAAAGAAACACAGTAAAAATTTAAGAGCTAAAACAACTAAATTAATAAAGTTAGGGTGATGAAAAGGTCCTTCTGTCATTGTATAAATTATTTATCTTAAACTCGGTGAATTATACCTGTAATATGAGTATCTTTAGTCACTAGACCAATTAGTGGATCTCAAAAAATAATCATTTTTATTTTCTCAGTTTGATACTAAGATTCTACCGCACTTGTTTCATGAGTGAAAAAAATTAAATTAAAAAATATAAAAACGTATATTATAAAGTAACTTATTCTAAAATAATTTATTTTCAATCACAGTTATTTATTAGTAAAAAATTAAACTACTATTATAACTTTATAAATTTATACTTTGGATTTACCTTTTTATATTTATGTACTTTCTCAATTGAATTGGTGTTGCTAAGTTAAGTGATACCATTCTCTTTAGTGTCTCAAACTATTGGTGCATGCAACTTGTACTACCCAAGGCAGTGATACATAGGATCGAGCAACTGTGTAGCAGATTTTTCTGGAAGGTAAGGATACTGCAACTAAGGGGGCGAGAGTTGGATGGAGCCAGATATGCAGTCCCAAATCTGAAGGAGGGCTCGGGTTGAAAAGCATCCTTTCATGGAATAAAACTTGTTTGTTGTTCGTTATGAAGAATATCCTTGCAAATGAAGGGTCTCTCTGCGTCGCTTGGATCAAACATTATGTTCTAAAGGGAGGTCACTTTTGGCAGATTGAGGATAAGCCTTATCATAGCTGGATTATCAGGAAACTGTTGAAGATTCGAGGGGAAGCTCTCTTGGAGTGGAGGTTACCTTTGGCCATGAATTGGGGTTACAGTCAAGGTCAGACTCATCTAGAAAGACACTAGAGAGACGCGAGAGGTCTCTTGGCACCGGTTAGTGTGGTTCTCATTCCATGTTCCTAAATTTTCTTTGATCCTTTGGATGGCATTACTTGATTGTCCCCCAACAAAGGATCTCCTGACAAGGATGGGCATTGTAAACGATGAGCTTTGTGTGCTATGTGAAATTGACAAGGAGTCCAAGAACCATATATTTGGGGACTGCCCTTTTTCCGAAACGTGTTTGGCAAGGAGTTTTGGATCTTTGTTGCGTGCAACATGCCATGTTTGGACGGGAGAGTGAAATTTGATGGGCCACAACAAAATGGAAGGGTAAGTCTCTTCTTGTTAAAGTCTTGGAGCTAACTTGGTGCACCTTTGTTTATCACCTCTAGGATGATAGGAATAGGAGGCTTTTTAGGACCTCATTTAGAGACTCAGATATTATATTTACTACCGTACAAGACGCGGTTCGCTACACGTTACATAACAAATGTAAAGATTATACAGATGATGTAAATATACAGATCTACTGACAGTGAGGGATCTATTGATTCTAATTTGAAGTATTATGTAGCAGTTTATCTACTTCTGGATAAATAAAAACAACCATTCATTCAAAAAAAGTTAAGTGATACCAAAATCAATCGAGTACTTCTAAAATAAGAATTTCATCCCACACAATTCACGAGTGAATTTTTAAATTAATAAAAATATTAAAACAGTTAGATTATAAAAAATTTAATTAAAATTTTAAAACTATATATTAGAATTTAAAGTATATGTATTTTAGTAATTTGCATCTGAGTTAAGCCGTGACACCAAACTCAGTTAGAATTCTGATTAGTAATATAAATGCAATAACTTGATTAGTAAGTTTAGTTAAATTTGTATATAGAGCCTAAACTAGGTTGAACCTTCTCAAACTCTTCAATTTCTAAATTAGATCAAACCCTTAAATTTGATGATAAAATGCATTTAAGCACGTTTGAACTCGCAAGTCGCATCATTGTAAATGTTACGACAACAACCATGATAATTAGACTAGGATTAAAATTCTCTACCACTTTTTAATGTCTCTTCGTATGCCTAACATTAAAAAATTAAATTTTAAGCTATAACTTTAAATTTTAAATCCTAAATCTTAAACCCTAACCCTAAAAATATATCATACCCCTAATTCTCTAAACTATAACCTTTAACTCTAACTTTAAATTTTAACTCTGAAATTAATTTTTTTAATGTGCATGCATAGAAAGGGGCGCTGAAAAATGACATAGAATTTCTATTCACCCATCTAAGACTCGGCCAACAAGTAAATTAAATTTAAATATCTTTCGTAAAATAATGTATATATTTAAGCTATCTAGGTATATCTTCTTTGAAATCCAAAGTATGATTAAATAAACAATATATACGCAACATTTTAGCAATCCAATTAGGTTGCTTTCTTTAGTTTTAATAATTCATTTCTTTAATGGATTCATTTTAGGTGAGCTGATGTTATAAAGATAAAGATGTTTGGTGGGGGAAATGATGGATGTGGATTGCATTCTGGGGATTAATGCTATGTTCCATTCAATGTGGAGATTCGCCGAATAGTATTATTCTTGCGTGGATTTGACAAGGAAAATGGACGTGCCTGAGCTGCCCGGACCTCTTTATTCTTTGTTGAGATGGATGGAGGAATCTTTATGGCTTTTCGTGTCCAATTCTTTCTCGCCATTTGGGCACTGCAAAATGCTGAGCAATACCCTTGTGAGAATATGTGCCGTGGGATCTAATTCCGTCATTCATTTGTTTCTGTCTCGATAAAGAAGAAAACTCAAGTAATGAATAGTTGAGATGAGATGATGATTAATCAAGTTAATTAAGCGGATACATACATTACTTGGCCTATAAAAGGGGCCTCATCAGCTCATTCCATGCTCAAGCTGAGCCTTTTTGAAAACATTTCTAGTCTCCGGACACCTTTGGCAGGCGTTTTGTGCCGAGCAGAGTGGGGTTTTGAGCTGGCATGCGACCCTTTTTCACTCTCTTTCTAAAGGCTTCTGACTGCTGAATAAGATTACAGTTCGAAGCCTTTGGTGGAGAGTGGAGAAAAGTTGTCATGATTTTATCCAGCTTTTGCTACAAATATACATGTTTTATATCTTGGAAGTCTTCATATTTTGCTAATTATTGTTTACATACTAACACCTCTTTTGTTCTCGTAAGTTTTACAGTTTAAACGTAATTTTGTTCGAGTCGAGTAATATCCAGGTAAAGTCTTTTTATCTTTATCCTCTTATATAATTAAAAAAATAGTTTATTTATAAATTTGTTCCCTTTAAACATTATGTTTTGCCCTCAAAACTTAAAAGTCTTGGCTCCGTCCTTAAGTAAAGCGCTCGTAACATTGATGATTTTAAGACTTAAACTTGATTCAAATACTTCAAAGAAGTCTGCTACCGTTGATCTTTTTGTTGTTTTTCGATATTGATAATTATTTCTCTGTAATTAATAACTCGACATTGTGAGAGGTTAAATTTTTTATAGAAATTAAAAGTTTGAATTTTGATATTATAAATAGAATAAACTAGGTTGAAAAAATTATCTCATATCATTAAAAAAGGGTTAAGGGTATAGAAAGCCCTTGAACTTTTGAAAAATAATCAATTAAGCTCTTGAACTTTTTTTGCACTGAGTTTAGCCCTTGAACTAAGAAATTGAATTAATTAAGCATTCTAACCAATTTTGAACATTAAATCTTGACATTTTTTGATCTGTTGGTGCAGTGCCTCGAGTCACAGTGTTTTCACTTGACATTTTCTGAATTTTTTATTTTATTTAAAAAATTCTTTAAAAGTTTTAAAAATTTTAAAAATTATAAAATTTATAAAAGATATTTTTTGAAAAAAAAATCTACAAATGCAACGTGATAGAACTGTAGTGTATCATGTGCTAGTAATATCTAAAGAAAAAACTATCAAGATTTAATGGTCAAAATTATTTAAAATGCTTAATTGATTAAATTTCTTAGTTCAAAGATTAATTGGGTACAAAAAAATTTATGAGCTTAATTAATTTTTTTTCAAAATTCAAAATTACATAAAAGATTTTTTTCTTGTCTGTTTTTTTTTAATATTTCAAAGATGAGTAAGCATATTTGGCCGCTTAGCCAAATTATTCATCTTTGTTCTCTCATATTCCTTTAGGTCGTGGATTCTAGATCCACTAGAAGCAACCGTCTTTCTTCTTTTAGAGTCCTCATTCCCCTCCCCTCTAGGTAGGATTGGGATTAAGATTAGGATTTATCAAAAAAATATTTCACAAAATAAAAGGATAAACTATACAATATACCACCAAAGTTTAAATAGTGTATCATTTATACAATCAAACATTTAATTGTATCAATTTTAACATTAAACTATTATTTTTAACAATGAAGAGAAGGAGGCCTTCACGAAAGTTTTGTCTACAATACAGGGACCTAAAATGTCCCTATCTAAGAGAAACTCAATGCCATAAGGGCATACCGTAAAGGTTTAAGGTTCAAATTTAATAATAAACTATTATTTTATGTTTAATATTGTCAACGTCATTTTAGTTTGAATGTTTTAACGCTTAAAACAGACTACAATAACGCCGTTTTGATGAAAGAAACAATAATAAAAACAAATGCACTTATAGTGATCTGAAACCAAGAACTTTGTAACCAGCAAGTCAATTTGTGTTTTAATGGTGTATTTTATTCAAGCACTCCATGGATTTCTTCGTGCCAAAGTATCTAGTGCCCATCGACGTGCCAAAATACCAACTCCAGCAAGCCATAAATATTTTCTCTTGATTGGCGTCCTCCGCCTCCTGATTCGCTGAAATTTAATATTGATGGTGCCGTCAAAGGGGAGCCGCTAGTTGCGGTGGGGTTCTTCGAAACGCGAATGGAGATGTGCTTGTAATTTTTTCAGGCCCAGTAAAGAATGAAGGTGTGAATTTTGCGGAGTTGATGGCGATTAGAACTGCGCTGAAAATTTTCATGGAAGCTGGCTTAAAAGGGCAGATACATCGACTGGTTGAATCAGATTCTCAGGTGGTTCTCAACTGGATTGCAAACTCGATTAAATCGGGGGTTTAATTTGTACTTCTTATTTAATTTGGGTCGTATTGTTTTCCTCGTTTAGGTTTAGAGAGATTTTTAACGTGCTCAAATTAGGATTAATTTAATAAAAAATTTCTTGCTTAGCCAAAAAAATATTTTCTCTTCTAAATATATTGTTTTATAGCAATCTTTTAGATTTGTAACACAAATTATAAAATAATATTTATAAAGTTAATATATTTCTTAAATCATATCATTAAATAAATTAATTCCAATTGAAGTTTAATGTCTATACTATTTGTGTTAAAACCTCAACTAAAACATAAGTTTGTTCGGTTGTTAAGTTCATGCTTTTTGTTTGCGAAGGTTCCAGTTCAAACCTCTATAATTGTATTTATTTTCATTAATTTTTATTTATCAAAATAACGCCTTTTGGACATCAAAATAGGCTAACTAAAACGACCTTGTTTGGTTCAACCTCTACGTCAGTAACCGTTAACCACATCCTTGCTTCATTAAATAGTTAATGGTGAAGTGACAACATTGAAACTAAAATAATAGTTTAGAGTCAAAACTAAGGCGATTAAAAGTTTGGTGATATAAATGATATAACACTTAAAGTTTGATGATATCTGGTGTAGCTGACCATTTGTATTAATTGTAGCATTTCATTAAATTTCAATTTGTACTTAGGGTAAAATTTTGATATACTGACTGTGTAAAACTAAATTTTGCACAAGCTTGAATATTTACACTATAAAACTCAAATCCTAAATTTTTAACCTTAACCCTAAAAAAAATAAACCCTAAACCTTAAACTTTATACTCAAAATTCTAAACATTAACCTTAAATTCTAAACCTACACTCTAAACTAAAACTCTAACCTCTAAAACTAAAAAGTACGTGTAAACTAATTTTGTTTTAGATTTGATTATTTGTAATATTCAGAAAACACACCAATGCCCCTTTGCCAACACCTTTATACCAAGAACATCAAATCGGGCTTTCTTACTCCCCCTTGACATCGCAGGGTCCATAAGCAATTGTTAAATCCATGGGCCGAAAAAACTGTTGTTATTCCCATTAAAGAGAAACCAACTATTAGGATTTTAACATGAGAGCTTCAACATTAAATGTTAAATTAAATGATCAATTATTTCAAATATTTAAAGTAATGAGAGATAGTCCAAAATATTGTATTTTAAACTTAAAAAATATAGAATTTTGAAGGGAAAAAAACGTTAAATAATTCAATGATCATAATTATAAAAAAAAGCAACTAAACCAAACTCGAGATTCAATACTTTTATTTCTTTGATCCTTTCGAAAAAATACAGATATTTTTTTATCAAACTTTCTTCGAATTGAACATAACTATTATCTTCTTTGTTGATAATCTAAGATCTTTCAAATCTCATTAGACTTGAGACTAATTGTTGAATGTTAACAGGAGAAGCTTCAAGTGGGGAATTAGAGGCATAAGCACTTCTGGCGACGATCTCATTCCAAGCTTCTGAAGTATGGACACCGTCCCAAAATACGTATCGCCTTGGCCTACTACATGGCTCTGAATTGCGAAGGCAGAGTTCGCCGCCGCCGCCACCAGTTATGCAGCACGAACTATTCGTCACTAAATGCCCCAACAACATAAACATCTCTGATTAGTTAATCGTTCAACACGCCCACATATATCATGCACTAAATATGACTTAAAATTCTAGTTGTGGATGTGTTTTAGAATATCCATTTAGATATAATTTAAACTAAAAAAAATCAAATATCCAAATTCATACGAGAGGCAAAGCTAGGGTTGTTTACCAAATGTAGCAAGATCAGCTTGAGTTCCGGTGGGATTAAGATAAGTAAATTTAGCATCGGTTAGATTCGTGTTGAGTTGGTCTATGAGTGGCTTGAGCCTATCATTGAAAAGCGTTGCAGCCTCGTTTAATCTGTCTACACAAAGTGACCCATTGGTTCCGTACCTGGAAATTGCGTCTGGGGTGCAACCAATCAGCCCCAATCCGTACACCGCAAACTTCCTTGCTCCGTTCTCGTACAACCTCTGGTTTGGTATATAAGAATTGATTAAGAAACTAGTTAATAGAACACTCTTGTATTTATCTGAGAGTTCGAATCATGATCTCGGTATATAAAAAAGGTTATTGAACATAAGTATTAGATTTGAATAAAAGATACATATTCATTTGAAAACAAGTGGACACCCTTCATTTGGTGTATAGTAAAAAAAATAAGGTAAGAAAACTCATTGCTAAGTTAATCATGGACCGACTTGAAAGCTTAAGTTAATAATAAATGGTCCAACTAATACTATTGTTTTAAATTTCTCATACTCTTCTTTTTTAATAATATTTTTTTCTAATACTCTTCTAGACGTACAAATTAGGTAAAGATTAATGAGTTTGTATGTGGACCAAATATAAAACAAAAAAGTGAATGCTTAAGAAAAAGAAAAATGAAATATAAAATACTCAAGTGACGAAATATTAAAGAGAAATCTATTTTTTAAATTCGAAATCGAAAATTCTAATATAATGTTAAATGGGATAATCAATTATCTCAAAAACTGAAATAGATCATACAAAAATAATTCATTTCTATTCAAATCCGAATACACCTATATATTTAATATTAATTATAAATTAAAGAATCCTCCAACTTAAAATAAATAATTTTCTTGTAGTTGATTTCTTAGATTACTCTTAGGTTAATTCAAAAGATAGTAGAAAATAAATACTAGTTACCTTAAGTTGGAGTGAAAGTTGTTGAATGAGTGCCGTAGCATATTCCGGCAGAGTGAAACGTCGGCTGGTGGGATAGGACTCTGGCCTGAAATAATTGTTGATATAGTCATTGCTTCCAATCTGAACCGAATAAATGCATCGCCTTAGAAGTGAATTCGTCGCTGAATTATTTCGCATTGACAATCTAATTCTTGAACTTATAATTCTGTGATTTATTATCTGTAGGTCGAAAGGTATCCTGGCACCCTGAATAAGACATCAAAAGTTTATATTATTATGTAATAAAGTGAGATTGCTTAAAAACATATTCAGTTAAATTAGAGGTATTTATAAGTTAAGTCGAATCGAGTTTATGTATAATATAAACACTATAGTTAAATTTACCAGATTTCTCCCGGTTTCGTAGCGAATGCCTGCTGAACCCGATGCATAGTTCACACCAGTGGTAATGTTTCTCCCTGTTGACCGGGCAAAAGGAGGCATATATTGTTGAAACCCCAGAAGTTCAACTGTCATCACATTCACATACATACATTATAATTCAATTTCGACCCTCTAAAATTATTTCTAACTTCGCTCTTATCCATAATATCGATATCAATCGTAAAATTTGAATATATACGCAGAGAGAGATGGAGAAGAAGAGGAGACAAACCGATAAAGTCATGCATGGTTCGGCCATTGGAAAACCTTCCGGTTGGCCCTTGGGGGAAATCAATCCCATAGGGTTGATAGTTTACTTTGGCCAACGTTGGAAGGTCATTATTGTTTCCATTATCCGATAACGAGTCCCCGAAAATAAAGTAACATGGCACTTGGGACACTGCATTTGCCCTGTTTAGCAAGCTCGACAATGCTAGCAATACTGAAATCGCCACCACCTCCAACGGCTTAAGCTTAGGCTTCATGGAATGAGTGTTTATCTTCTTCGACCGAGATGGATAACTTGAGGAAAGGTTGCGTTGGATTGGAAGAAAATAACAAACAGCAGAAATTATATATAGGGGGAAATCAGAAAGAAATATAGAGTTGTAATTACTTATTTAGATTTAGGTGACTGTTTAATATAAATAAAATATTAGAGGGGCGGACCACTTTGGGAGCCAGGGGTCACCCTCAAGAATTTAAAATATTTATTGTGTTATCCATAGATGCATGCATGCATGCATACATACGTCAAAATTGATTGGTTGACATCTCAAAATCAATTGGTTTGCCATAATATAAATAGGATAAATTCTAAAGGTCACTTTTGTTTATTTTTCTTTTAATTTTAGCTAGCTAATTTTCAAATGTTACGTTTCAATAATTTATGTTATAGATTATTTATAATTTGGTCACTAAAACCCTTGATTATATTATCGTCGTTTCTCTGATCACTATAATCTCTAAACATCCAACACCTCTACAACCCTTGATTATATTATCGTCATTTCTCCGATCATCTTTTCTTACTAAAATCACCATTTTTTTCAAAACAAGTTTACCCCCAAAGAACACCTCTGAAATTTCGTTTTCAATTCATTTCGTTTAACTTGAATTTCAATTTTTTTAATATGAGTTCGCTAATTTTATTAAAAGAAAAAAATCTAAAAATACAATGAGAGATACAACTCAAGTAAGCAAACTTGATCTGGATATCCTCCTAAAAACACAAAAACTAACGTCTCTAAATCATAAACAAGACAATACAAAAAAATGTAAAAACCCTAACTCAAAAGCTCGAAACAAAATGGATACAAAAATCGACAAAGCTCGAGGATGAAAGGTAAAAACCAACAACAAACAACGTTAACAAATGCATATTACAATAATAAGACACGTTGAAATCACGGTTGTTACTACAAATCAATCGCGAACAAGAACAATGATTGTGAGCTCGTATCCAAATCAAGTTCGAGGGTCCAAAATAGGAAGCTCAACATGACAATCAAAAGAGTGTCATTTGATCAGTTGCGGCGACGTCAAATCCAACCTTGATAGAATATTAAATAAAAAAGGTGGCCAAACGACCAATTAAGAAAAAAAAACGTTTTAAAAGGTAGAGAAAAATGTGTCACAAGTATAAAATTATTGAATTTAAAAAATAAAAAAATAAAATTATAACAAAACAAAATAAAAAATTATCGGCGGTCGGCAATCAACACTAATACCAATGTTGCCGTTGGACACTTAAAAATAAAAAGAAGTAGAACACGGGACGGCTGCTAGGATAAAATTTTGAAACTGATACTAGAGTTTTAGTAACAACTTGAATTTTACTTGAATATAATAAAAGAAAAAAATATACGAATTTCAGCAATTTCTTATCTTTGTTACATAGTATTTTTAGTAAGGTAGCCTAAATTTTTGACTGAGAATTCACTTGGTTTTGAATTTGATATTCGATTCATTTCATCTCCTTGATATTTGTACTTCTTTTATGGGTTATTTATTTATTTATAAGCTTTTATATATTTTTTCTATAAATGGATGGATCTGAGGTGGGTTTTGTGAGTAGAAAATTTATGGATTTTTCTTGCAGTGATTTACGGCGGCTTTGGAGACTGAAATTTAGGTTGTCATCATCATTTTTTTATTCATATGAGGTGGGTGCTTAGTTCTTGAACAATGTATTACTATTTTTAGGAACTATAATGGTTGAATAAATATAAGATGTGAGATGCTGGTGATGGAAAAATACATATTTCATATTGATTACTATTAGATATAAATCTTTTAGGATAAATTATATTGACGGTCACTTAATATTTTAGGACGCTTGCAAAATCATCATTAAAATTGATAAACTTTCATTAAAACCTCTCTTTAACAAAAATCATTAAAGTCTACCTTGTTAAAAAAACTTTCATTTCGATCACTAGACCGTTAAATGGATAATGACATGGTACGATTTTAAATTGGGTAAAATACAAATCGGAACACTTAACTTTCTAATTTTTTTTGAAGATACACTTAACTTTTTAGATTTTGTACTTCGTACCTCAAATTATTAAAACTTTGCAATTTGATTTTGATTTTTCTAGTTCTTACCTCTCTAATTTTTCAGAAGTGGCACCAAACACTTAACCTTTGCACTTTCATATTTTTCATAGAAGTATCAATAAACTTTAAAAACTTACAACTTAATCTCAAATTTCAAAATTTCTCAATTAAGCCCTTAAACTCCATTTTAAGCCCTTAAATATCATTTGAAAATGACTACTTTTCATAAATTACATTTCCATTCAAAAACTATAACTGTTTTTTAAAATTACTACTTTTATATAAAAAACTAATTATTTACATATATATTATATAAAGTATTCTTGGAATTTGACAAACTACTACTAAAAATTTCTTTATTGATATCTAATAGTATTATCTTAATTAATAAAATTATTTAAATTTTAAAATAACAAAATAAGTGGTATATATTAATAAAATTAATTCCTTTCACGTTTATTTTTACTAATAAAACCTTTTTTACAACAAAAATTATTTTATTAAAGAACATAGTTTCATGCATATTATTAAATCCGAATAATTCCTAAAATCCCTAACCATAAATCTCTACTTGAATGATGGTGAGGAGATTGTGGACAACTTTGATACACATAAGTCAAAAAAACCCAAATCCCTAAAATCCATAACCATAAATCTCTACATTCATATCCTTCAGCCATTGATTCAACAACCATCCCCACGCTTCCTTTGTCGAACCCCCACAACCGATAACCAAATCTTACGTCATTGAAAATTGATGAACGAGCGGTTAAACGAACCATGAACTTCGGATGTGAAATTTTCAATTGAATGTCAAATGATGAACAACAGATGGACGAATGAGGAATTGAGCCTTGCAACTCGTGTGACAAGAAGAAGAGACCTCATTGTTGTTGCACTGGCGTAGTGTTCAACATCAGTAGAGAGAGAATTTTGGGATCTAGGTATTTTTTAAGAATGTTATAGTTTTGGGTTTTTAAAAAAAAGTAATATTTTTTATTTTTAAACAAAAATAAAATGAAAATTAAGAAATAGATCATTTGTCATATAATGACTAGATGACAAATTCTTTAACAATCATTTACGGAAAAACCTTAAAATAATTACGAAATGAAATGTTAAGCACCTATTTTGTAAAAAAAAAAAAAGACACTTATTAAAAAAAGAGATATATAGTTTAAGGCTTTATACATTTATTTTGTAATAATAATAATATCGTTTAAAAAGTAAAGTTTAGTCTTTAAAATATAAATTGGTAATGAAACCATTATTATATTATTGTCCAAGTTCATTGCACCAATAGTTGATGCCAAAATAATGAGACACAGAACAAGGGAGGTGGAGATGGCAGACCAAGGTGGTTGGAGGTCGTTCAAGTAACACCCTAAACCCAAATGTAACAATTGGGCCTTAAGCCCAAACCATTACTATAAAATTTCTCAACTTGGTTTAGCACAAACAAGTTATTTTCCAAAACATTTGAATCCAGCCATTTTAAAACATAGATAAATAATTAAAACGTTACAAGTGAGCTCCAATTTAGTTTAAAACATTTAAATATTCGACTTGTTTAACACAAATTCCAAAATAAGAGTTACATACATTATAATAGGGTCCTACGAATACATAACACAATAAGACTTAAGTGTTGTACTCTGAACGAGCGATGCGCTGAAACCTACATCAACGGTGCTCCTCCAATGCACGTGCCAACCTAAAAACCTGCGAATAAAAATAACGATTATGAACGTTGAGCTAACAAAAATCAGTGGATACACTTCCACTCCACTACGCTTCATGCATATCACAAATATGAGCATATATTAAAAATGATGACATGACATTATGGTCAATACAAGGCACTACTACTAGTTGCCTAAACACATGCTACCTCAATTAGCAAAGTGTCCATACACATCATATGCAACAAGCAATAAACCATAAAAACCTTAAGTTAGACCTGGGGACACACAACAACGAGATCATACACTCCATACTCGGAATTACCCCTCGAGTATCTTCGAGTATACACTCCAAGATGATTTTCAAGGCAAAACTAAAGCCTATTTATAGGAAATTTGTGATGCAAGAGGACAATGGAGAGTGTATTTCCAATTCATCCACTTAAAAAGTCTTTCTATTACTTGACGATATCTTTAAATACTCCAAAGTGGTTATCATGGTGTCACCACTTGTAAGCTTCCGATTTTCAGCATTTTCTGGGCATTTCTAGATTTTTTTGGTTTCCCAATTACTTTGATAATGTAGTAGACTCAATAAGATTTCCAACGGTATCTCACGGGCCAATTTTCGAGTTCCGGAACTCAAGTTATAATCAAAACCATACAACATATTTAGTGCAGAAATTTAGTACGAGTTTATTGAGTCTATTTTCTCCATTTAAGCATTTTCCCAATTCCTTTCACCTTAATTGCAATCACCAAATTCAACATATCTAAGCATGCAATTAAAACAAAAATACAGTTTATTAAAAGTAAACAGAAAAATAATAAAGTACTAAAATTGCAACATATTTAAAATGCAAACTACAAAATATGAAATAACTAAAAAACTAAAATGTAGATAAAACAATTAATAAACACTGCAAATATTCGTACTACAGATACTAAAATGAGACTATATTAAGGACTCATCATACCCCCACACTTACATTTTTCTTGTCCTCAAGCATACAAAACACTAATGCAAATGTAAATGCAACCTAATATACTTAGTGTCAAATGATGAGAAGAACACAAAGTTATGAATACAAAGTAAAATATCACTATTAAGAACTTAAACGTTTGAATATGGCCAAAGAGAATGTTATTCATGACATAGGTGGTCTCTAGAAAATTCTCATAGTCAAAAAGTATTAGGACACTGAAACTTTTGTGCTCATATGTGTGCAATCTCGTCAACACATTGGAAAAATAATAAACAATAAGTAAATGGCTATCATGAATTAATTCATTATTCACCCTTATATATATAATTAGATAAAAGAAATTAGTTCCAATATAATAGAGCCACCAAGTTTTTTTAATTGGCATATAACAGGGCTTAGGTCAAGACATGATATTTCAATGAGATAGACAACAAATGGCTTATCCTAAACTCAATTTACTTACAGATCAAAGTGAGCAAGAAGTAATAATTTCCATCTTCCCCCGGTGAACATCCAACTCCATCATTTTCTAAAATATTCCTTATTTCTCCATTAGAAAAGGATAAAGCATAAGTACATACAACTCTTTTTTAACACTAGTATTATTTTTTTCTTTTCATTTTTTTATTTTTTTAGTAAAGAGAATATTTTTATAGAAACGATGAAAATAAAAGTCTATGCTTTATTCTTTTTTATGTATCTTTCTCCCACTTAAATGTACCTACCTACCCCTTTAATACTTATGCTCATAAAGATATATCTAGTAAGTACTGAGCATCTAAAACAAACAAAGGTAAAGTTGGAGTTTTAAGTTCTGTCGGTAAAGAGAAATATTTGGTGAATCAAGAAAAAGGCTAAGGCTCAAAATCATATGTTCAAGGGAAATATTGTATGGTTGAGTTAAAAGGCTCAATCGATCCAAATAAAATGGCTTAAAAGGCTCAATCGATCCAAATAAAATAAAAGACTTGGCTCGTCCCCTATCATGCATTTGGAACTCTTCTTCTTCTTCTTCTTCTTCTTCTTCTTATTTTAAAAAAATGTGAACATATGAATTTTTTTATGTTGGGTTCATCATTCACTTACGGTCGATTACAATTCTATATACGTCCCATGAGACAGATGATATGTAACAAAGAAATCACAAATTTTGGATATATCAAGGAAAGTTCAAAGTGAAGTATCCAGTGTCCTTATTCATTCTAATTGTGAAACATCATAGACTTTTTTTATAGACAAATCATAGCATACTTTTGACACATATTTAAACTTTTAAGCTCGCAAGGTATTTACTCTGTTATCACAAAATTGTTTTCAACTCATAGAAGTCAACTACACACATGCAAAACTATACGCAATATAAAACAAACTAAAACACAAACACTCAAGCATCAGACCAATCATTTTTTTTATAAAATTGTTAAAGTGCGTCTCAAGATATACTTTACTCACCAACTTTTTCAACTTAACTTCCACTAAAAAGTTAGAAATCTTATGAAACACATTATAACAACTACTTTATAATAAGATAAACAAATCATAATCAACAAGGTGTGTCTTAGTATAAATACTTATTCAACCACCTTTTTCTAGATATGTCAAAAAGATCAAAGTGCGTCTTCAAACTAACCAAAAGATTAACTATAATCTATCACTTTTTTTTTAATTTGACTTAACCTAATGATTTAGTTTCTTTTATAAAATCCCCTACCTAATTAGGACATTGTCCTCAATGTCAAAATTAAAAGTAGAATTTAGAAGATTTTACCTGGCATTGTTGCTAATGATTGCTAGAACTGACACATAATTAAAATAAAACACAAAAAATTGTTAGTAACTAAAAATAATATCACAGTGATAAAGAAAAATTCAAATCTCTCTTGTCTTCGTCTCTTTTTCTTGTCTCACGTATACTTTCTATTATGTCAGGAAGACACCTAAAAGCTTGAAGCTTTTCGAGTAGTTCTTTAATAGTTGAAGTAGAAATTGTGATTTTTCTTACATCTGAAAACATAAATCTATTTTTCATAGCATTATCAAGAAAAGAAAGTAAACTATCAAAATAAACATTAATATTAAGCAAACCGATGGGTTTTTTTATTACTAGTCAGAGATGACCAGGAAGCTACGCATGCAATTTCTTCCAATGTACTGATACCTCCCGGAAGAGCAATGAATGCATCTGAAGAATGAATCATGATTTCTATTTGTTCTGATATACTACTAACTTGTACTTCACTTCCTATTGTAGTCCCACACAAATAGCTCAATGCCTTTGGAACTATTTCCAAAACTGAGCTTCCTCCCACATATGTTGTTGTAGCAACTGATCCCATTAAACCCATACATCCACCTCCATAAATTACTTCATATTTTTGTCTGGCCATAACTCCTCCCATTTTCTTAGCTGCATTTGCAAAAGATTCATCTTTTCCTGGGTATGATCCATAAAAAACACAGAACTTTTGAAGACGTTTGGTTGAAATACTTTCCGTTTTCGTTTTTCTAAGAAAAGAAGAATATCATCATTAATGATTACAAAAGGTAAACAGTAAAAGATATGATGAAAAAAGTGAACAACATTTACTTATTGCAATAATGGTTCCTGCAACACACAGTTATTCAAGATCACTCAAATCCAAACAGTAATTAAACATAAAGAAGAAGAAGAATAAAAATAAAATTATTGCAAACCAAAGCTTGAGAAATATTTATAGTAGTTGCGACTGTGGCTTATAACTTCCTTTGGTTTTACATCCAGAAACGACTTGAACGCCTTCTATGAGTCAAGGATAGGCTTCACATCCAGTTTTCTTAAAAACTGGCAAACAAGGTCTTTTACCGTCAGATTCCTTAGACGTTGCCATTCATTTTGAAATATCAACCATAAATTAAGAATTTGTCTTTGCACATCTCCACTAGGATGCGTATCAAGAGAACTTTGAATATTCTCAAAATTCTCCTTACTCAGTCCATCTTAACAAATCCGATTTTATCATCTCTATTTATGGAAGGCATCCCAATAGAACGACATCTTCCCGAACAAGTCCATCTCACACATTTTCAGCATTTTGATCTCAGACGTTTGGATCTTCTTTTCATTGCATATGTACTTTTTCCAGTACCATGTAAATGTAAAAAATAAAGATATTCTTCATACCTTACTTTTGCTTCGGTTAGCATATAAACATCAGTAGTCATGCCTCTGTGCATGAGAATTCTCAATTATTCAAGCCTGACTTTGTAAAGTTTTAGAATCATGCTTGGTGGAATAGAGGAAAGACGTTTCTGTAGTGTTGAGAGAATAACATCCATTTTGAAAGAAAAAAATGAAAGAGAAACCGGAATAGTGAATTTGAAAGTGCAAATGAGAAATAAATATACAATATCAGTTTTATGGGTAGCTGATGAATCGAAAAAATTCACAGAGTGCCGTTATCCGCCATTTAACCAAGAATTAAAATAATAATAATAATAATACATATATCTAATATAATAATTAATATTCTAATAATAATAATATATACTAATAATATTAATATTAAAAATATAATTATATATAATTACACCAAAATATTTTTAACAAGGATCTAAGAGATAAAAAACCTCACCTTGAGTGGCTTGATTTTCAATGAAAGGTTTAAGTCTTTGTCCATTTACTTTAAACACATTTCCAGTTTTAGGATTTTCAATGTCAATTGCTCCATAAGGATAAACATGCTTCACAACAAAAGGTCCACCATTGATCTCAATTTTCTAGGAAACAAGTGAAGTCTAGAATTATAAAGGAGAATATTTAGCCCAACATCAAATTTTTTTCTTGAATTTTCATATGTACCATTTCTAAGTTCCTCAAGTTCATTAGTTTGTAACTTTCTCAATTGCGCAACATCATCTAGATTGGAGTTAAATATTTTAATAGCCCATATGCTTTATGTTCCAATTCCACAGGCAAATGACAAGGTTTACCATAAACTAGTCTATAGGGAGACATGCCCAATGATGTTTTAAAAGCAATTCGATAAGCCCATAAAGCATTGTTAAGTCTTAAAGACCAATCTTTACAATTTGGGTTAATTGTTTTTTCCAAAATTTGTTTAATTTCCCTATTTGCAAGTTATACTTGTATATTTCTCTGAGGGTGATAAGGGGTTGCAACCTTATGTGTAATGACATATTTATTCATTAAAAATTTAAAAACCTTGTAGCAAAAATGTGTTCCTCCATCACTTATAATGGATCGAGGAATTCTAAATCGACTTAAAATATTTTCCTTTAAAAATTTGATCATAGTTCTATGATCATTATTGCGACATGGAATTGCCTCTATCCATTTTGAAACATAGTCAATTACGACCAAAATATACAAGAAACCAAAAGGTGGAAATGGACCCATAAAATCAATTCCCCAACAGTAAAAAATTTCAATTACCAAAATTGGGTTTAATGGCATTATGTTTCTTTTAGAAATAGATCCCAAATTTTGACAACTTTCACATGACTTGCAAAAATTTTGAGCATCTATGAATAAAGTTGGCCAATAAAATCCACATTGTAAAATTTTTGCTGCAGTTTTCTTTAATGAAAAATGACCACCACATGCCTCGGAATGACAAAGACTAAGGACACTACTTACCTCATTTTTTGGTATGCACCTTCAAAACATTTGGTCAGAACAATACTTGAACAAGTAAGGATCATCCCAGTAAAATTTATTTACTTCATTCAAAAACTTCCTCTTATCTTGAATATCCCATTGAAAAGGAATTTTACCTGTGGCAAAATAATTAGCAATGTTAGCAAACCATGGTGTAATAGAAATACTTAAAAGTTGTTCATTAGGAAAAGTATCATTAATTGGTATGGATTCAAAAGATGTATCACAAACAAGTCTTGATAAATGATCTGCCACCACATTTTCTACTCTTTTTTTTTATCTCGAATGGTGATATTGAATTCTTGAAGTAAAAGAATCCACCTGATTAACCTTGGCTTGGCATTCTTTTTGGAAAGAAGATATTTTAAAGCTGCATGATCACTAAAAATAACAATTGATGATCCAACAAGGTAAGATCTAAATTTATCCAATGCAAATACTATTGCAAGTAATTCTTTTCCAGTAGTGGAATAATTTATTTGAGCACTATTTAAAGTTTTACTTGCATAATATATGACATATGTTTTTTATCCTTTTTTTGTCCTAAAACAACACCAACAACATAATCACTAGCATCACACATGATTCCAAATGGTAAAGTCCAATCAGGAGGTCTCATTATAGGAGAAAAAAACAGCATATTTTAAGTTTTTTAAAATCATGTTCACAATCTTCATTCCATTTAAACACACTATCTTTTAATAAGAGATTACATAATGGCTTAAATAATGGACTAAAATCCTTTGTGAATCTCCTATAAAACCCTGCATATCCTAAAAATGACTTAATGTCCTTTACAGTCTTAGGTGTTGGCAAGTTGGAAATTAAATTAATTTTTGACTTGTCTACTTCAATTCTTTTTCTAGAAATAACATGACCGAAGACAATACCATTAGTAACCATAAAATGACATTTCCCAATTAAGAACAATATTTTTTTCTTCACATCTAATTAACACCTTTTCTAAATTTGACAAGCAATCATCAAAGGAATCACCAAAAAAAGAAAAATCATCTATAAATACCTTAAGAATACGTTCGACCATGTCACTAAAAATGCTTAGCATGCATCTTTGAAAAGTGGCTAGAGAATTACATAATCCAAAAAACATCCTTTTGTATGCAAATGTGCCAAACAGACATGTGAATGTAGTTTTCTCTTGATCCTCAAGTGCAATTGCAATTTGATTGTACCCAGAATATCCATCTAAACAGAAATAATATTCATGCTTGCAACTCTTTCTAAGATTTGATCCATGAAGGGTAAAGGAAAATGATCATCCTAGTTATTGAGTTAAGTTTTCTATAATCAATGCACACACGCCAACCAGAAGCAGTCCTAGTTGGAATTAATTCATTATTTTCATTTTTAACCATAGTAACTCCAGATTTCTTAGGTACTACCTGAGTAGGACTTACCCACTTACTATCAGAAATAGGGTAAATGATTCCATTATCCAACAGTTTAACGACTTCATTTTTTACTACTTTTAGCATTTTCTTCTAAATAAATATTATAAGTGCGAATCAATGGGCTAATTCCTTTTATGTCTACTATGGTCCATCCTAATGCATTCTTGTGTAGTTTCAAAATTTCTAACAACTTACCTTCTTTGAGTGCATCAATTGTTGCAGAGATTATAACCGGAAAGGTTTCATTCTTACCCAAAACTGAATATTTTAGGTGGGATGGCAGTGACTTCAAATCTAATTTCGGTGGTTCATCATTTGATGATACCAAAGCTGTAACACCCTAAATCCTAGCCTAGAAGTATTTAAATCAAATGCTTAAGTTGATAGCTTAATTAAATATAGAAATTAAGCTAAATTGATTAGACAAGGGTCTAATTGAATGAGTGAAAGAACAAGTGACCAAATTAAGATGACCAACTTGTAAACTCTAACAATTTCAAGGAATGCATGCTAAAAATCCTACATCTCTTAAATGCCCTTGATTAAGTTAATATTAAGGATTAATTAAGGGACATTTTAGACTTTGCACAAATCCAATAACATGGATTAGATGTTGTCATCTTCTCTATTATCCTAGCTAGCCGAAATTCACTAGAGAAAAAGAGAGAAATAAAGCTTGAGGGAGAAAGCTTGAATCCATGTCCTACAACCTTGATTTAGCTCCAAACTAAGCCTAGATAGCTTAGTGATTAAGGTAATTACTTGTTTCTCTTGTAAATTTCATGTTTGAATTGAAATGGAAATGTGATTTGAAGTGGATAGATGCTGGAAAATGTGAAGAACATGTTATAGATTGATTTAAATGATTGTTTGATGATGTTCTTGGTTGTATTGATGAATTAGATGATTTCTTTATGTGTTAAGGTCATGCTATGAGCAATTAGAATCTGGAAATTTATTGATAGGAATCAAATGGCTAATGAAACTCATGTGAAATTGCTGGAAAAATTTAGAAACATGAACATGGTTCAAAACAGTTTAGATTGGGGGACTGTTTTGATTGAAAAATTGTGTAAGCATGCTAGATGAGCTTAAAACTCTGTTTTGAACATGTTGATAGGTAAAATGGAGATTTAATTGAATTGGTAACTTGCTGGAAAAATGACTGCACCTAATTGAACTAGCTAAATTAGGTAATGGACTGCCTAGTTGATGAATTGATGTGTAATTGTGATCAAATGGATTAAACTAGGTTCAACATGACTATGCTCTGTTTTGAGAACATTGTTAAGTGAATTAAGATGGCCTAGATATGTATGAACATGATTATGAATGAAATTGTCATAATAGGACCTTGCTTGAATGAAATAAAGGACTGGAAATGCAACCTAGTGTAAGCTGCCCAGAATGCTCTGTTCTGGGCAGTCACTTTGAAAATTCACCAAAAATTGTATAGATCAAATTCAGGTCTGAAATTTTAATGACATGATCCTTAGTATGTCTACTTTCATTAGGTGAAAACAGAACTGAAAACTGGGTCCTATGCTGGAAACTGTAAATAGAAATGCTGGACAGTGCAAACTGTCCAGGCAGTGTAAATGCCCTGTCTTTGAACAATAAACTGTATTAATTGGCTAATAAATAAAATACAATCCTATTTTTTTATTAAAGAAAATTTTGTTATCTTTCCAAAGGTATAAATTAATTGAAATTCCGACGTAGGAATTGAAACATATGCCGGTTTAAGCATGTAGTGTGCAAGCTGCCAGACAACAGCAGTTAAGCTAGTTAGAAACTGTTTTGTACACAATTTTATTGGACTGTTTTGTAACAATTTGGGATAAATGAATTCTGCCTAGATTTGTTTATTGAAATGTTGGTTGAATTGTACTTATATGAGCATAATCTTGCTGCCAGAATTGTGTATGATAAGTACTAGTAATATTGCCTTGCTTGAATGGTCATGTAAGACTTGTTTTAATATGCATCTGCTTGTATAATGTTTTAAAACTAGCTTTGAACTTGGTGGAGGAAGAAAAAGGAAATCATTCAAGGGCTAAGAACAAGGGGATAGCTATACAAGACAATTGCTAGCTTGCTTGGATTGTATTGTGGGTGTAGTTACCTCTAGGGTTAGGACTAGGTCCTAACCAATGTATTTTGTTACATTCTTGTTATGATAATGAATCTAAGCATGAACTTGACTTAATAAGGGAAGGATGATTAAAGAAACACATGAAACATGATCCTAGTTTTATGTACATGTCTATTTCGAATTGCTGAGCATGATTGATGATAGCTTGAATGCTTTTATGTGCTATGATGCAACATGATTGAATGCTAATGACTTGTTTGAGATATGATGTTATCTCATTTTGTTGAAATGGATCTTGAAACCACTTGACTTGTGAGCTAAGGGGGTTGTTTAATGAAATAACAAATGAAATAAGATTCAATTATACATGATACTTGTCTTGTATGCCATGAAATGTATGTTGCTTGATCTGGAAGCACGACTCCTTGGTTACTTGTTTTGCAAGCATGTTGCTTGATTCATGAATTATGATTTCTTGATGCCTAATCTTGTTGGCCGAATGCATGCTATCCTAGATAGGATATTCTTGATGTTTGAAAGACTAGATAAGGTCACTCTTGATACTTGAAAGACTAGCTAAGTCTACTCAAATGCTCGGAAGCCTTAGCTAGGTCTACGCTTGATCTAAAAGGCATGAAACATGAAATAACAAAATGGATAGACTAGTTACTACCTCACTAAGTACATTTTTGTACTTATCACTTTTGTTTCATTCTTCCCAACCTACAGGTTAAAGGATTCAACATTGCTTGATCTTGAAGCTTGATTCCTTGAGCAAGAAGCATCCTACACAAGCTTTGTTAAAATATGATTCCATACTTGTTTTGTATTCCCCTAGAATGGTGGCACTAGATATATCTAAATAGCATGAACATGCATTTTGAAGGATTGTATATAGTGCTTGATGGGCCTATCTATGATTTGTATATAGTTTAAGGTTTGTAATGAACTTAGATAACTTGTAATGGTTGAATGATTTGCTGCACATATTTTGATGATATGGAATGATCATATGATGATCTAATTGGCTATGAAATAGATTGATAACCTTGTCATGCTTTTGTGTATGATTGAAACGAATGTAGATTAAGATGAACCATGTTGTATGACCAACCATTTGAATGCCTCATGTCATGTATGAAATTACCATGTTGAAAGAATTGTTGTGTGATGGTTTTGAGGTATGGTCGAATGGTCTTATGTGCTTATTTCATGTTGCCGAATGCATGGTAGTAGGATAAGGTTGGTATGATCTAGTTTTATGCTTTGTATATGTTTGGTATGATTGGACGAATAGTAGACTATTGAATTAGGCTTGAATGGAACTAGTTACAAGCTATTAAAGGTTAGATAACTATGCTTAGTAATTGAAGGAGTGAAATGGCTAATTGTATACTAGATAAGGAACACCAAATTGAATTGGAAGCATGTAATACTAAGTAGTTCAAATAGGATAGGTAACAATGTATAAGTGTTATAAAATGAACCATGAAAGTAGTATCTTGTATTGTAAGCATGAAAGGATTTAATCTAATGGTATTGTAAGTATAGCTGAATGCTTAAGATGAAAATTGAAGTTACATTTGAAATTACTTGCAGGATAAGAAATACATGAATGGTTGCCTATGCCTTGGTTGAATGCTTGCTCCCTCCTTGCTTGCTTAGTTCGAATGATAGGATGATTTATGAGTCAAGTGTAAGCTTTCTTGTTAGCTAAGTAAGCAAGTATGAATGATTGTTTCTTCTTGGTTGTTGATTGCAGAATGTAATGGTTGATTATTGAGTCAAGTTTGAATGTGTAATGCATGTATTGTCCTTGCCTTGTCTATGATCTAGTATAATTCGAATTCCATGCCTTGTCTTGTCTTTGCTTGCTTGTTAAGTAACGCTCCTGAACCAAGTTACTACTAACCCGGGTAGGGGGTGTTACATATTAATTGGTAATCAGAGCTTTAGGTTTAGTCGATTCTTGGACTAAACTGGGCTATCATGCATCATATAGGATACTTGTGCTACCTAGGAGACTTGAATTGAATAGCTTGTGTCTTGCTTATTAAACCGAACCCCTAACTGTTCTATTTGAACGTAGAATGTCTGAAACAAGACTCAGTCAGGATAATGAAAGTCTTGAAGGCTCCTCAAATGAAGGAGACAGTGTGAGGATAGAACAGAATCCTCCTCAACATACAGCTCAAGCTACTGCTATCAATCCTGTGCATCAAGAATGTCTTCTAAGTATGAAGGAGATGTTCAATCATCTTGTACCTGCTTTAAAACAAGATCATCCAATTGCTCCTACAGTTGATGTGCCAGACCGAGCCTCGATTGACAAACTAGCTCAACATCGAGCTTATACCTTCACTGGCACCGATGAAGCAAACCTAGAAGTAGCTGAGTACTGGCTAGAAGCCACTACTCGAATCCTAACCAAGCAACTACCTTGTCCCGATGAACACAAACTAGAATATGCTATAGCTTTGTTAGTTGCCGAAGCTTTAAGCTGGTGGGAAACTACTACACTGACTGCCCCTACAAAAGCCGTGACGTGGAAATTCTTCCTCGATAAATTTAGGAGGAAGTATATCAGTGAACAGTATCTGGCCGAGCGCCGGAAACATTTCTTGTACCTTAAGAAATGGGGTTGACCTATTGAACAGTATGTAAACGACTTTTGCAAGTATTGCAAATATGGGTCAGAATATATCAAAACCGAGGCTGAATGTTCTTTGACGGGTTAAATGATGAATTAAGCCCTATATTCACTGCTCTGGGTATTACTGACTTCCAAAACTTCATAAACCAAGCCATTGCTACTGAGGCGAAGATGAAGGCCTTAGAGAAGCGTAAGAGTGGAAACTCCTGGAAAGATAAACGATCCAGAAACGATGACAAGCCACACTAGAAGTCAAAGAAAGCTAAACACTCTAAATATCACTCTTCAAAATTATACTCATGTCCAGAAGAGCTATTATATACCGAAACCTCAATCGGTAATCAAATCCTCAGCCCCGATCATCTCAGTTGATAGTACGAGGAATTCTGGTAAAGCTGTTCAATATTCTACCTGCAAGTTCTGTCAGAAGCACCACACCGGGCAATGTAATACTCAACAAAACTTTTGTTTCTTATGTGGAGCCTTAGATCATATATCCGAGATTGTCCCCAGAATCAAAATAAGGTTCCAAGTCGAACTCCTAGAGATACAAGCTCAGCTCTCTCTATTCGAAACAAGGGTTCTAAACAAGCCCAGTCTGGAATTCAAGGGAGAGGTAGAGGGAACCATTTGAATGCTCCAACTCATCAGAAATCTTGAGTCCCTACTCGTATGTACCATATTCGTGGTAAAGATGATAAAGAAGCTCTCGATGTTATTGCAGGTACCGTTGAGTTAAATTCCAGTCTTGCATATGCTTTAATTGATTTGGGGTCTACCCATTCATCTGTTTGTTCTGTCGTGATCAATAAGTTAAAATTGAAACCCAAAATTATTGAATCAAGTCTTGTAGTTTTGAATCCATTAGGGGGAAAACAACCATTAACTTGCGCCACAAGCAAGCTTCCTTGACCATTCGAAACATACCCTTTCCTATTGATCTTTATGTTCTACCTTTTGTGAATTTGACTTGATATTGGGGTTAGATTGGTTAAGTAAACACGAGGCCTAGGTAGATTGCCAAAATCGGAGATTGTATCTCCAGGGTTTAGGGAAAGAATCCATTTTCTTAATAGACAAGAAACCAACTTCAATCTTTGCTAAGATGAAATTGAATTCGGTTTGCCTAGCACGCCTGTTGTTTTTGAATTCACTGATGTTTTACCCCAAGAACTCCCTAGTGTCCCTATGACCAGAGAAATAGAGTTTGGGATAGAAGTTCAGCCTGGAACAGCTCCGGTGTCCATTACACCTTATAGAATGGCACCTGTTGAGTTGAAGGAACTCAAGAAACAACTCTAAGAGCTACAAGACAAGGGTTTCATCCGACCTAGCTCATCTCCTTGGGGTGCTCCAGTCTTGTTCGTGAGGAAGAAAGACGGGACCATGAGACTCTGTATTGATTATAGGCAATTGAACAAGTTTACGATCAAGAATCGGTATCCTCTCCCAAGGATAGAAGATCTCTTCAATCAAATCAAGGATGCTTCGGTATTCTCAAAGATCGATCGGGATACTATAAAATGAGAGTAAAAGAAGAAGATGTACCCAAGACAGCCTTTCGTACTCGATATGGTCACTATGAATTTCTCGTAATGCCATTCAGGCTAATAAATGCTCCGGCTGCTTTCATGGATCTCATGAATCGAGTGTTCAAGCCCTATCTCGACAAGTTTGTAGTCGTCTTCATTGATGACATCCTACTTTACTCCCGGAATAAGGAAGAACACTCTGAACATCTCATAATCGTATTGCAAACTCTTCGAGAACGTCAATTGTTCGCAAAGTTCTCTTAGTGTGAATTTTGGCTATCGGAAGTCTCATTCCTTGGCCATGTCATCTCGGCAGAAGGGATTAAAGTAGACCCAAAGAAAATTCAATCCATCCTGGATTGGAGACCTCCGAGGAATGTTAGTGAAATCAGAAGCTTTCTCGTTTAGCCGGGTATTATCGGCGATTTGTCAAAGAATTCACTGTCTATAGTGATACATCTCATTTAGGACTCAGATGTGTTATAATGCAAGATGGAAAAGTGGTACCTTATGCTTCAAGGCAACTGAAACCACACGAGTCAAACTATCCAACACACGATTTAGAATTGGCAGCTATCGTGTTTGCTCTCAAAATATGGAGACATTACTTGTACGAGGAGAAATGTAACCTGTTCACAGACCACAAGAGTCTCAAATATCTCCTAACTCAGAAAGATTTGAATCTGAGACAATGAAGATGGCTAGAATTGCTTAAAGACTACGATTTGGTTATCGACTACCATTCGGGGAAAGAAAACGTGGTTGCTAATGCCCTTAGTCGCAAACCATACTCGAATAAACTCCTAAATCAAAATTCTAGTATATTTCAATCGAATTTGAACTTAATTGAATCACAAGTAACCATTCGAACACCTTACTTGTTTTGCAAGTAACTACTCAAAATTTTTCCTTAATGATCCTATGTATTCTTTGTAGCTACTCTGGCTATCAACGCTCATTTTCGTTTATCCAAAGGACGAAAATTTTTGTACCAACTTCAAGTTCAATCTAGCTTAATCTCGAGAATTAAAGAGCTCCAGCAAACTGATTCAGATCTTCAAAAGATCATATCCAAGTTAGACTATGAGTCTAATCCTGACTTCTCCCTTAAGTCAAATAGACTCTTCTATTTCAAGGATAGAGTGTGTGTTCCTAATAATGAGGAACTAAGGCAATAAATGTTACAAGAAGCTCACCAAAGCTCATTCTTGATTCACCCGGGATTTGTTAAGATGTACAAGAATCTAAAGCCACTATACTGGTGGCCGGGTATGAAATCGGCTATCACAGACTTCGTATCGAAGTGCCTAACTTTTTAGAAAGTTAAAGCTGAACATCGAGTCCCTACTGGATTACTTCAGCCAATCAAATTCCCTCAGTGGAAATGGGATCGTATTACAATGGATTTCGTTACTGGACTTCCTTCTACTCTAAGAAAGAACAATGTTGTATGGGTGATTGTTGATAGATTCACAAAGTCTACTCATTTCATCCATGTTCGAATGAACATGAGCTTGGATACCTTAGCCGAGCTATACATTCGTGAAGTGATTCGATTACACGGTGTACATACAACAATAATCTCTGATCGTGATCCTAGATTTGCTTCTCAATTTTGGAAGTCTCTATAGAAAGCTCTTGGGACAAAAGTAAATCTAAGTACAGCTTTCCATCCTCAGTCTGATGGACAATCTGAAAGGATTATTTAAGTACTAGAAGGCATGCTTCATGCTTGTGTTATAGAGTTCAGGAAGAATTGGGAGAAATCTCTACCCCTTGTAGAGTTTGCCTACAACAATAGCTATCAAGCATCTATTCAGATGGCACCATTCGAAGCTCTATACGGGAGGAAGTGTAGAACTCCCTTATGCTGGTCTGAATTGGGGGGAAAACAAAGTGCTAGGGCCTCAATTGCTTCGGGAAACTGAAGAACAAGTGAAGATCATTCATGATCGATTGAAGGCAGCTTTCGATAGACAGAAAGCATATTCTGACTTGAAAAGGAGAGATATCCAGTATGCTATTGGAGACAAAGTCTTCCTAAAGGTCTCACCTTGGAAGAAAGTCTTTCAATTTGGAAGAAAAGGGAAACTCAATCCCCGATTCATTGGTCCATTCGAAATCACTAAAAGAATTGGACCGGTGGCCTATCGATTAGCTCTCCCTGAAGAATTCGATAGAATCCACAATGTATTCCATGTATCTATGCTCAGAAGATACAAGTCAGATCCATCCCAAATTCTTGAACCGGAAGAAGCTGAGTTGAACCTCGACTTGTCCTATGAAGAAGAGCCTGCTCAGATTCTTGATCGGGAATAGGAACAAGATTGTTCCTCTTGTCAAAGTTTTGTGGAGAAACCACAAGATAGAAGAAGCTACTTGGGAATCTGAAGAAATCATTAAGAAACAATATCCCCATCTATTTGATTCAGGTAAATTTGAGGACGAATTTATTTTAAGGGGGGGGGGGAGAATTGTAACACCCTAAATCCTAGCCTAGAAGTATTGAAATCAAATGCTTAAGTTGATAGCTTAATTAAATCTAGAAATTAAGCTAAATTGATTAGACAAGGGTCTAATTGAATGAATGAAAGAACAAGTGACCAAATTAAGATGACCAACTTGTAAACTCTAACAATTTCAAGGAATGCATGCTAAAAATCCTATATCTCTTAAATGCCCTTGATTAAGTTAATATTAAGGATTAATTAAGGGGCATTTTAGACTTTGAACAAATCCAATAACATGGATTAGATGTTGTCATCTTCTCCATTATCCTAAGCTAGCCGAAATTCACTAGAGAAAAAGAGAGAAAGAAAGCTTGAGGGAGAAAGCTTGAATCCATGTCCTACAACCTTGATTTAGCTCCAAACTAAGCCTAGATAGCTTAGTGATTAAGGTAGTTACTTGTTTCTCTTATAAATTTTATGTTTGAATTGTTTGAATTGAAATGGAAATGTGATTTGAAGTGGATAGATGCTGGAAAATGTGAAGAACATGTTATAGATTGATTTAAACGATTGCTTGATGATGTTCTTGGTTGTATTGATGAATTAGATGATTTCTTTATGTGTTAAGGTCATGATATGTGCAATTAGAATCTGTAAATTGATTGATAGTAATCAAATGGCTAATGAAACTCATGTGTAATTGCTGGAAAATTTAGAAACATGAACATGGTTCAAAACAGTTTAGATTAGGGGACTGTTTTTATTGAAAAATTGTGTAAGCATGCTAAATGAGCTTGAAACTCTGTTTTGAACACGTTGATAGGTAAAATGGAGATTTAATTGAATTGGTAACTTGCTGGAAAAATGACAACACCTAATTGAACTAGTTAAATTAGGTAATGGACTGCCTAGTTGATGAATTGATGTGTAATTGTGATCAAATGGATTAAACTAGGTTCAACATGACTATGCTCCGCTTTGAGAACATTGTTAAGTTAATTAAGTTGGCCTAGATATGTATGAACATGATTATGAATGAAATTTTCAAAATAGGACCTTGCTTGAATGAAATAAAGGACTAGAAATGCAACCTAGTGTAAGCTGCCCAGAATGCTCTGTTCTGGGCAGTCACTTTGAAAATTCACCAAATATTGTATAGATCAAATTCAGGGCTGAAATTTTAATGACATGATCCTTAGTATGTCTAATTTCATTAGGTGAAAACAGAACTGAAAACTGGGTCCTATGCTGGAAACTGTAAATAGAAATGCTGGACAGTGCAAACTGTCCAGGCAGTGTAAATGCCCTATCTTTGAACAATAAACTGTATTAATTGGCTAATAAATAAAATGCAATCCTATTATTTTATTAAATAAAATTTTGTTATCTTTCCAACGGTATAAATTAATTGAAATTCCGACGTAGGAATTGAAAGATATGCCGGTTTAAGCATGTAGTGTGCAAGCTGCCAGACAGCAGCAGTTAAGCTAGTTAGAAACTGTTTTGTACACAATTTTATTGGACTGTTTTGTAACAGTTTGGGATAAATGAATTCTGCCTAGATTTGTTTATTGAAATGTTGGTTGAATTGTACTTATATGAGCATAATCTTGCTATCAGAATTGTGTATGATAAGTACTAGTAATATTGCCTTGCTTGAATGGTCATGTAAGGCTTGTTTTAATAAGCATCTGCTTGTATAATGTTTTAGAACCAGCTTTGAACTTGGTGGAGGAAGAAAAAGGAAATCATTCAAGGGCTAAGGACAAGGGAATAGCTATACAAGACAATTGCTAGCTTGCTTGGATTGTATTGTGAGTGTAGTTACCTCTAGGGTTAGGACTAGGTCCTAACCAATGTATTTTGTTACATTCTTGTTATGATAATGAATCTAAGCATGAACTTGACTTAATAAGGTAAGGATGATTAAAGAAACACATGAAACATGATCCTAGTTTTATGTACATGTCTATTTCGAATTGCTAAGGATGATTGATGATAGCTTGAATGCTTGTATGTGCTATGATGCAACATGAATGAATGTCAATGACTTGTTTGAGATATGATGTTATCTCATTTTGATGAAATGGATCTTGAAACCACTTGACTTGTGAGCTAAGGCTCAATAGTCTAAGGGTTTAACATGAAATGATCTTGATTGACATGAACATGATCTTGAACTTGATAACTTGAATAAATGGTAATTCGAACAACCTTGGTAGCTAGTTGGATTAGGTAGAAAGGCATGCCTTAGTGTCTAGAGCTCATTGTGTACGGGTGTACTACGGTCCAGGGCTAAGGCCCCTATTTGGCGACAGACAGAGGGTACGTATGTGGTCTTTGGCGACAGTAGGAGGGTTGACCAGCACTACGGTGCATATTGTGGCGACATTGGTTGGAGACTCGATTACCTATACAAACTAAGTACCAAGGGGGTTGTTTAATGAAATAAAAAATGAAATAAGATTCAATTATACATGATACTTGTCTTGTATGCCATGAAATGTATGTTGCTTGATTTGGAAGCATGACTCCTTGGTTACTTGATTTGCAAGCATGTTGCTTGATTCATGAATTATGATTTCTTGATGCCTAATCTTGATGGCCGAATGCATTCTATCCTAGATAGGATATTCTTGATGTTTGAAAGACTAGATAAGGTCACTCTTGATACTTGAAAGACTAGCTAAGTCTACTCAAATGCTTGGAAGCCTTAGCTAGGTCTACGCTTGATCTAAAAGACATGAAACATGAAATAACAAAATGGATAGACTAGTTACTACCTCACTAAGTACACTTTTTGTACTTGTCACTCTTGTGTCATTCTTCCCAACCTACAGGTTAAAGGATTCAACATTGCTTGATCTTGAAGCTTGATTCCTTGAGCAAGAAGCATCCTACACAAGCTTTGTTAAAGTATGATTCCATACTTGTTTTGTATTCTCCTAGAATGGTGGCACTAGATTTATCTAAATAGCTTGAACATGCATTTTGAAGTATTGTATCTAGTGCTTGATGGGCCTATCTATGATTTGTATATAGTTTAAGGTTTGTAATGAACTTAGATAACTTGTAATGGTTGAATGATTTGCTGCATATATTTTGATGATATGGAATGATCATATGATGATCTATATGGCTATGAAATAGATTGATAACCTTGTCATGCTTTTGTGTATGCTTGAAACGAATGTAGATTAAGATGAACCATGTTGTATGACCAACCATTTGAATGCTTCATGTCTTGTATGAAATTACCATGTTGAAAGAATTGTTGTGTGATAGTTTTGAGGTATGGCCGAATGGTCTTATGTGCTTAATTCATGTTGCCGAATGCATGGTAGTAGGATAAGGTTGGTATGATCTAGTTTTATGCTTTGTATATGTTTGGTATGATTGGCCAAATAGTAGTCTATTGAATTAGGCTTGAATGGAACTAGTTACAAGCTATTAAAGGTTAGCTAACTATGCTTAGTAATTGAAGAAGTGAAATGGCTAATTGTATACTAGATAAGGAACACCAAATTGAATTGGAAGCATGTAATACTAAGTAGTTCAAATAGGATAGGTAACAATGTATAAGTGTTATAAAATGAATCATGAAAGTAGTATCTTGTATTGTAAGCATGAAAGGATTTAATCTAATGGTATTGTAAGTATAGCCAATGCTTAAGATGAAAATTGAAGTTACATTTGAGATTACTTGCATGATAAGAAATACATGAATGGCTGCCTATGCCTTGGTTGAATGCTTGCTACCTCCTTGCTTGCTTAGTTTGAATGATAGGATGATTTATGAGTTAAGTGTGAGCTTTCTTGTTAGCTAAGTAAGCAAGTATGAATGATTTATTCTTCTTGGTTGTTGATTGCCGAATGTAATGGTTGATTATTGAGTCAAGTTTGAATGTGTAATGCATGTATTGTCCTTGCCTTGTCTATGTTCTAGTATAATTCGAATGCCATGCCTCGTCTTGTCTTTGCTTGCTTGCTAAGTAACGGTCCCGAACCGTGTTACTACTAACTCGGGTAGGGGGCGTTACAAAAGTAGTTGTTAGAAGTTTCTCAAATTTTTGTATCCAATAATTATTATCATTTTCTTGCAAAGGATTTTTCTAAAGAGCTAACATGTAAAACTTTAGGGACATCATCAATTTCAAAATCAACAAAATGAGATTCTAAGGGATCAAAATGTTTAGAAATGTTGATTTGTTCATGAACAAGTTCATCAATAAAATCCACTTCATGTACTTCAGAATTCTCTTCAGGTTGCTTACAAACATTGAACACATTTAATTCTAAAGTCTTGTTCCCAAAAGAAAGGTTCAAAACACCATTCCTGCAATTAATCAAGGCATTAGAAGTAGCAAGAAATGGAAGACCTAAAATAACAAGAATTTGTGCATTTGCATTTGAAACAGGACTTGTGTCTAAAACAATAAAATCAACTGAAAAGTAAAATTTATCAATTTGAACCAACACATCTTCTACCACCCCTCGAGGAATTTTAATAGAATCAGGAAGTTGGAATGTAATAGGATTTGCCTTAATTTCACCCAAACCTAACTGTTGATATATCAAAAAAGGTAAAAGATTAACACTATCACCAAGATCAAGCAAAGCATGCTCTATTCTAGTGTTACCAATAATGCATGAGATTGTCAGGCATCTAGGGTCTTCGTATTTGGGTGGGGTAAGATGCTGAATGACCGAGCTTATAGTTTCTGTTAAAAACGTTTTTTTGCAGATTATGTTTTCTTTTGACAGTACACATATCTTTCAAAAACTTGACATATGATGGAACTTGTTTGGTTGCATTCAACAAAGAAATATTAATCTTAACTTGTTTGAAAAGTTCTAAGATTTTAGCATTTTTGTTCAAGTTCTTTATTTGTTGTAATCTTTGAGGAAAAATGGCAGGAATTACACATTTCTCTTTTTCCATGTTACTATTTTCAGACTTACCATTATTCTCACCTTTACCTTTTGAAGGATATGGAGATTCTTGATTTTTGGATGGAATAATTTTATTGACATTCATACCACTTCAAAGGGTTGTGATAGAATTAACATCTTCTTGTTGAGTTCCACTAGAACAAGAAACAAGACATTGTTTAAAAGGATTTGGAAGAGGTTGAGTAGGAAACTTACCTTTTTCTTGAGTGCGCAACACAACTGTCAATGTTGAAAGTGTTGTCTTGATTTGATAGTTTGCGATGTTTGAATATTAAAATTTTTCTGTTCCTGTATGAAAACTTGCAATGTATCCTCAAGACTTTTTACCTTTGAATAAAAATTAGATGAATTGTATGGAGGCTTTTGATTTTGGGGTACATGAGGATGGTTATTATTTTGCCAACTAAATTTGGGATGATTTTAAAATTGAGGGTTACAAGTTTCAGAATATGGAGAAGGAAAAGGCTTTGAGGATGTATTTATGACATTTACATGATCCTAAAACATTTCTTTAAAAATTGGAATGTTAGGACATTCAAGAGTAGGATGTCCAATGATCTCAAAATATTACAACTCTCTTGACTTTTCACCAAATTGACTTCTTTTATTTTCTAGTTTCCATGGCATCGAGTCTCCTAGACAAAATAGCAAATTTAGCATTTAAATCATCATCTTGGTTAAGGTGATGCTTTCCTTTATTATGCACAAGATTATATTTAACATATCCTTCTGTAGAATTATTTGTGTGCCAATATTGAGAATTTTCAGCTAAATGATATAAATAATCAAAAGCTTTTGCAAGCTGTTTACTCATGAAATCACATTACACATTGTTTCCACAAATTGTTTAGTTTCAGGAGCCAAACTATTATAGAAAAAGATTATTATACGCCATTCTTCAAAACTATGATGTGAGCAAGAATTTAATAAATCTTTAAAATGTTCCCAACACTGAAAAAACGTATCATTTGGCTTCTGAATGAAATTTTGAATTTGTTTCTTTAAAGCATTAGTTTTATGTGTTGGAAAAAACTTTTTTAAAAATTGAGTTTGCATTTCTAGCCAAGTGTCAATTGACCTAGGTTTCAACGTATTAAGCCAAAATTTTGTCTTATCTTTGAAAGAAAATGGAAATAATTTCAACTTAATAATTTTATTTGAACATTGTTGGTCATTAAAAGTGACACATACATCTTCAAAATCTTTAAGGAAAGCATAAGCACTTTTAGATTCCATGCCATAGAAAGTAGGAAGTAAAGATATCATACCCGGTTTAAATAAAAATTGTTTTCTTTTGGAGGGAAGACGAAACATGAAGGTAACGAATTTCGAGGGGTTGCAAGTAGTCACGCATCGAGCACACTTGTAGATTCTCATTTTCATTGAGAACAATTTGATTTTCAGTCAAGGTAGGTGAATTTGGAGGTGTGTCAAACAAATTTCCAAAAGGGGTTTCAAAATTATTTCTAACCAAACAAAGAGAATTAAAATTAAGCTTCCAGGCAGACATGAAAACTAATATACACATAAATAGGTAGTAAAACCATCCATTAAATAATATATATATATATATATATATATAAACTTGAATTCTAAACCTTACCTTTCTTAGCAACTGTGCCAAAAACTTGACCGGATCTTTTTATTCATATAGCCAAGTGCAGGTTGTTGTCAAGTAATAATTCTCGGGAGTTTGAGGTCGAATCTATAGGGAAGTTTAGAAATTACAAGATTATAAGTTTAAATAAAAATTCCTGCAAAGAGGATAATTGATTAAAAATAAATAAACAATGATATAAATAAAAGATGCTGAGGTTTTGAGAGTCCACTTTTGGTATTATACTAAGATTAATTTTTATTCATTTTATTACTCAATTGAAGTCCACATGATAAAGGGAAATCCAATCGGAAGGTTCTGCAATGAAAGTCCAAAGTCCATTGTCCAATGTCCATAATCAAAGTCCAAAGTGCAATAAACAAGGTCTAAAATACAAAGGTATAGCATATAGTGTTATATGGATTGGTGCAATCAAAATTAATAAACAAGTCCAAGTGTTCATTATGCTAATTTGTTTTGTCCACAATAAATCAAGTTAATTAAACCAAGCATTTATTGTGCCAAATTACTTGTCTATAATGAAGCAAGGTTCTTAATTTACCAATATGAATATTAGCCAAGTGAATTTAACATCATATACTAAATTAACATGATTTAGTTATACGTTGAGAATTTCAAACTAACCTTTAATATATACCAAGAGCTTTATTCTTTTACCTCAACAACTTGACTTAGAAAGACATCATAGCCATAAAGAAAATAAAATTTGGTTTACGAAAACCAAATATAAGAAAGAAAATATAAAGATGAAAAAGACAATTAATAGATGAAAGAAAGAAAAGTGATATTGATTTCAAATACAAAGCTACAACAAAGCAACCAAGATGATTTTCAAGGCAAAACTAAAGCCTATTTATAGGAAATTTGTGATTCAAGAGGACAATGGAGAGTGTATTTCCAATTCATCCACTTAAAAAGTCTTTCCATTACTTGATGATATCTTTAAATACTCCAAAGTGGTTATCATGGTTTCACCACTTGTAAGGTTCCGGTTTTCAGCATTTCTTTGGCATTTCCAGATTTGTTTTGGTTTCCCAATTACTTTGAAAATGTAGTAGACTCAATAAGCTTTCCATCGGTATCTCACAGGCTAATTTTCAAGTTCTGGAACTCAAGTTATAATCAAAACTGTGCAACATATTGAATGTAGAAATTTAGTACAAGTTTATTGAGTTTATTTTCTCCATTTAAGCATTTGCTCATTTCCTTTCACCTTAGATCATCTTTGGATTCAACTTTATTTGTTTCGTAATTGTAATCACCAAATTCAATATATCTAAGCCTGCAATTAACACAAAAATACACTTTATTAAAATAACCGAAAATATAATAAAAGAACTAAAATTGCAACATATTTAAAATGCAAACCAAAGAATATGAAATAACTAAAAACTACAAATGTAAATAAAACACTTAATAAACACTGCAAATATTCGTACTATATATACTAAAATGAGACTATATTAAGGACTCATCACATATCGATACGATTTTTTGCTACTAGAAAACTGTTTTATACTTAATGGCTATAGGGTACTGATATACATATATCGATACCGTATGTTTTGAAAAAACGGTTATGTGTACCGATACCCTTTTAGGTGTATCGATACGATTTTTCAATTAAAACTTCCAAGGATTCTAGTGAGCAAAATCGATATTGATACCGTACGAATCGTACTAATACCCTTTGTAAAATGGTCTCTCCTTATCGATACAAGTGGTCACATATCGATACCCCTTTCTTGTAACAACTCTTTTTCATTATGACAGATACTGATACGAGTGCTCAAGTACTGATACCCAGTGTTCCTAGGCAACAATTATTGCGGGAAAAATGGAGCCCAACAACTGTAATCAATATCCCGACTACCCAAACAGTTAGAAATCAATAAGGGCGTATAAAATCAAGTCTCCAAAGTTTACAACTATTCAACAAGTCTAAAGCATCCAAGCATACATCCTACATCTTTGAGCCTTTTATTGTCAAATCTTGTAAACCCACTTGAGTGATCTCAATTGTAATGTTTTTATTCAAGTGTTGGGGTTGAGTGAACCTTAATTGTGCAAATTTTTCTACCTTTGTAAGGTTTTCTTAGTTTTCTAAGTTTTTAATTTTCTTTGTGAGTGTTCTTAAAGTTTTGGGGTATAAACCTAAAGAGAGTTGTAAGGTTATCTTATTGAGCCTCAAAAGGAAAGTGAATCTAGTGGATTTGAGAAATGTTTAGTGTGGATAGCTAAGGTAGTGGATGTAAACCTTATAGAGAATGTTGAAAGACTCTAAATACCTTGTGTCATCTTTTATTACTTTTGCAATTTGCTTCAACCAAAATTTTAATTGCCAATTCACCGTCTTGGCCTCTTGCATTGATTGTTCATCCCAACAATTGATATCAGAGCTACACTCATTGGAAGGCTTCACATTTCAGAAGACAAGCTTGTTCGAAAGCTTTTCCACTCTCTTCTCGAGTTATAAGACTCAAAGAAGACCACAATTATCAAAGTCAATGATCTCAAGACCTTGAAGCTTGATGCTTTTTTGTGGTCTCTTTTCACTCATGAGATTATAAAGAAAGGAAGAGAAGAGGAGAAGAAGATAGAGATGAAGGAAGTGGAGAAGAAGAAGATGGGAATTGCTCTCAATACTTCACAAAAAGAGAGCGATTCTAGTGAGGAAGAAGATGAAGAAATGGCTATGCTAGCCAAAAGATTCACAAGGTTCATTAAATCTAATTGTGGAAGGAAATTCCAATGAATGGAGGGTTTCAAGAACAATTCTAAGGAATAAGAGAAGGAACAAATTGTATGCTATGAGTACAAAAAGCTGGGACACATCAAGTTCGATTGTCCCTAACTGAAGAAGAAGAGCTTTGAGAAGAAGAAGCTCAAGGTACATGTAGCTACTTGGAGCAATGAAGACTCATCCGATGAGGAGAAGCAATAGGTAGCTAACTTATGTCCCATGGCATTGGAGGAGGATCCCAAGGTAACCTCAAACTCATCTAATTTTTATTTTACCTTTGATGAGCTTCAAGAATCTTATGATGAGTTGCAAGAGGTTTATGATGAGTTGGTTGTGAAGTATAAAGAAACATTTTTGAAAAACAAGAAAACAATTTCCGATTTGAAAAACCAAAATGATTATTTATCCAAAGCTAATGTGGAGCTTGAAAGGAAGGTTGTGGATATGCAAGAAAAACAAAAATATTTTGAAAAGAAAAATCAAGACTTGTATAACCTACTTTCAAGAGTCCATGATGATCAAAGCTCCTTTGAACAAGGTTGGGACACCTTATTTTGAAAAAGGAAATAATTCAAAACCCAACCATGTTAGAAGAAACTTTAATGGGTACAAGCATAGAGGCTTCGAAAGGCCCTCTAACGGTAAGAAGGTTAGGAGTGTTTGGGTTCCTAAGGAACTTGTCACTTCTAATAATGTTGATGCCATTGCTTCTTGGATTCTCAAGGGAATCAAGATTTTGGGAGCTAATACTCATGGACCCAAAAGAATTTGGGTACCAAAATTCAAGACTTGAGTCTATGTTTGTAGGGGGAGCATTGCTACAAGGCCAAAAATTCAAGTGCAAATTCAAGTTACCTTAATAATGGATGCTCGAGACAAATGACCAAAGACAAGAGTCGATTCTTGGAGCTTAAACCAAAGAGTGAAGTAGTGACTTTCGGTGACAACTCTAAAGGCCACATTGAAGGAATTGGTTCTATGGTAATCACTCTTCTATACTCATTGACAATGTTTTATGTGTCAAGGATCTTAAGCCTAATCTTTTAAGCATAAGCCAATTGTGTGATAAAGGTTTCAATGTCATGTTTGATTTAAATGGTTGCAAAATCATTAATATTGCATCTAATAAAATTGTGCTTATTGGTCATCGGATAGGAAATATTTACATGGTGCATCTAGATGACAATCATATCTCAAATGCATGTTTTGTTGCAAAAGATGATCATGATTCTTGGTTGTGGCATAGAAAACTAAGACATGCAAGCATGAGTGTTTTGGAAAAATTGATTTCAAATGATCTAGTAAGAGATTTGCCTAAAATCAAGTTTTATCTTAACAAAATCTGTGATGCATGTGCTAAAGACAAACACAAAATAATTTATTTTAAATCTATTAATGATGTATCTACAAGTAGAGTTTTACAATTGATCCATATAGATCTTTTAGGCCCTATTAGAACTATGAGTTTAGGTGGAAAACAATATGCATTTTTTTAGTTGATGACTACTTTATATTTACATGGGTTCCATTTTTAAGTACAAATGATGAGGCTTTAGAAAAATTTATCACATTTTCAAAAATAAACCAAAATGATGTTGGTTACTCTATTTCACATGTTATGAGTGACCATGGAACCAAATTTCAAAATCTTGGTTTTGAAGAGTTTTGTAACTCAAATGGAATTAGCCATAAATTTTCGGATCCTCACACACCTCAACAAAATGGGGTTGTTGAGAGGGAAAATAGAACTTTATAAGAAATGGCTAGGACCATGCTTTGTGAAAACAAATTGCCTAAGTATTTTTGGGTAGAAGCCACAAATACCGCTTGTTATATTGTCAACCGTGTAATGATTAGACCAATTTTAAAGAAAACACCTTATGAACTTTTCACAAATAAAAAGCCTAACATTAGCTATTTTCATCCTTTTGGATGTAAATGTTTTGTTTTAAACAACAAAAAAGATAATTTAGGCAAGTTTGATGCAAAAAGTGATGAAGCAAATTTTCTAGGTTATTCTTTAAACTCTAAACCCTATAGTGTATTTAACAAAAGAACTTTAGTGGTTGAAGAGTCAATTCATGTTTTTTTTCGATGATAACCTCCTTCCAAGGAAGGATACTTGTGATGATGATGATGTAGGATTTTTTTGATCCCAATGATGGTGGAGGACAATCATCAAAGGTAGATAAAGTTCCATCAAAAGAAGAACCACAAGATCTACCTCTAGAAGCCTTGAAGGGCATGTCTCTAGAGGAAAGGGATGTCACCTACCTAAGGGAGTTCAACTATGTCAAAGGTGGGAGATTTTGGGTGATCAATCCAAAGGGGTAACCACTAGATTTGCTCTTAGAAATACTTGTAATTATGTTGCATTTATCTTATGCATAGAGCCTAAAAATATCAAAGAATCATTAAATGATGATTATTGGATATTGGCTATGAAAGAAGAGTTAAATCAATTTGAGAGGAGTAAATTTTGGACATTAGTTGATAGGCCTAATAATAAATCTACTATAGGTACTAAATGTGTTTATAGAAATAAACTAGATGCGAGTGATAACATAGTGAGAAACAAGGCTAGACTTGTTTCTCAAGGTTACACTCAAGAAAAAGGAATTGATTTGGATGAAACCATGCCCCCATAGCTAGAATAGAAGCTATTAGGACGTTCCTTGCATTTGCATGTTATTGTGAATTCAAGCATTTTTAAATGGGTGTTAAAAGTGTTTTTCTAAATGGTTTTATAAATGAAGAAGTGTATGTAGAACAACCACCCAGTGGATACTACAATTTTTATAAAAAGAAAATGCAAGAATATTTTAGTAGTTCAAATTTATGTTGATGATATTATTTTGGGTTCTACTAATAGATCTCTTTGCCAAGATTTTGCTAAGTTAATGCAAGGTGAATTTGAAATGAGCATGATGGGAGAGATCTCATTCTTCTTGAGACTCAAAATCAAACAAAGGAAGGATGAAATTTTCATCAATAAAGCAAAGTACATCAAAGATGTGCTCAAGAAGTTTTGCTTAGAGAATGTGAAGTCTATAACCACTCCAATGAGCTCATCTAGAAAGCTTGACAAAGATGAAGGAGGTAAATTTGTTGATCTTAAGATTTATAGATCTATGATAGGTTCTTTGCTTTATCTTACCGCAAGTAGACCAGATATAATGTTTGTGCGCTAGATTTTATGCTAGTCCTAGAGAATCACATTTACAAACTGTTAACAGAATCTTTAGATACCTTAAAGACACTCCGTGTTTAGGTCTTTGGTACCTAGAAACTCATCCTTTAGTTTGCATGCTTATTCAGATGCAGGTTATAGAGGTTGTAAGATAGATAGAAAAAGTACCTCTGATACTTGTCAATTCCTAGGTAACATGTTGATATTAAAGTTTTCTAAGAAGCAAAATAGCGTAGCGCTATCTACCACTGAGGCGGAATATATTTCAGCCGATAGTTGTTGTGCTCAAGTCCTTTGGATAAAGAAATAACTCTTAGATTTATGGAATTGATGTAGGTACCACCCCTTTAAAGTGTGACAATACTAGTGATATTTGTCTCACTAAGATTCTCATACAACATTATAGAACCAAGCATATAGAGATAAGACATCATTTCATTAGAGATCATGTCTTGAAAAATGATGTTGTTCAAGAATATGTTGACACCTTACACCAACTAGCAGATATCTTTACCAAACCTTTAGATAGATAATATTTTTGGACTCTTAAGAGATAGTTAGGTCTTACTAGCCTTTCTTGAAACTTAGAGCCTTGTTTTGATTGTAAAACTTGCTTGAATTTGGTTGATATTCATGTTTGTGTGATATTGTTCCTATATGCATCTATTCATGTTGTTAGGGGGAGTATGTATTTGTTTTTGCCTATTCATGTTGCTCTCATATCATAATCATGCATACCGATTTGAGTAAAATTGAATTTTTGGGGTCATTTGCAGCCAAAATATGTCAAATTTGGTCAAAGGGTATCGATACGGGGGAAGTCGTATCGATACGTGGTATCAAGGGTAGTGTTTCGGTATAGACTCATTTGTACCGGTATGAGTCAAGGATCGGTATGGTATATCCGTACCGGTATGCAGTTTTAGCATGCATAAAGTGTGTATCGGTACATGTATCTACTAGAGCCATAAATAAGGGTTTCCTTATTCAAATCAAACTCAAACTTTTTCTTTTTAAAACCCTAACTGAAATCTCTATTTAAACCCTTCAAATCTCTCATTTTTCATCAAAATTAATCAAATATCTCTGGGGGCTTTTGATTTCAACAACAAACCCAAGCTTTGATCATCAATCTTTGTGCTCAACATCTCCTCATTCATCCATACTCAAGGTAAAAACCTATTTTTCTTATATTTCGAATTACTTTATATTTGTATAGCTTTTAGTCGTGATTTTTGTATATCTAGGATGTATATATTTTTGTTTTCAATGTTTTTATAAAAAAAATCAAAACTGATTTTTTATTCAAATATACAATTATACTCGTATAGTTTATTTTCCAATTATCAAGTTTTTAAGTTATCGGAATTTTTTATATTTGTATATGATTTTAAACTATACAATATAGATTTTATATTACCTTAATCATTGGATTGAATTTGATGTATATGCATACATGTTTTTTTATGGTTTAAATTTTGTAGGTTTTTAATCATGCCTCATAGGAAACGATCTAGAAAATATTTGAGTGCTAGCTCTTCCAATCCCAATCCCGAAAGCAATGGCTCCAAATCCAACCTTAACCAACTTTTTATCCATTGTTTAAATGAACCGAAATATCCCAATGTTATGGAATATTTTGAACAATTTCAAATTTTTAAAATCCATCGTGAGCGAGTTGTTGGTTTTGCCTATATATGCTCCGATGAGTTTAATTTTCGATATATTGATTTGATGAGTAAATGGAAGTTTATGACTTTTTTAAACTTACCTGGCATATTTTTACAAAAATCATGTTCACATTTTCTACTCAAATGCTCGATGTATTTCAAATCGAGAGAAAACCGAAACTATAGTTATTGAATCCTATCTTATGGGAAAGATATTTACTCTTGATTCTAAAAAAATTGCCAATCTTTTAGGGATGGAAGATGTATTTATAGATAATGAAAGTTCTTTTGGTCAAATCTATGGTGGCTTAATTGAGCATTTTCTTCACTTTCTCATCACTCGGTGGTTTCGACCATCTTGGTGGCAAGTGTTCTACCATTCGTATGGTGGATGAATTTTGGCTTCATTGTTTTCGTGAGGGAAAACGTCCAAACCTTGCCCAAATTATGTTTGCCGAGTTAGTCCATATAGTCCAAAACTGTTATACCACCCATATGACTTCTTTCACCTATGGCCCTACTCTTAGCTTCATGTTCCAGAAGATTGAGATAGATTGTTCTCTTGACCTTGGAGTGCCTCTCACCGACCCTGTTGATGACAAGTCTTTTCGGCAAGCCAAGTTCACTTTTTTTCAATGGAGAATGGATTCGCAATGCGGACCGTTCCGATGGTGCTCCCGTTGATCCAGTTGAGAACGTTGCTCCGGTTGCTCAACCTTTCCTTGATGCTCTTATGGCTTACCTTGATGGAAAGTTTGCTTCCTTGGATGCAAGGATGGATTATAGTTCCACCACCACTGATACTCGCTTGAGTTCCTTGAATGCTAGAGTGACCTTCATTGAGCATCGTGTGGCCTCGATGGACATGACTCTCACCGCTTTTCATATCAAATGGTGTGGGTGGTCATGCTCTTGGCAACGCGAATGAGGAAGACGGAGACGAGGATGAAGATGACGAGAACAACTCTTAGGCTTTACATCTCATTCATATCATATTATCTATTAGGATTTGAGTTTATGCACCTTTTTTTTCTTTAGATATTTCCTATGACATTATGCTTTATGCTTTGGTTTATGATTTTAAGTTTAAGTTCGATATTATGCTTTGAATTTATAATATTTATGTTTTTTCTTATCTTTGGAGTTATATTGCTTTATACTTGTGTTTATTTTCCCAATTGATTTTGATTTAACAAAAAAAGGGAGAAGTATGATATAAAATTTTCAAATATGTTTTTCAAAAGCAAACTATCTTTTATCTTTAAAGAAATGGGGAGTGAACTAAAATTTATTTTGTTTTTTTTATATCAAAAAGGGGAAGATTGTTAAACTTATACTTGATTTTCATATAACAAGAACTATTTTGTAAAAAGGAATACATTTTTAAAGCACTCGATTGAGTAACAAAATTGACAGGCATTTGAACTTATTAAGCTTTTTATTGTCATATATTGTAAACTCACTTGAGTGATCTCAGTTGTAATCTTTTTATTCAAGTGTTGGGGTTGAGTGAACCTTAGTTGTCTTTTATTCAAGGTTTTCTTAGTTTGCTAAGTTTTTAATTTTCTTTGTGAGTGTTCTTTAGGTTTTGGGGTATAAACCTTAAAGGGAGTTGTAGGGTTATCTCCTTGAGACTCAAAAGAAAAACAAATCGAGTGGATTTGAGAAATCCTTAGTGTGGATAGCTAAGGTAGTGGATGTAAACCTTATTGAGAAGGTTAAACCATTCTAAATACTTTGTGTCATCTTTTATTGTTTTTGCAATTTGCTTCCACCAAAATTTTAATTGTCAATTCACCCCCTCTTGGCCTCTTGCATTGATTGTTCATCCCAACAGTACCGATATATGATTTTTATATAACAATTTTTGGAAAATGTTGTTAGACTTGCTCGTAATTTTACAAAAATAATTTAAAATTCATTCAATTTGAAAAATATGTTTAATAGGCTTTAAAATTATTTTTGACTTAACAAAATATTTCCAAAGTGTTTTTAGTCAAAAAATATGACTTGAGTACCGATACGTAGTGTTTTTTCAAAATTCTAGTATGGAGTTTTGGTATTGGTACTCAAAGTGTACGTCACCACCAGGTTAAAGGAAAAATAAAGAGAAATGGATAACTTTGGTGGGTGTTAATCCTACAACATCTGGGGAAAATTCTAAATCCTTTATCACTGCACCAACCAATCCTTTGTGATATGAATTGCACCATTATATGTGTGTGTGTGTCTTATAATGCATCAAGTGTTCGGAAAAAAGAAGTAATAATGATCGAGAGGGGACTCGAATTTAGGTCACCTAGGATGTGTAAAAATACACAAACCACTAAATCAATTCAAATAATTAACATAACAAAGAAAACATTTTAAATATATTTAAAGTATAGTTAAAATAAGATTTAAAATGAAAATAGATTTATGATTTTTTTAAAAAAATAAATTGAATATTTTTTATTTTTAACATTTATTTTAATAATTTCATAAATATAATAATGAATTGTGTTTTTAATTTAATTAATAATTTTAAATTTTATTGAATATATTAATTCAATTATTATATTAAAATTTTAAAAATAAAATTATATTATAATTTTAAAATTATATAAAAATAAATTTATATTATTTTTTAATATAATATATATAATCATTTAATTAAAATATTTAATAAAAATTAAAATTATTAATTAAAATAAAGAACTTGATTAATATTATATATATTAAATTATTAAAATAAATGTGAAAAAAATATTCAAGTTAATTTAAAAAAATTATAAATCTATTTTCATTTTAAATCTTGCTTTAACTATACTTTAAGTATATTTAAAATGCTTTTTTGTAATCTTGATTAGTTGAATTGATTCAGTAGTTTGTGTGTTTTTACACATCTCAAGTGACCTAGGTTCGAGTCCTCTGTCGATCATTTTTACTTCTTTTTCCCCTAATATTTACTGCATTATAAGATATATATAAAATAAAGTCTTGGTTGGCACAATGGTAAAGGCTTGGGGTATTTTGCTTAGAGGTCAACCCAAAGCCATCCACTCTTCTTTAATTTTCCTTTGTCACCACCTAATTAGAGAAAAATAAATATATTAAACATTAAATAAAATAAATTAAAAATTAGACTAAATTCGTCCAATCGAGTGATGACACATGTCGTCATCTGATTTTGTTGATAAAATTTTACTTAATTAAATAAAAAATATGATCAAATTGACATACTATGCAACTAACAGGGACCAAATGTGTAATTATAAAAAATTATGTTAAATGTCATGTCACCTCCTTCGTTAGATTTTAATGACTGGTGGTCAAAATAGGACCAAATTAAAAATTTGATGGTCTGATTGATGAGTTGCATAGTTGGGTGGTCAAAATAGGACCGCCCCAAAGTTCGGTGGTCGCCTGAGTAGTTTATCGTAATTTATATTGTGCAATGAGTCGGTGATCATTTCGTAATAGTTTAATAAGTTTAATGATTGTTTTTTAACTTCTAAAAGTTCAGTGACTAAAATGATCATTTTAGAATAGTTTAATGACCATTTTTGTAATTTACCCAAATTTTATAAAAAATATTGGTTAATTCGAAAACCGGCCGAATTAACTGGATTTTTTCGGTTTAGTTAAAAAATTTGAAATTTTTTTGGTTCTGTTAATGATTAAAATGAAAAAAATCGGTTAATAGATTTTAGGTAATTCAATTCGTTCGGTTAACCGAACCGACCGAATGTACACCCCTAATATTCTTATTAAATTAAAGGGAAAAGTGCGTTAATTAGAGTTATTTTAAATAAAATTAGATGCTTTTAATTAAACAGAATATATAACTCTAAGTCCTATAGTAACTTTATTAATATTCATCAAAAAGCAAGACAACAAGTGTATTAACAAGCTTGTTTAGTGAGATAAACATTAGATTCTTTAAGTAAGATTAGAAATTCGAATTTTGTTGTTGTGAATGAAATAAATTAGGTTAGAACAATTGTCCCTATAATAGGCTTCTACAGACTCGACCCGGTTTAGAGAATCAATGGGTTGTATACCGATGATTATACTAAAAAAGAACCATCAACTGTTGGGTCTAATGGTAATGTAAATTGCATTTCTATTAAGACAATAATCTAAGTTCGAACTTTATAGATAATATTATTAAAAGAAATTGTAATACACTCTAGACATATACAGCAAAATAGACATGAAAATATATATATGAGCATAATCAACAAGGCAACAACGGAATTAAGAAATAAATCAAATCAGTTAACCATGTTTATTAACTCTCAATTTCATCCAGTTATTTTTTATGCAAGTAAATAAGTTAGGCAGAAGGACAACATTTATTGTTAGGCAAATTATAAATAAATTAGGCAGAAGATATTAATGCCTAATAATTTAATTTAAAAACTTCCATTACCTCTTTTCTTGTGAAATTTATATATGCGAATGAATTCTCGTTATAATATGTCACTTTATTCATAAATAAAATTATTATTACGTTTAAAGACCTTTAGAATTTGATAATTGTTCAGCTTTGGAGTTAAAAACAAAACAAAACTCGATATATATGGAGAGGTGGGTAATGGCATAAACAAAGCTATTCAATTTGATCTTTATTAACCTTTAGTCAAATAGAAAATTTTCATTAATATTTCTCAAAAATTAATAATTCAACTTAAAACTTTTTAACGAAAAAAAAGCTTTGCCTTGAAATGTTTTAGTTTTATCTCGGCTTAAATTAAAAATAAGTTCTTAAACTTTAAGTGCATAAAGTAACTTTTTTATAAAATAAGTACTTAAAGTTTCAACCGTTATAATTTTAAGTGTCGGACTGTCAATAGCCGTTTAAAAAAAATATTGTCCAATCAGAACAAGACATGTGACAGGAATATTATTTTTTTAATTTTTTGAAAAAAAATCTCAAAATTCTCAAAAATCTTCATAGCAGTCCATAAATCCCTAAAATAACAAATCTCCAAATCTTCACCGCCGTCGCTGCCACCGCCGATCGCCAACCCCACCCTTTCAGTCACCGGACCCAGTCGACCACTTCTCCCAATGTTCTGTCGCCGAAAATCAGCGAATGGTGTGCCAATCGAACGAATATTTAACATTCATCGTTCAATGTTTAACTGGCACACCGTTTGCCGATTTCTAATGACGGCACATTGAGGGAAATGGTCAGCTGAGTTTGAGGACCGAAAGGATGGGGTCGGCGATCGGCGGCACCACCGTTGAAGATTTGGAGATTTAAGATTTAGGGACTATTTTAAAAAATTTAGAATTTCAAGATTTTTTTGAAAAATTTTATATTATTAAAAAAATTAATTAAAAGAAATTATAAATTAAAACATGACACATGTCAAATTTTTATTTGTTAACGGATTTTTTTAACGACAGTTAACTAATCAGGCACCTAAAATTATAATGGTTGAAACTTTAGGCACCTATTTTTACAAAAAAAAACTTTAAGCACCCAAATTTCAAAAGATGTATATTTTGATCACTTACTTTTCATTTAAGCCTTTTATCTCACATCCCAAGGCAAAATTCTTAGTTTCACCTTTGTATATCATTAGTATATTAAATAATTATATATATTATTGTATGTTATAGTGGTAAATATGAAATACAATATATTTTGATGTAACCACCGTTATTCAATTTAATGGTTGACTAATTTGCTCCATTTGTAATGTCAGGGTCCAAACTTTTAACTTTGCATAAAGAATACTAGACTAATAGATTGTTAACAAATACAATAATTTTAACTACAATATATTAATTTAAAATGTATATACACTATAATACATATCTATAAAAATATTTAAAATCTTTCCCAATACATGGAATAATTTAATTGAACATTGAAGAAGGCTGAAGGCTCAAGGCTGACTTTACACCATGTTAGGATCAAAATAAACTCATATTGTTCATGTTTATGTCATTTTTAGATTCAAAATGTTCTCACAATAAATGTTTTTTTACTAATCACACAATAAATGTTGAATGTTCACATTGGAATTTACCTTTCGGTGGTTACTCATAGTAAATCTTCACCTTTATTATATCAAATAATAATCCTTAAATTTAATTATATTATATATTTTTTATCAGAACGATATGATTTTATTAAAAACGGTCAAAATTATACACAAAACATACTAGCATGTGCCTCATTAACCCCCCTTAAACTTACGTTGGAGGAAAAGAGTATGATATGCTAGTATAAAATATGAACCAACGGCGAAAGCAAGACACAAATCAGACCAAAACACGCAACAAGCAGGGTGAAACACAAGCTTCTTGCCCGAGCTCTCCTATGAAACCAGGTTGCTACCCCAACACAAACCAAAGCACCATCTCAATCCCAAAATTCACTCCCCACCAGGCCAAGCAAAGACCAACGCTCACATACTCAAACAAAGGGCCACCAAAAAACACGTAACAGACACAAAATTTCCACCAATGAGCCTAAGCACTACTCAAACATACAACCACTCCTTTCGATCAACACCCCGCTTTGCCAAAATATTCTCGACTCCATTCACCTCCCGTAGCACATTATAAAAACAAACACACAGAATACTTAACAAAGTTGAGTCAATCAATCTAAAACAATGCCAAAAATGTCATGGTCGTGTCTCCAATTGATTCACCCAAGATTTTACTACTCGTGAATCTGACTCAATTATGACCGAGTATCCCTCCTTCCATCACAACTTCAATAAAAAGTCCAATGCCACCCACACCGCCCGTAGCTCGGCCTCGTTCGAGTCCATAACACCCAACGACCCTGTAAACATTGCTAAAATAACACTTGTTAGTCCCTCAACACCCCACCGCAACCTGCCGGACCCGGCTTACCCTTTACTGAACCATCAACATTGAATTTTTAGCGCCCCTTGTATAGGAGGCTGTCATACTATTCCTTATTGAATCGACACTCCACCCTTTGGATGATAGCAATGCCACAGACAAAACCACCATTGAGACTCAATAATCAACCCCCTGTAATGACCCAAAATTTCTAAATCAACATTGGGCGTTGACCCAGGTTAAGGACTCTCGTGTTGGTTGGAGTAATTGGACTCGTTGGGCTAAGTTTGGGCCTTGTTGGATGAGAATTTGGACCATATAAGCTTGGGTAGTGACCCTTTTGAGAGATGGATGAAAGTTAGGGGTTTTAGGTGGTGAATATACCTTTTTACAACAAAAGGTTGATTCCCTTCCCTTTTATTTTGGTTTTCACGTGAGTTGGAGGGGAGATAACCTTACATCTCTTCCCCATCCTTTTTCTCCCTTCTTTCCTCCTCATTTTTCTTTCAAACACCATATTTTCAAAGCTTAAAGGTCCAAGCTTTCTCCATCAATCCTTCCATTCGAGTTACAAGAGTAAAGTATATTGATCACCATTTCTTGAGCTTCATGAAAAGTATAATTTTGGTGGTAAAGAGGTAAGTTTCCATTGATGGGTTTTTGGGGTTTAAGCTTGATTTAAGCTTTTATTTTATGTTTAAGGTTATAAATTCGGAGCTAAGCTTATCCCTAGTGGTTACATCAAGTCTTGATTCATTTTTCTTATTGTTATGGCAAGATGAAGTGTTTTGGGTGGTTTCATCAAGTTTGGATCAAAAGAGAAGTTGAAGGGCTTTGCTTGTGAGCTTGATTTCGGGATTTATAGCTTAAGTTTAGTACATCTCTGATTCATACTCTTCTTGAAAATCATAAATTAATTGCCTTGCTTGATTTTATGGTTGAGATTGCTAGTTTGGGGTTTTGGTAGCTTAAATCCTTATTAATGGTGAAATCTTGGTTAGGGGTTATTAATGCATAAAAATGGTAGTAAACCACCCTTATCAACTCCCATAGGATGTAGGGTTATGTTAAGGGGTTAAAGGTTACGTTTTGGGGGGCTTAAAATGTGATTTCTCGAGCCTTGGAAGCCATTTTTGGGCTTCGATATCGGTACACATGGAGCTTGTACCATACTCTGTGTTATAAATGATGAACATAGGCAAGATTAAATGGAGTATCAGTACGGGCTCAAGCCGTATCTATACCTCACTTTTTCGTTGATTTCTAAAGGCAAAGTTTTGTACTGATACGCTTAGGGTCGTATCAGTACTAAAGGAGTATCGGTACGCATGAACTGTGTACCAGTACAGGGTTATTGGTTAACCCATATTCCTGTAAAGAACGAGTATCGATGAGAGGTACCAGTACACATAGGCTAGATGGATTTTCCACTAGCCATTTTGGATATCGGTACGCGTGCATCGGTACCTTAGTTGATTTAATAGCGGCATCAATACGTGTGATAGGGTATCGACAAGGGGGTTGTTTTGGTGTATTTTGGAGTCTCGCCGGCGCGGGTTAGCGGCGGCCGGCGGCGGAGAACACGGCGGCCGGCCGCCGGGTTCTGGGTTTCAGAAGAAGGTTGAGAGAAAACGAAGAATGAGTTTTTGGTTATAAAACTGAAAATGAAACAAAATGGTGAAAATTTGATTTCGGCCTAAAAAGAAGGCTTATATAGGTGTTGTTATTTTTTGAAATGGGTAAATTACGCACTTAATCCCACCGCGTTTTCAATATTTTCATTTTTGTCTTGCCGAATGGTATAATCACAATTCCAGTCCCCCTGATATTTCAAAAGGTTACAATTTCGTCCCTAAATTACACCGAATCAGTTTCTGGATGGTAAAATTACACCCCTAACCATCCCGCGTTTTTGAATTTTTCATTTTGGGTCTGCCCCTTGGTCTAATTACAATTCTGGTCCTTTTAGGTTTTGCTTGTTTCACAATTTCATCCCTAAATTACATATTATTGTTCTTAAACTTCTGCCACTGACTTTCGTTTTTCTTTCATTTCAGTCCTGTTTTCTTTGTAAATATTATTGTTCGTATTATAATCGTATATATTGATATCATTTTATTTTGTGTCCCTCGTATATGACTCGTATTTTATGTTTATATGTATATATATATATATATGTGTTAAGTATGACATTCATGTTTTTTACCTGATTATTCGTATTGAAGCATGTTATGTTCTAGTTGATTCGTAAAAAGCATGTTTTGTATTTTGTACGTATTGCATGTTTCCTTGGTTTTTAGGTTACGTGTTAATGTGCCTTCTTTCATGTATAATATATTGTTCATATATGTTGAAATGTGTTTTATTAATAGCATGTATATCCTTTTAATATTTGTTCGTCTATATACTTAATTATTCCTACCTTGTTATTCTGTTTTGTTAAAGTTGTTATTATCTATTATTTAGAATAATATGTATATATACATGTTTTAGTCTAAAATATCATTCATGTTAAATTAGTATTCTGGTATGTCAATATTTATTATATTTAAATATTTTGCCATGTTTTACGTTTTTGCCATTAAGATTGCATATCGAGATATAACTTGTTAATGCAGAGTCCTTTTATCCGAGCGTAAACGGGGCCAATATCAAGCGTAGTGATAGTGGTTGGGCGTTTATTCTCGGGTAACAGGACCCTTAAAATATATTCGCAATTATGACCGAAATTTAAAATAATCGTCACTCTAATCCGAAAAATCCAATATTAATAAAGCGGTAATTATTAAAGTACCAATTTTTGGGCGGTGTGGGGGTGCTAATCATTCCCCATCCGTAACCGACTCCCGAACCCTGTCTTTTTGAATCTATGGTTTTATGGTGTCCGGCCTACCTAAGTGGCCGGTGGCGACTCCATTTTTATGAGGTTTTTTGTAAACCCCACGGAATAAATATTTTATATCCAAAAGAGTCACAAACACCTTTCAAACATCCTTCGAAAACCCATCGCTTTTATTTTAGCGATACAAAACAAAAAGGGACATCGCTACACGCTGCATCTCTATCCTCTGTTATTGGCTGGGAATAAAGCCTTTCACTCCTCGTAAAACAGCTCACCTCATTGATTGGTTCTTCTTTCTCTTTAACAGATGTTTTTCCTGATGCTGCCACCACACAAGCATAATTCCAAGGGACCTGCTTGCTATCCTTGTATGGAAACGGGGTCGGTGACTTAATTATAAGCCGCGGGGTTACACCCTTTACTGGCTCACTAACTCTCGTTTTAGCCTTAATAACTAGAGGCTTCATTCTAGAGTAGTATCTTCTAGAGGGTGACTCCTCTGATGCACAAATGTCCAGCATGTATTCCTTGTCTTCTTTTTCGAAGAACTCAAGTTCTTTTATATTCATCTTGTCTTGAACTAGTTGCCTAAATTCTAAGCAACAATCAATCTCATCTTCTTTCTTTATGTGGTATTCACAGTACAATTCATCTTCAATTTTCAACTTATGGGCTCCTCCTTCTAACATCCCAACTGCCACCATTTGAGCCCATACCCACTTCATGGGAGCTCTAACTTTAGCAACACGTTCCTTAACCACCTTATCCTCCTCCTCTATGATTGCATTCACACCTGCCTTTTGATGATTTGGCAGAGGGTTTCCCTTATCTTCTATCGTATCGAATGATAGCATCCCTGATTTTCTTAAGTCATCCACCACCCTTTTGAATACAGTGCAATTCTCAATGGTATGCCCCCTAACTCCTACATGATATTCACATTGTGCCTTCTCATCATACCATGGTGGGTATGGTGGTGAGAATGAGGGAACATGTCTGGGCAGCACCATCTGGGATTTGACCAGTTCAGCAAACAATTCTGCATATGTCATTGGAATAAGAGGGAAATATGGTTTTGAGCTCCATTGATATCTTCGTTCTTCCTTCAGGGGATTTGTGACTGCTGGAGATGTGGTCGAGACATTGGGTTTGTTGAAGACTACCCCCTTTGAGTAACTGGGGTTGTAGACATTAGTGGCATTGACTTCATTGTCTCTCTTTTTGTATGGTTTCTTTGTTTCCCCACTATCCAACTTTCCACTTTTCATGGCCGCAAGAATCAACTCTTCATTTATAAGCATGTCAGCGAAACTCTTTGTGGCATGGTTTAGCATATGATCATAGAAAGAACCCTTTAATGTCTCCACTAACATTGGGGTAATCTCATTCTCTAGAAATGGTGGTTGGACTTGAGAAGACACATCCCTCCATCTTTGCGCGTATTGGCGGAAGCTCTCATGATGCTTTTCCTCCATCCCTTGCAAAACTAAACGGGTTGGAATCATGTCTGAAACATGCATGTACTGTTCACTGAAGGCTCTGGACAAATCCTTCCATGATCTGATGTTAACTTGACTTAGCTACGTGTACTAGCGTGCAGCTGATCCTACTAGACTGTCTTGGAAGCAATGGATAAGTAGCTTCTCGTTGTCAATATACATCAACATTTTCCTACAATACATAGTTAGATGTGCTGAAGGGCACGTAGTTCTATTTCTTCTCAATTTTCACCTTATCGACAATTTCATCGAGATCAGGCACCTCAAGGACCTCTTCAAAGTTTATCTTCCTATCATTCCGAGCCGAGGTTTTAGCAAAATATGGTGAAATCTTGACCTTAGAAGATTGTACTTCTCTTTGCATGCTTAGATGAACGAAGGCCATCCCCTAAAATTTTACAGGATTAGCTTCCTCGCCAACTTCCACCCCGTATGGGTCCCTAAGGCCTAACATGGCTACAATTGAACCAATCGTCTTTTGATGAACTAACTCCATCTGTTGCTTCAGATCCGTCTCCAGCTTGTCTAACCTATCCTGGGTACTCTTATAGTTGCTTTCTAAGGCCGTCACTCTGTCTTCCATTGCTCTGACTTGAGATCGAGTACCGTACTTGTGATTTATTTTTTGCTATTTTGATTTTCTGTCATTTTTATTTGAGTTAGATTCTTATTATGTCATGTATGCATGGACAAATTTAAACACAAATGCAAAGAAAAGCTATAAAACACAAAAGAATGAAATGAAAATGCATGAATGCAAGCCAAAGGCCATTAATTCCATGAAATATCTGCTCAAGAAATAACTCTTTTATTGAATATGAAATGGTCCTTATTACATCAAATTTCATTTACAAATATTTTTCAGCCTGAACTCCTAGTTCCTTGATTTCTTCAACAAGCCACATAAGCCTCGGTCCTACTTTTCCTACTGGCTTGACATACTGACGAAGAGCTGCAACTTCAGTGGCTAACATCATCACGTGTCGAACCACATCCTGTACCTGGGTCATGACAGTCCTATCAAACTCATCCTGTTCTTGAAATCTTCTAGCCATGTCTCTAAGACGAGTGAACCAATAGTCATTACCTCCCTCAGCCATGTCTTCAAGGACCAGGATCTTCGTCCCATATTCCTGGATGATGTTATCCATTCCTTCAACCTGTTTCTTCAAGGTATCATTCTCACTTAGACATGCTTGAAGTTCAATATAGGTGTGATGATTCTGGAGTCTATGCATCGAGCGGTTCAAATCATCTATCTTGGCTTGCAACTTAGAACACAAGCCTGATTTTGCTTCAACTTCTCGCTTGTTTCATCATATGATGTCTGTAGCTCGAATAAACGGATCTTGTTGTCATGGGCCTTCATTTTCCATGCAGCGACATTTTCCTTCTCATTTTCCAAAATACGCTTGCTACTTCCACTTTCAGTTGCCAGTTTACCTTTCTTCTTTTATTTAGCAAGAGCTCGTCTATATTTCTCAACCTAGCGCCTTCTCATTCCTTTTCTTTTCCTACAACATGCTCGATTTCTTGCTTCCACTGCTCCAGAGTTTTTCTCAGATCAATATTTTGAACAGTAGTCTGAAACTTGAGGAAGTCAACCCTTTGGATCTCAAACTTCTTTTCTAGGTCTTCATACAACTTTATCACTCACTTCGTCTCCCCTTTATACTTCTCAACATCGAGGCTTGACTCAAACTTGTCTCTTTGTTTCTGCTCTCGTAAGGCTTCTATCTCTAAATTAGCCCTTCTTAACTCTTCTCTTAGGATGTCAGCTTCTGTAAGGACTACCTTTAAGTGTTCTTCTAGAGACTTGGACTATCCAGGTGTAGGTGTTATGACTTTGTCATTTACTCCGTATGCCTCCAAATATCATACTCTGGGTGTACATGCAATGTTTATCAGATTCCAACTTCATATGCTAACAGTGGTTCCATGCATCACTGGTTGTCTGAATCTTCTATCTAAACTCTTCTCGGAACTCAAATTCTGATGAGCCAAGACCGGTAGTGAATGGGATGAACTGCCGAGACCCAAACTGACGAGATACTAGAAAATGAGCACATCCAATTCCTCCCTATAAACCTAACAACATTAGGAAGTTGAAATCTCCACATTTATATAGGACTTTGGTATGACCCATGCAAGGAACCCTCCATCTGATGTCTTCATCACGATGATCCTTAAATATATCAATCCATTTATTCTTCTTAACAACGGGTTAATCCTTCACCAAGAACTCTCGGAGAGGTGAGAAGTTCGGGGAAAACATATTTGATAAAGCCAATGTTGGGCACTTCCAGAAATGAATGAAGGCCCAAACTTGTAAATGCGGAGCACATCCTCCAAAACAGACACCTTCAACTTTTTGACAAGCATTAAGGGAAATGAAGGTTTCAGCAAGTACAGTTGGCACTGGATTGACTCCTCTCCTTAGTTGTTCAAAGAAATCAAGTAATGCCACATCAATGTTCCCTAGAACCTTCAGAAAAATGACTAAACCATAAATTTCAATGACTAGGAGATCAACCCTCTTTTCTCTGTCGGGGTGAATTGAAATTATACTTATGATGCTTGACGAAGGGAAATTAAAGGTGCCTCCTCTCTTCCGTATCAACCCCTTGACCCAACCATCACTCATACCAGTGAAATCTTGAAGTCTTGCATGTGAGTTTTTGTTTTTAGGAGGCTTGGCATAGACCCAGTTCTTCTTCACTTTACACAGATTGAAAAGGGCTAAGTACTCCTCAAATGTAGGCATCATATTTTCTTTATTAAAAGTGAAGCAACAATACCCTGGATTCCAGAATTGGACCAAGGCTTTCAGAAACTGTTAATCAATCTTCACATACAAGAGATAGGCTATATCACCATAGACTTCATGGAACAACTGCTTAGTCTCATAATCAAAGCGCTTCCAAATTTCCTGTAGTTCTTGCATGTTGTTCTGTTTGATACTGATGTGGGTAAATTCTGAATTCTCTGTCTCATGATCAGCTGCTAGACTTTCCCCAAATGTTCGCTGATTTACCTCGGACCAATGTCGTACCTTTGCATTCTCATCTTCACTTTTCAAAATTCTTTCGTCCATAACAAGAGCTTTTCAAAGTTGAGCAATTATTTTGAGAATCAACCCCTTCTAGATATGTAATGATGCTGCATGAATGGATATGCAAAACAACAAGACAAGGGGAAGGAATATTAAAATCAAGAAAACACGGAGAGTTCAAAATAATTTCACGAACAATTCTGGGCAGCACATTCCAACACTCCAGGACATGTCTCCCCTTATTACTAAAACCCTAGGTTTTCTTCATGGCTCTATTGGGGTGGGCTCTAAGTTCTCAAATGGTTGGGTTATAAAAGGTACCCGAGATGTCCTTGTTGTCCCCTACTAAGGGTAGCAAGGCCCCTGGTTCTCACCCATTATAGGCTTCAAACGAACCAAGTTCAACTCAGGAGGACTCACTTCCTATGTTTTCTCGAAGGATCAGTATCCTTACGAAGACATGAGGCATATCAGTCCCGAAGGTACTTGCTAGGGTCATATAGAGAATCATTATTCCGACATGAGCAAAGCATTTTCCCTTCACTTAACAATTGGGTGAAGCTCGGGAATAGAGCTTTTGTAACAATTTTAAAATGCGTAAGATAGAATTACATTCATTAAGTGAACAAATAGATTGAAACCTTTGTGAACATGAAAATTCCCCTTTTTTTAAAAAACTAGTTTTTGAAAACAATTTGTCGCCTAACCCTCTTTTGTTTTAAAAAAACAAAGACCCCAGCGGAGTCGCCAAGCTGTCGTAACCCTTTTAAGGAGTCTTGACGTTATTTGGAAAACTTAAGAAAACATAGAGTCTCCACCAATCCTTTTGAAAAAGTGTGATTGGATCACTTTTAAAACAAGGGTATTTTGATAAAACGTTTTATTTATCAAAATAACATTTTTGGTCCACAACGCCTTATCGCCCAAAAATTGGTACCTAATTGGTTTCAAAAACGTATTTTCAAATTTGGAATTTACAAGTTCTCAAAATTTCGATTTATTTTTCCGCTAAGTGAATGTAAATCTATTTTATCAGCCTTATCGCATGGGAAATGAACTTTAATCACCGCCAACACTCCTAGTGCTAACCCATCGTTCCCATTAGATAAGACACTGCATTAATTAAGTTTTTACTTTTTAACAAACCAACAGAGAAAATTAAATGTGTCAAAGGTTTTATTAAAACCTAATCAGTGATTAAACCCTAAAGGAATGTTTAAGTTCATTTTAATTATCAAAGTTATGATATTTTAAGTGTATTTTATTTTCAAAATATGAAGAAAGTTTTTCATCAAACAAGTCTCTATTCTAAGTTCAAAGACCCTAATCCTAAGGTTTAATCACACATATATATGCACATATAAAGGAACAAAATTACTTAAATTAAATTAAATTAAATTAAATTAATTATCAAAATAATTGCTAAAATAAAGAAAAGGATAATGATTTTTACTTTAAAGAAAAATATATGTATTGGTGATTAAATTGAAAGAAAACAAAATGTGAGGGTTAATTTGAAAATGATTAAAAATTTAGTGCCAAATTGAGAAGAAAAAGGAAGGAATTGAATGGATTTAAAACTAAAGGGCTATGGTCTAAGAACCATGAAAGTAAGGCGCAGGTCATAGCTGGGTATGGGTCGGGTCATCGGGTTGGTATAAAGTCTTTATCAGAAACAAAATCATTTTATACATTCCCCTAAAATGAATCAAACTCAGCTCTCATTTTTTATCTGAAAACATTCATCGTGTTCTTCATGAATTGAAGAACACGATAATAGTCCGTCGTGCCGACCGCCATCCACCAGCGCCGGCTGCCATTGTCGGCAATGAAATTACCCAGAAAACCCTAATTTCCCAAATTTCGGTGATCCTCAAATCGTGTATTTTTGCCGGAGCTACGTCGGAGTTGAACCATAGTGGTGTTTTCAATAAAATAGAGGTAAAAACAATCCCTTTTTCTTTATTTAAAAACAAAATTGAACATAGGATGAGAGAATTACCAGAAATATCTGCTTTATTTTACTATAATTGCTTGAATACACTTGCCGATTTGCTACAACTTCTGGATTTTCGAATGCTATATGTATGTATGTGATTATGTGTGATTCGTATCTTTATGAACTGTTGTGTTACATGAATTTACAGTGTTATTTATAGGTACGAAAATGCTTGAATTCCAAGCATTAATCCGTGATTTCTTCCCCTCTGGTTGCTTGATCTTTGCCATGGCATCAATTTAGGGATTGGTCTTTCCCATTTTGATTTTGATTTTCCAGCTAGGGCTTCGAATTAGGGATTTATCTTTTGGATTTGCTTCTGATTTGGGATTTAACCCTTTTATTTCCTTTTTGCATGTTTCTGGTAACTTCAAATGCTGGGGAGACGCCGGGAAGGAATGATTCAAGGTGGAAACAACGCGGTCGTCTGTCAGAGAAGCTAAACCGTCATTTGGAAGGAACAACGGTGAGCACATGGCTGCCACGCGCGAGTGGTAATCTGTGTGCTCTGCACTGGAGTGATCTAGACCGTTAGATCACTCATTGATCTAACAGTTGAGAGATCGAGGCGTTATATCATCCTCCAGCTGGCGTGATCTGCATTGTTGGATCGATCTTGATCCAACGGCCCTTCATTGGCTGCGTAACATAAGAAGAATGACATTAGGGCATTTAGGGTTTAATTTTGTTGGGTCGATCGGGCCTTATTATGGATGGGTTTATATGTAAAACTATGGATATGTAAATATTTATGGACTCTTTTGTAATGGGATTTATTTGAACTAAATCTAATGGACCTTTTACTTATTTTTATTTATAAGTGGGCTGGATGCTTTATTTTTTGGGTTTTAATAACTAACTAATATATTAACTACTAACTACCATAACAATAATACATATAGCAATTATACTAATTATAATACACTAAGTATATTAACAATATTATATGATACCTAGATAATTCCAATACTAATTACTACGTTAATATTTTATAATACTAACATACGACACTTATACTAATTATGATGTAACACTAACGATGTAATATAATACTACTAAACCGGAAATGACATAGTTAATACAATGAAAGTAAAAGAAGTTAGGTAAAAATTCAGTGACAACACTAATTAAATTTAGATATATTAAATATACAATATAATTAACCGAATATAATTAAATATGTAGAATCTAACTCTACTTCAATTAGGTTTCTTTAAAGATATATATTTTAATAGTGTTTGATAATTACAATAATTATCTAGTATTAGAATATATATAAACAAAATTATCTATATAATTAAAATAAATATAGTAATTTCAGTTTTTAGTAAAACAATATATATATATATTAACTAATTTCGTGTACAACAAGTTGTACAAATGCTATCTAGTCGATATATATTCGTTTCAACCATATGGTGTGACCCTTGTAAGTTCATGTAACGTTAGCAGTAATATCTAGAACAGTTCTAATATTACAAGCATTGAGTAGCATCTAGCAATACATCATTGCTACCTAAGTTACAGGAAGTCTTGGTTCGACATATATTACTCCTATTATGTAGGCGGGACAAATCCTATCTTGATCAACCATATCTCACTACATAGATTGTGACATATCCAATATCAGTCTTTATAGTGTAGTCAGTTACGAAACTTGTTTGAATGTATCAAAATATGTCTCTCAAAATGATGGAATAATGATGATCTCAAGTCAGAGGATCATATATGTAGTTATCACTATGAGCAATATTGTGACTGTCACATAATAATCCAAGAAACATGCTCAGAACGGGTCAGCCCAGTATGTCGTTCTCTAATACATACTTATGTATTGATTTTGACATTGTAAAACTAAATTTGATTTTGATATAACAATAATTTTCAAGGACTTATTTGTAAAATTGAATAAATTTTTAAGTACTCAAAATTGCTCACAAAATTACAAGGATTCGAACTAAAATTTTTTCTAAAAATATTTTCTAAGTTTTTTTGTACTCAAATAGCTTATTTTGGTGTAGGAGTATTGATACGCCCTTGGCTGTATCGATACTATTTTTGGCTACTAGAAAACGTTTTATTTAAAATAGCTATTGTGTACCGATACGCGTATAGCTGTATCAGTATGCCATTTATACCTGGGAACCAAATATGCTTTGAGTATCGATACGGCTTTACTCGTATCGATACGGGGTGTTTAGATTTGAAAATATTTGCATTTAATGATATAGCGGTTACATTGTTAGTTTTATTGGAACCATAAATTTAAAAATTAGATATACCGTACCGATACGCCCTTAGGTATACCAACACAATTTTTGAAGGACTTTTTCCTCGGATTCTAGTGAGCAAAACTGGTACCGATATTGTATGAACAATACATGTACGCCTCTGTAAAATAAGCTTCACATATTGATACTCCCTTTATACAACGACTCTTTCTTCTTTTGGCAGGTATCGATACGGCAGCCCACGTATCAATATCAAGGGTTGGTAGACAGTATTTATTGCAGGAAAAATGGTCTTCAACAGCTACATTGATGATCTCAACTACTCAAACGGTTAGAAATCAATGAAAGGGTATTTAAACAAGTCTCCAAAGCTACTACAACAATAACAGTTGACCATTGAACAAGTTTTAAGCACTCAAGCACAAATTCAACCATCTTTGAGCTATTAGTGTCAAATGTTTGTAGCCCACTTGAGTGGTCTTTATTGCAATCATTTTATTCAAGTTTTAGGTTGTTAGTGAACTTGTAATTTGGGCAAACAAAATACCTTTGAGAGGATTTTTAGTTTGCATTCCTTTTCTTGTAAAAGAGAGTTTGATCAAAGCTTTGGGTAGAAAGCTTTGATTGTGTGAAGGGTTGCATCTTTAGCCTAGAAAAGGGGAAGAAATTCATAGTGAATTTGTTGAAAATCCTTAGTGGGAAGCTAAGGTAGTGGATGTAGACCTTGTTAGAAGATTGAACCACTTTAAATCCTTTGTGTCTCATTTTTATCTTTCAGTATTGCTTCCCTTCATTTTTTAAATTGCCAATTCACCCCCTCTTGGCCATATCACTTTGATTGATCATCCTAACAGACATCTCCATGTCAATGACAACATTTTGTCATCAATCAACTAAATATTATTCTTAATGTATTATTGTTGTCAATGCCCACAATAAACTCTACTAAGGACATTTAAGAAAAATCATATTGTTTCCCTTCATTTTTAAATTGCCAATTCACCACCCTCTTGGCCAAATCACTTTGATTGATCATCATAACAATTGGTATCAGTTCCTAGCTTATTTGAAGGATTAACATCCTCTTGAGACGATCCAAAGGTGATTCAATCAACTAGAAGTCAAGCCATGGCCTCCACTTCCGGTAACAACCTCTATGAGTCTCATTCCATCACCAAACCGCCTTATTTCAATGGGGATAACTACCCCTATTGGAAGAATCAAATGAGACTCTTCATCAAATCCAATGACTACCTCTTATGGGATGTAGTGGAAGATGGACCAACCATACCGATGAACAGAGAAGGTGGTTGGTTAATTCCTAAGTCCAAGCTAGAGATGACCGATAAAGATCGGAGGAGATTACAAGTCAACGATAAAGCTATGCACATGCTCTTTTGTGCGCTTAGACTGGATGAGTACTCAAAGATGTCTTCTTTCACTAGTGCAAAAGAGACAATGGACAAGCTTGATACTAACTATGAAGGCACAAACGATGTAAAGAATACAAAGTTTGGACTCCTCAACTTGAGCTACAAAAATTTCAAGATAGAACCGGATGAGGGCATCACCAAGATGTTCGATCGCTTCTCTGTCATAGTCAACGTACTCAAAGGATTTAGAGAAGTCATCCCGGAAGACAAGCTTATCTGAAAGCTAATCTATTCTCTTCCCGAATCATAGGATGGAAAGAGAATCGTAATCCTTAAAGCCAAGGATCTCAAGACCTTAAAGCTCGTTGCACTCATGGGTTCTCTTTACTCATGAGGTTATGAAGAAAGGAAGAAAAGAAGAAAAGAAGAGAGAAGAGAAAAAAAGATGATGGAAAAAGAGATGAAATAGAAGAAAGTGGGAATTGCTCTTAAAGCTTCGCAAGAGGAAAGCGATTCGAGTGAAGATGAAGAAGAAGAATTGGCCATGCTAGCCAAAAGGTTCACTCGGTTCATGAAATCCAACTAGGGAAGAAAGTTCCATTGAAGAGTTGATTTCAAGAACAAGAACAAAGAAGAAGAGAATGATCAAATAATTTGCTATGACTGTAAGAAGTCGGGGCACATCAAGATCGATTGTCCCCAACTCAAAAATAAGAGCTTCAGGAAGAAAAAGAAGCTCAAGGCTCATGTTTCTACTTGGAGTGATGAGGAATCATTTGAGGAAGAGGAGTAAGAAGTAGCCAATCTTTGTCTTATGGCACTTGAAGAGGATCCTAAGGTAACCTCTAACTCATCTAAATTTGATTTTACTTTTGATGAGCTTCAAGAAGCTTATGACGAGTTACAAGAGGTATATGATGAGTTGGTAAAGAAATACAAGGAATCAATTTTGAAAAACAAGAAAAAAATTTCTGATTTGAAAAACCAAAATGATTCCTTAGCTAAAACCAACTTGGAACTTGAGAAGAAGGTTCTTGATTTACAACAAACTCATAATGATGTTGGTCAATCTATTTCTCACATTAAAAGTGATCATGGAACCAAATTTCAAAATCTAGGTTTTGAGGATTTTTGTAACTCAAATGTATATAAGCCATAATTTTCCGCTCCTCATACTCCTCAACAAAATGGGGTTGTTGAGAGGAAAAGTCGTACTTTAGACGAAATGGCTAGAACCATGCTTTGTGAAAATAATTTGCCTAAGTATTTTTTGGTGGAAGCCACAAATACTTCTTATTATATTGTCAACCATGTAATGATTAGGCCTATTTTAAAGAAAACACCTTATGAACTTCTTAAAAACAAAAAGCCTAACATTAGCTACTTTGATCATTTTGGATGCAAATGTTTTGTTTTAAACAATGGAAAAGACAATTGAGGCAAATTTGATGTTCAAAGTGATGAAGCTATTTTTCTTGGTTATTCTTTAAACTCTAAAGCCTATCAAGTAGTTAACAAGATAACTTTAGTAGTAGAATAGTCTATACATGTGTTTTTGATGATAACCTCCTTTCTATGGAGGATTCTTGTGTTGATGATGATGTACGGATTTTTGAAGCCAATGATGGTAGAAAATCATCAAAGGTAGATGAAGTTCCATCTAAAGAAGAAGCACAAGATCCATCTCTAGAAGCCTTGAAGGACATGTCTCTAGAGGAAAAAGAGGTCACCTACCCAAGGGAGTTCAACTATGTCAAATGTGGTGAAATTTGGGTGATTCATCCAAAGGGTAACCACTAGATCTTCTCTTAGAAATACATGTATTTTTGTTGCATTTATCTCATGCATAGAGCCTAAAAATATCAAAGAAGCATTAAATGATGATTACTGGATATCGGATATGCAAGAAGAGTTAAATTAATTTGAGAGAAATCAAGTATGGACATGATTTGATAGACTAAGTAATAAATCTACAATAGGAACTAAATGAGTTTTTAGAAACAAACTAGATGGGAGTGGTAACATAGTGAGAAACAAGGCTAGACTTGTTTCACAAGGTTACACTCAAGAAGAAGGAATCGGTTTTGATGAAACCTATGCACCCGTAGCTAGAATGGAAGCTATTAAGATGCTTCTTGTATTTGAATGTTATCATGAATTCAAGCTTTTTCAAATGGATGTGAAAAGTGCATTTTTAAATGGTTTTATAAATGAAGAAGTGTATGTAGAGCAACCACCCGGTTTTGAAGATCCAAAATATTGAAACCATGTTTTCAAACTTTCAAAAGCTTTATATGGTTTGAAACAAGCTCCTAGAGCTTGGTATGAAAGATTATCAAACTTTTCAATTGAAAAAGGAATCGACAAAGGAAATATGGATACTACACTCTTCATTAAAAGAAAAGGCAAGACATCTTAGTAGTACAAATTTATGTTGATGATATTATTTTTGTTTCTACTAATGAATTGTTTTGCCAAGATTTTGCTAAGTTAATGCAAGGTGAATTTGAAATGAGCATGATGGGAGAGCTTTCATTCTTCTTGGGGCTCCAAATCAAACAAAGGAAGGATGACATCTTCATCAATCAAGGTAAGTACATTAAAGATATACTCAAGAAGTTTGGCTTGGAGAATGTGAAACCTCAAGCCACACCAATGAGTTCTTCTACAAAGCTTGATAAAGATGAATGAGGTAAGTGTGTTGATTTAAAGCTTTATAGATCAATGATAGGATCTTTGCTTTATCTTACTACAAATAGACCAAATATCATGTTTAGTGTTTGCTTGTGTGCTAGATTTCAAGCTAGTCCTAGAGAATCACACCTACATATCGTTAAGAGAATCTTTATATATCTTAGAGACACACCTTGTTTAGGCCTTTGGTATCCTAGAGATTTCTCTTTTAGTTTGCATGCTTATTCGAATGCAGATTATAGAGGTTGTAAGATAGATAGAAAGAGTACCTCTGATACTTTTCAATTCCTAGGTAGTATGCTCATATCGTGATTTTCAAAGAAGCAAAATAGTGTAGCATTATCTACCACCGAGGCGAAATATATTTCGACCGAAAGTTGTTGTGCTCAAGTCTTTTGGATGAAGCAACAAATCTTAAATTATGGAATTGATGTAGGTACCATCCCTTTTAAGTGTGACAACACTAGTGCTATTTGTCTCAGTAAGAATCTCATTCAACATTCTAGAACCAAACACATAGAGATAAGACATCATTTCATTAGAGATCATGTCTTGAAAAATGATGTAGTTCTAGAGTACGTAGACACCTTGAACCAACTAGCAGATATATTCACCAAACCTTTAGACAACGAGCGTTTTTGGTCTCTTAGGTGAGAGTTAGGTTTAACTAGCCTACCTTGAACCTTAGAGTCTTTTTGGTGGTTTAATCTTGCTTGGATTTGGTTGATTTCCAAGATTATGTACTTTGGCTCCTATATGCATCTATCCATGTTGCTAAGGGGAGTATGCATTTGTTTGTGCTCTTTCATGATAATCTCATGTCATATACATGCATATCAATTCGATTAAATTCAAATTTTTTAGCTCCTTGCAACCAAAAATGTCATTTTTGGCTCAGAGGTATCGATACGGGTATCATGAGAAAGTTTTGGTACAGGTAAGGGATTGGTACAGGCTTAATCCATCCTAATATATGGTTTTGATATGTGCAGATGGCGTATTGGTACGTGTGCCTGCTGAAGACTTTAAATGTCATTAAAAGAGGGTTTTCCAAATCTAACTCAAAAACTAACTTTTCTCTAAAACCTAGGTCAGTTTTTCTCCTATTTAAACCCTTCAAACTCTTGTTTTTCATCACAAATCATCAAAATCTTTTGAGGGTTTTTGGTTTTTACATCAAACCTATGCAACATCATCAAGCTTTGTGCACAATCATCTCCTCATTCATCCATAATCCTCATTCAAGGTATAAACTCTACTATTTTAAATTCCATTTTTGTTTATATTTATATATTGTATATGCTTAAAATTTATATATTTAGTATGTATATAACATATTTTTCAAAGATTTTACAAAAATTCTTTAAAAACTAAATTTTTTTTGTTCGAATATAAAATTATACTCTTATATTTTTCTACATTGTTTTTCATTTTTTCATTCACCAAAAATTCTTATACTTATATATGATTTTGAACTATACAATATAGGTTTTCAAAATACCTTGATCATTGGATTTTTTTATTGGATTGAATATGATGTTTATGCATATATTGTTTTTGTGGTTTGATTTTATCTCAGTTTTTTAACATGGCACCTAAGAGAAGATCACGAAAATAGTTGACTCCTAGTTCTTCAAATCCAACCGAACCCAATTCCGAAAACAATGGTACAAAACCAAACTTAACTATTACTTTTCAAAAGTGTTTTAATGAACCACAATATCCCCACGCTATTGATCATTTTAAACAATTTCAAACTTATAAAGTCCATCGTGAGCGTGTGGTTTCTATACCTTTCATGAATTCTAATGAATTGAATGTTTGATATCTTAATCTAATGACTCAATGGAAGTTCATGCCATTTTTTGAGTATACCAGACATTCTATATAAAAATCTTGTCATTGCTTTTTACTCAAATGCCTGGTGTGTTTATAATCGTGAGAGAACCAAAGTTGTTGCTTTAGATTGATACCTTATGGGTAAAAAGTTTTTATTAGACTCTACCATTATTGCCGAACTTTTGGGTTTGGATAATGAGGGTTTAGATGAATAAGATAATTTTCCTAAATGATATAGTGGCTCCGTTACTGTGCTCGATGCTCATGAGCGTTTCCTTCACTTTCTCATCACTTGGTGGTTTCGGCCATCCAGTGGTAAGTGGTCTACCATACGCCAAGTCGATGAATTTTGGCTCTATTTTTTCGTGAGGGTAAGTGTTAAGTGTTCAAAAGTACTATTTTTATTACCCTTTTTACTCATATTATTGTTAGACTTAGGCTCATATTAGTTGCATAATTAGTCATTCATGCATTAATTCATGTTTCTTTCCACCGTTAAGCTTGATTACATAACTCGGTGATTTTTGTGGAAAAAGATACTACTTTGGTGTGCTTTTTTGCGCAGTAACTAATTGCCCAAGCAAGGCCGGAACCATTTGCCAGAGCAATGCAGGAGGATATGTCGAATCGGTTGCCAGAGCAATGTATGAAGGATATGTCGAACCAGTTGCCAGGGCAATTGTCGAGAAGAAGGGATAAGCTAATGTGGCAGCCAATTGATGACTGGATAAATCCAAGATGACGTGGAGCAAAGATAAATCCTAAAGGAAATTAAATTCCAAGAGTTCAATGAGGAGTTTTAGGAGGAATAAAATAATAAAATAAAAGAGATTTATTTCTTTTGTTATATTATATTTAATTCCAACTTAACTTCCTTCTCAAGAAAGACTTTGACCTAACCATCTCCTATAAATACAAGCCTAGCCGCCAACCTTGAAGGATGTTCGATTGAGGAGAGTTTCCAAAGGAGCTATGCGATTTCTTCTTTTTCCTCTTTGTTTCGGTTAGATTCATGGTTGGGGATTATTCTTTGTATATCTTTTGAACCCAGCCATGAACTAACTTGATTGGTTGGGGTTATTGTGTTTTTGTTGTTGTAAGAACGATTGGATTTTGTTTAAGTAATTGAGTTTGCACTTTTAATTCAAGGTTTGCTCATTCTTGGTTTTTATTCTTGTTTGCAAGTGAGAGGATCTCTTAAATTTATCTATTTATCTAATTTCGGGAGAGTTAGATTCAAGAAATGAATGAGTATGGTCTTTATTCAATCAATTGATGGTGAAGACTAATCCGGCTTAGGAATAAGTTTAGGATTTCAATGGCTAAGAGGAGCGCAAGATCGGTTGTTGTCCACCCTTGATTCGTGCAGGGATGTATTATCAAGGCATGTACAATTAACTAGAGTTTTAACTTAGGGATAAGAAGAAACCATTGAAGAACGCTCTGCCGAACCTTGAAGTTTGCTGCCCAGTCGCCCAAACAGTCACCCAAACAGTTGCCCAGGCAACCGTTCTACTAGTTTCCAAGGTAACCCAACTGTGCAAGTTGCCACGGCAACTGAGTTGCTGCTGCACTCATCAACCGAGACGATCCTTCTAACTATCACACCTCAACTCACGATAACCCGGCCTACTCTCTCTCTCTCATTTGATTACATCTTTATTTTATTTAATTGCTTTATTCGTTAGTTAGAACTCCTACAATTATCAATTGTGTTTTTACTTTTACAGTGCGATAACTTAAGCAAAGTGGCCCAAACCAATCCCTATGGAGACGATACTCGATACTTATCATATCACTTTATTACTTGCGACGTGTATACTTGCACCATTTGCGCAGCACTCAATAAGTGCAACAGTAAGCATCCTAACCTATCTCAAATCATGTTTGTCGAGCTCGTCTTCTTGGTTCATAATTTTTGTACTTCTCAAGTTTCTTCATTCACCTATGGCGCCGCCTTGAGTTTCATGTTCCACAAGCTAGAGATCAATTGCTCCTATGATCTTGTCGTGCCTCTCACTGATCCTATTGATGACAAGTATCTTAGGAAGGCTAAGTTCACCATCTACAATGGTGAATGGATTAGAATTGTTGATCTTCCCAGTGGTGCTCAACCTGATCCGGTAGATGTTCTTCCAATTGCTCAAGAAGTTCCATTCGCTCCACCTTCGTCTTCCCTTTATGCTCTCATGGCTTATCTAGATGGGAAGTTTTGCTTTATTTGATATAACTATGACCTTCGGTTTTACCACTCATGACAATCGCTTGACATCTTTGGAGGATAGAGTTACGTCTATTGAAACTTATCAATCTTCAATAGATATAACTCTCACCACCTTTCATGGGGGGTGGTGTGGACATTCTCTTGGTCGTGATGCCATGGAAGATGATGAAGACGCTACTTAGGCTCTTGCATTTCATACATATCATATCATATTAAGACTTGAGTTTTATGCACCTATGTTACTTGTTTTTGATCTCTTATGCTTTATGTTTATTTTGCTTTGGATTATGTTTTTAAGTTGGATTTTTTAATGTTGCTTTGATCTTTATGCTTTGGATTTAATGATATTTATGTTGTTTCCTTTATGCTTGGAGTACTTTATTGTTTATATCTTGCTTTATTTATCTCATTGATTTTGATCTAACAAAAAGGGGGAGAAGTACACAAGATTAAATTTTTAGCCTTAAAGAAAGGGGGATTAATTTTTCAAAAAGTCTTAAAAATTATTTGGGATTTTTATATCAAAAATGGGGAGATTGTAAAACTAAATTTGATTTTGATATAACAATAATTTTCAAGGACTTATTTGTAAAATTGAATAAATTTTTAAGTACTCAAAATTGCTCACAAAATGACAAAGATTCGAACTAAAATTGTTTCTAAGTCAAAAACTAAAACACCAAATATTTTCTAAGTGTTTTTGTACTCAAATAGCTAAATTTGATCTAAGAGTACCGATATGCCCTTGACTATATCGATACTATTTTTGGCTATTGGAAAATGTTTTATACAAAATAGCTATTGGGTATTGATACGCGTATAGTCGTATCGGTACGCCATTCGTACCTGAGAACCAAATATGCTTTGAGTATCGAAATGACTTTACTCATACCGATACAAGATGTTTAGATTTGAAAAATCTTTGCATTTAATGATGTAGCCATTACCTTGTCAATTTTATTGGAATTATAAATTTGAAAATAGTTATACCGTATGTAGGGAAGGGTCGGTACACCGCATATAGCACCGAAAAAATTATTAGGCGAATTCCACCAGTGATCCATGTACGAGGAACGAACCCAGGGTGAAAAGGGATAAAACATTACCTCGATTAAATCTGAAAACTATAGTGACGTAAGAAAATCCAATTCCTTCAGCACGATACCGAATCCATGTTGTGACTGACACAAAATAATCCAAGAAACATGCTCATAGCGGATCAGTCCAGTATGTCATTCTCTAACACATGCTTATGTATTGATTTTTAAATCTCTATGTCACTGACAACACTTTGTCATCAATCAACTACATATTAGTCTTAATATATTATTGTTATCCTTGCCCACAATAATACTCGACTAAGGACATTCAAGAATAACCATATTATTCTAAGGACTTTATTAAAATTCAACTTATTTATATATGACAGAATAATGTCTGAAATAATAATAATGGCTTTATACTAATAAACATGATAAAATATGTCTTTTGTAACACCCTCTTCCCGGTCTGGTAGAGAACCGGGTCGAAAAGTGTTATCGAAAACTTATTCGGAGATTAGAAGACAGAATCGGAGCTCAGAACTTGTTCAGGATATATTATTGGTCATTCTTAAGACTTATAGAACCTATTCGTTACTAGTCTTATTAGAATCAGGGTTAATTTTAAACTTTTACGAACTTAGGGACTAAATCGTAAACTTTACAATTTAGCAACCTTAATCTGAATTCTTCATTACCAACCTATAATTAAACTTACCAATTATTAATTTGTGAAGTTTCGTTACTATCAAATATCGTTAACCTGATCATTTAGATCGTGTAGTTATTAGTGACCAATTTATAAACTGTCCAAATTCTGTTTTCATGCCTTATAATAGATTTAACTAACATCGTATCGATACCCTGAGGGCTATATCAATACGCCATGCTTGTTTCCAAATTTCCAAATTCAAGGTATGTCAATCCCGTACCGACACAACTAAGCTCGTATCGATACGCGTTGATCGCGTTGACTCCGTACCGATACGCCCTAAGACCGTATCGATACCATTTTTCACCTAAATTCTAGTGACCAAAATCCGTACCGATATGCCTATACCGTCTCGATACACCTTGCTTTATTAAGCCAATTTTATGTATCACATCCCTAAAACCGGCCTAGTCAGAATTTGGTTTCGATGACCAGAAGTTTTGAATCTGATGTGCAAAATGGTTGTAATATTTGACCTTTGTACCCTTCCTTTATAATGAAATCACGTCTTGGTCCCCTTTAAATGGTTCAAGTCTTTCTTGTATTAAATTCAAAGCCAAATTGCAAATTCTGAGCTAGGCGTACCGATGCGGTCAAGCCAATATCGATATGGTCTAATTGTCAACAACAAACTTATCTATTTTAGCGAGAGCGTATCGATACGGCCATGAGTGTATCGATACGAGTCCCCTGTTTTAAATTTGTTTGAAGCTCAAATTAAAGGAAATAGGAAGCTAGGTGCTGAGTTACCTCCTAGCTTGCCTCCTTCACGTGAGAACCATCAGAAAATGTGACTTTTGTCAATAGTCAAAGGGTGGAAAAAACATTGGCCATTGGGTTGAGCAAACCCTTGTCTTAAGGAAATCATCTTATTGGCCAAGAAATAGGTGGGAAATAATTAAGGGGGATTAAGGGGTTTTAAAATAAAGCAAAATAAAGTTTTTATCTTGTTGCTTGAACCTCCTGAACATCAAAACACAACCCTCGTCTTTCACTAAGCACACACCACCATTTTCGTCTTCAAGTTCAAGATAAGCAAGCACCTTGGTTTCATCATTGACCCTTGATCAACTTCGATACACCATTTGAAATCCCGTAGCTCGGTGAGTAAAACCCCTAAGCTAATTCAACGATTCCATGATTCCTCAAAGTTTAATCTTGGGATTAGGTTTTCAATGTTCAAGTAGAAGCTCAGGGGTTAAGAAGTTAATTTCGTTATTCCGATGTTATCTACAAGTTTTGTTAAGCTTGAAATATGTTTTTGAATCCTTAGATCGAATTCTGATGTAAACCTTAATTTTTATGCTAGCTCAAATATTAGAGAAGGATCCCTTGTCATCTCCAAAGGAAGCTAGGTACAACGGAGTTGGAATCTGAGAACCTCGTAATCAAGGTGAGTGCAGTAGTGTCAAGGGATAGGCGAGGAGCCATCCCGTTGCATTCGTTTATGTCATAATTACATTTTTTAAAGGCTCACATAGAGCAACATGTGTGGATGTTAACGGCTAGCATGGTAAGCCTTTGATACGGTTGATATTGGTAAGTTCATGTACTATATTTGAAATATGCTATATGTGAATCCGATATGAAAATGCTATGAATATGCTATATGTGAATCTGATAGGAATATGCTACGAATATGTTATGATATGGTACGTATATGATATGATCCGTATAAAGAGCTAAGGCACAATTCCGATTTCAATATGCTATAGCCTACGGGCATAAAGGTAAGCTATATTATGAAATATGTGTAACCTTGGACATTTGTGAGTTTTGGATACAATTGGCATGCCATAGGGTTATTTGAGCTTGTATAAGTAAGGGATTGGACTATGGTTCGGGGTTACGGCCTATATGTGGGGGTGATAAGGATGGATTGTGTAAGGGGTACTATCCGGAGCTACGTGCACATCCCGGAAACTAGCCTAGTCAGAATTAGGTTTCGGTGATCGAAAGTTTCGAGTCTGATATGTAAAATGTTGTAATGAATGACCATTGTACCCTTCTTTTGTAATGAAATCATAATTTGGTCCTATACGGGTAAAGGGACTTCCATGTATTCAATTCGAAGCCCAAAATGCAAATTCCAAGCAAGGTGTATCGATACAGTTAAACTAGTATCGATACGGCCCAACTGTCAATAACTAACTTATTTGTTTGGGCATGAGCGTATCGATACGGTCACGAGCGTATCGATATGGGTCCCCTATTTTGAATCTATTCGAAGTCAAAAATTGAAAAGAGAAGTAAGCAAGGTGATTACTCACCTCTTTGCCTGACCACTCCCATGTGAAATCATCAGAAAAGTGATTTATATCAATGTGAAAAGAAGTGATTAGATGATGATCTTGAATTAAGCAAACCCTTGCCCAAGGGAAATGCTTTCATTGGTCTAAACTTCGGTGGGTAATCATTAAAAGAATTGATGTGGTTTTTATATGAATAATAAAGAGAGAAGCTTTCATTCCTTCATCTTTTTATCTTTAACCCTTCCGGTAAACTAAACCCACCTTGCTATCAAAAGAAGAACACACCTCCATTAGTGTCTTCAACCTCTAGCTTTGCTAGCACCTTGGTGAAATTCTTGAACATCGTTCAACTTCAATACCCCGTTTGAAAGCTCATAAATCGGTAAGCAAAACCCTTCATTCAATTTGATGATTCCAATCTTCGTTGGAGCTTAATTTTGAAGTTAGGTTTCCCGGTTCAAGTAGGAACCCATGAATTAGGAGTTTGATTTCGTTAATCCTAAGCTTCGATAAGTTCAAAATATGTTTCTGAATCCTCTATTCAAATTCTAATAAGACCCTTAATTCGTGCTAGCTCAAGTGCTAGAGAATGACACCTTGTCACCTCCGAAAGAAGCTAGGCACATTGGAATTTTGATACGAGAGCCTCGTAATCAAGGTGAGTGTAGTCGTGTCATAGGATAGGCACGGTGCCATCCTATTGCATTATTGTGGTTTGCTATGCATTGTGTCAAAGCTCAAGTAGAGAAATCGGCTATAAATTCGAACGGTAAGGTTGGGTAAGCCCTTGTGTCATTTTGATATGGTTATGGATGTACATGTGACATATGATCCGATATAAATGAACTAGGAAAATGATATGTTGGAATTGAACAACTATATTATATTATGTGAAATTGATATGGCTATGTGATAATTCGATGTACACATGTACGATGATATGCTATGGAGCTACGGCTCACTTTCGTTTCTGATATGTTATGGCCTACGGGCACAAAGGTAAGAAAATACAATGCTATATGTGAACCCTGGACATTTGTGAGTTTTGGATACAATTGGCATACCATATGTTTATCTGATCTCGTATAAGTAATGGTGGAATACGGTCTAGGGCTACGGCTTATATGTGGGGGAGATAAGGATGGATTGTGTAAGGGACTTATCCAGAGCTACGGCTCAAGGCTACGGCCTATTTTCCAAAATATGTGTTGGTGTAAAGGGGAATCTGTGTATCCATTTGTTACATTTTCCAAGGGAATTAATATGTGTTTAATTATGCTATGCTTTTGTGAGAATATGATAAATGATCCCAAACATGATGCTTATGAAATTGAAGATGTTATTATGATGTCTAATTATGTTGCCATGCCATTCTTGATGATAGATTGCCATGCATGTCATGTTATTCTGTTATGTTTGTTATGACTACCTCACTAGGCTATATAAGCCTAACATATGTGTGTCTCATGCATTTTCAAGATCTTGAGATCTCCCGAGCTCGATCGTGTAATCTCCCGATTGCAAGTCACTTACGCAAGTTATATGTATGTTCACTTTGTTTATGAACTCCTAGTAAGGTGGCATAAGGTCTAAATGTGTTGAAATGACCTATTTTGATATGTTTGTATAAGCCTAAAATAGACTAGGTAATGTATTTGTAATATGGTATGTTTTGGGGTTGGCAACTTAGTTAAAATGAGCTTAAACGCACTAATTGGTAAAGTCATAGTAAACGGATCCGAAACGTCCTAAAATTTGACACACAATTAGAAATATTGTTTGTTAGATTGCTGGTAAAATTTTGTAATAATTGGACAACGTTTGCTAGGTTGATTCAATTAAAAACCAGTAAAAATTTGTTATTACAGGTCAGTGAGTATCGATACGGGTGATGGCGTATCGATACGGTCCTTGCATAATTGGTTTGGTCAACCTTAGTCAAATCGGGCATATCGATACGGTTTGGGCGTATCGGTATGGAATTTGGTCACTGGAATCTGAATGGGAAAAAGGTATCGATACAGTCATAGAGCGTATTGGTACGGGGTCAACACGGCCAACACGTATCGATACTGGACTAGTTGTATCGGTACGGGTTGACATCTTTCAAATCTGGAAATATGAAATTAGGCTTAGCGTATCGATACGAACCTTAGGGTATCGGTACTGTGTTAGTTTATTCTGTTATAAAGAATAAAAGAAGTTTTAAGCAGTTTGCAAATTGGTCACTAATAACTACACGGTCTAATTAATCAGGTTAACGATATCCGATAATAATGAAACTTCACAGATTAATAATTGGTAAGTTTAATTACAAGTTGTTAGTAAAATATTTTGGATTAGGATCGCTAATTTATGAAATTTGCAATTTAGTCCCTAAGTTTGTAAAAGGTTAAAATTGACCCCGATTCTCATATGACTAGTAACGAATAGGTTTGGTAAGCCTTGAGAATGACTAATAAAATATTTCGAACAAGTACCGAACTCCGATTTCGTATTTCGATCTTCGAATAAGTTTCCGGTAGCACTTTCTAACCTGGTTCTCTACAAGACCGGGGAGGGGGTGTTACAGTTGGGGTATCAGAGCCTAGGTTTAGTCGATTCTAAGACTAAACTGAAGCCCGTTATGAGTTCGTATGTACTTATGCCACCTAGGAGTTATTTGTATATATTATCTGTGACTTATAGCTTACACGATTCAATCTTTCTGTATATTAAATCTGAAAATGATGGCGCCTACTGATAGACGCACTGTTAATGAACCAAATCCTGACTCATCCTCTACTCAAGGAGATAATTTGAGGGCAGAAGTTAGGCCCAAGCGAGTGGGGCAAAATGATTCGCCTCATCCTCCGCCAATGCCTCCGGCTCAGCAGGAGTATTTACTGTCAATGGCTGACATGATCAAACAAGTGGTTGTGTCTTTTGGACAAGAGCCGCTCTCTCAGCCTAATAAAGCATCTCAATCTACTTCAAGAGCCCTTATTGATAAACTCAAATAGTATCCGATTTACATGTTCACCAGCCAGGACCTGGATAATCCTGTGATCGTAAAATACTGGCTTGAGAATACTCTAAAAGTGTTGAATAAGCAAATGAAGTGCCTTGAGGAGCACAAGCTAGAGTGTGCCATGGCTTTGATCGCCAAGGAAGCACAAAGTTGGTGGGACACCGTGACACTTATCGTACTTGAGCACAGGATTACATGGGACTTCTTCCTTCAAGAGTTCTGCAAAATATACATCAGTGACTATTATATCGCTGAAAGACGTAAAAAGTTCCTCCATCTAAGAGAAGGGGGAAGACCCGTGGAGCAGTATATCCATGACTTCTGCAAATATGCTAGATATGGTGATGAGATTATCCGTACTGAGAAAGAGAAGTGCCAAATGTTCATTGACGGCCTCTGTGACGAATTACGTCCTCTCTTCATTGCTTTGGAGATAGAGGACTTCCAGACCCTAGTCAATCGGGTGATTGCTACTGAAGCCTCTCAAAAGGCTTACGGGAGAAGGAAAGGGAACCAGACCCAATCTGATAAGAGGTTCTGAGATGATTTCAAGCTACTCACATCTCAGAAGAATGGTAGACCGTGGAACCAAAAGTCTGCTACCTTTCAACAGCTACCACGATCCAGTTACGTACCACAGTTCCAGTCTGCAGGAACATCTGTAGCTCGTACAGCTTCAGTAGACAATACATGTGGTTCTGCAAAAGGTTCTCAGATTCCTCTGTGCAATTTCTGCCAGAAGAGGCACCTAGGGCAGTGCCACGGACAGTTCGGATCCTACTATCTCTGTGGCGAGTCTGGAAACTTTATCCGACAGTTCCCGCTGAATCCGCAAGCCCCTACATCTGTAGCTTTTCAGAATAATCGTAACAAAGGAAGAGGAGCAAAGCATGTGCAAACTGGATCAGCAGGGAGACCTCGCAACACCAATGCTCCCCCGGCTAGTCGTGGCCTTTAGACTTTTGCCCAGATGTACCATGTTCGGGGTCGTGAGAAAGAAGACGATCCTAATGTGATTGTAGGTATGGTGGAATTATGTTCTTATCTTGTTTATGCTTTGGTAGATCCGGGCTCTACACATTCTTTTGTTAGTGAACCTTTGATTGCAAAGTATACCATAGAAACTGAACAAAACACTTCCGAGTTTGTTGTCTCTAATCCGTTAGAAGATAGTGTGATCATTCAATGGGTTTGTAAAGCTTGCCCTCTAAGGATCCAAGGGATCTCTTTCCTGGCTAATTTGATGGCCTTGCACTTTCGAGAGTTTGATCTCATATTGGGCCTCGACTGGTTAGCCGAACACCAAGCATGGATGGACTATTCGAAGAAGAAGTTATATCTCTGTAGACTCAGTAAGAAAAGCATAACCCTGATGAAATCCGAACTTGAGCCTAAGAAGACTCTCATGTATGCTATGAAAGATCTAAAACTTGAAAATGTACCTATTGTGAAAGAATTTTTCGATGTGTTTGTCGATGAACTTTTGGGACTCCCTCCCACCCGAGAAGTAGAATTCAGGATAGAAGTGCAACTTGGGACTACTCTGGTCTCCATCACTCCGTATAGAATGGCTCTGGTGGAGTTAAGAGAGCTAAAGGCCTAAATCTAAGACCTTTTGGATAAGGGATTCATCCGACCGAGTTCCTTACCCTGGGGAGCACTGGTGTTATTTGTTAAGAAGAAAGATGGGTCAATGCGTTTATGCATTGAGCATTGATAGTAGAACAAGGTGACGATCAAGAATAAGTATCCGTTACCGAGGATCGACGATATTTTCAATCAGTTGAAGGATGCTTCTATCTTTGCAAAGATAGATCTTCAATTCGAATATTATCAAATGCTAATGAAGGAGTTTGATGTTCCAAAGGCTGCCTTTCGAACCAGATATGGCCACTATGAATTTCTAGTGATGCCATTTGGACTTATGAATGCACCTGCAACCTTTATGGATTTGATGAACCATGTGTTTCGGTCCTATTTAGACAAGTTCGTGTTTGTCTTTATAGATGACATCTTAATATATTCAAAAGATGCTGCTACTCATGAGGAACATCTTCGGATTGTGCTTCAAACTCTCAGGGAAAAGCAACTATATGTCAAGTTCAGCAAATGTGAATTCTGGCTATCTGAAGTATCTTATCTTGGCCATATGATCTCTTATGCGGGAATTCAAGTTGACCCAAAGAAGATTCAAGACATCCTTGACTGGATTCCTTCAAAAAAATATGGGAGAAGTTCGTAGTTTTTTGGGCCTTGCAGGCTTCTACCATAGATTCGTTAAGGGGTTCTCACTGATTGTTGCCCCCTTGACAAGCTCCTCCGCAAGGACACTCTTTTTGTGTGGAATGTGGATCAGCAAAGGAGTTTTGATCAGCCTAAGCATGTCCTTACTCATGCCCTTGTCTTGATGCAACCCGAGTCAGGCAAAGATTTTACCGTTTACAGCGATGCATCCCACTTGGGATTAGGCTGTGTTCTAATGCAAGAAGGCAAAGTCATAGCTTATGCCTCATGTCAACTTAAGCCCCGTGAGCTAAACTATCTGACTCATGATCTAGAGTTAGCCGCAGTTGTGTTTGCTTTGAAGATTTGGCGACACTATCTGGATGGTGAGAAATGCTACCTATACACCAATTATAAGAGCCTAAAATACCTCATAACTCGGGAGGAGTTGAATCTTTTCCAACTCCGAAGGATGGAGCTTTTGAAAGACTATGATCTGGTCATTGATTACCATCACGGTAAAGCCAATGTTGTGGCTGATGCTCTTAGCCGGAAGCCTACTTCTTCTCTGAGATGTTTGAATGCCCATTTTCGACTCAAGAAGTGTGGCAAGTTGTTGGCTGAAGTAAGAGTGCAAGCGACCATTGTATCCCGAATCAAAGAACTCCAAGAAAACAATGAGGAGTTGCGGCCTCTCATTGCTAAGGTCAAGGATAACACATATCTTGACTTTGCTATGAATTCCGAATGCTTTTTATGTTTCCACAACCGCATCTGTGTGCCCGATGATAATGATCTTCGAAAACAAATTCTGAGTGAAGCTCATTCTAGGCCCTTCTCTATTCACCCGAGAGCTATTAAAATGTACAAGGATCTAAAAGAGCTATATTGGTGGTCCGAAATGAAGAATGAGATCACGGACATTGTGACTAGGTGTTTGACCTACCAAAGAGTCAAAGCCGAGCACAAGGTGCCTACTGGTCTTCTACAGCCTATCGAGCTTCCATAGTGGAAATAGGAGCGCATTACAATGAACTTTGTAAGTGGCCTACCTATGATCCCGAAGAAGAATGATGATGTTTGGGTCATTGTGGACGGATTTACTAAGTCCGCTCATTTCCTTCCGATGAGAATAGATTTCACTTTGCCTAAGCTCGTAGAGTTGTATATCCATAAAGTCATTCAATTACACGGAGTCCCTGTGTCTATTATCTCTGATCGTGACCCTCGATTCGCAGCTCAGTTTTTAAGGACCTTACATGAGGCCTTGGGAATGCGAGTGCACCTTAGCACTGCTTTCTATCCTTAAACCGATAGCCAATCCGAGAGAGTTATTCAGATAACTCTAAACCCTCATTTGAACTGAGTGTCCAAATGTTCTGTGTCAATCTTGATTATTCCTTGTAGATTCTGGAAGATATGCTCTAAGCTTGTGTCATCGACTTCGGGAATACATGGGAAAAATCCCTACCTTTAGTTTAGTTTGCATACAACAATAATTATTAAGCCTCAATTCAAATGGCCTTGTACGAAGCTTTGTATGGAAGGAGATGCAGAACTCCTCTTTGTTGGACCGAACTCGGTGAAGGCAAGGTACTAGGTCCTGACTTGCTTCGAGAGACCGAAGAAAGGACAACCATTATCCGTGATTGGCTTAAGGCTGCCTTCGACCGGTAGAAATCATATGCTGATTTGAAAAGAAGAGATATCCAATACGAGGTTTGTGAGAAGGCCTTCCTTAAAGTATCCTTGTGGAAGAAGATCCTTCATTTCGGCAAAAATGAGAAGCTAAGCCCTTGTTTCATTGGCCCGTTTGAAGTAATTGAAAGAGTTGGACCTGTAGCATACTAATTAGCTCTTCTCGAAGAGTTAAGTCAGATTCACAACGTCTTCCATGTATCTATGTTACGCAAGTACTGGTCAGATATCTCCCATGTGATCGAACCGAAGTCTGTGAAGATTCAGTCCAATTGACGTACGAGGAGGAACTTGTACAGATCCTTGCTCGGAAAGTCAAACAGCTAGTTAACAAGTCTGTACCCTTAGTGAAAGTTTTGTGGAAAAGTCATTCTGTTGAAGAGACAACGTGGGAACCTGAAGAGACCATGCGAAAGCAGTACCCACATCTTTTTGCTTGAAATGAAAATTTGAGGATGAATTTTCTTAAGGGGGAGAGTTGTCACATCTCAAAAACTGGCCTAGTCGGAATTAGGTTCTGATGATCAGAAGTTTCGAGTCTGATATGTAAAATGTTGTAATGAATGACCATTTTACCCTTATTTTGTAATGAAATCACAATTTGGTCCTATACGGGTAAATGGACTTCCCTGTATGCAATTCGAAGCCCAAAATGAAAATTCCAAGTAAGGTGTTTCGATAAGGTCAATCCAGTATTGATACGGCCCAAATGTAAATAAGTAACTTATCTGTTTGGGCATGAGCGTATCAGTACGGTCACGAGCGTATTGATACGGGTCCCCTGTTTTGAATCTGTTCGAAGTCAAAAGTTGAAAAGAGAAGTAAGCAAGGTGCTTACTCACCTCCTTGCATGACCACTACCATGTGAATTCATCAGAAAAGTGATTTACATCAAGTGAAAAGAAGTGATTAGATGATGATCTTGAATTGAGCAAACCCTTGCCCAAGGGAAATGCTTTCATTGGTCCAAACTTTGGTGGGTAATCATTAAAAGAATTGATGTGGTTTTTATATGAATAATAAAGAGATAAGCTTTCATTCCTTCATCTTTCTATCTTTAAACCTTCCGATAAACTAAACCCATCTTGCAATCAAAAGAAGCACGCACCTCCATTAGTGTCTTCAACCTCTAGCTTCGCTAGCACCTTGGTGCAATTCTCGATCATCGTTCGAATTCAATACCATAATTGAAAGCTCATAAATAGGTAAGCAAAAACCCTCATTCGATTTGATGATTCCAATCTTCGTTGGAGCTTAATTTTGAAATTAGGTTTCTCGGTTCAAGTAGGAACCCATGAATTAGGAGTTTTATTTCATTAATCCTAACCTTCGATAAGTTTGAAATATGTTTCTAAATCCTCGATTCAAAATCTAATATGACCCTTAATCCGTGCTAGCTCCAGTGCTTGAGGACTCCTTGTCACCTCCGAAGGAAGCTAGGCACATTAGAATTTCGATTCGGGAGCCTCGTAATCAAGGTGAGTGTAGTCGTGTCATGTGATAGACAGGGTGCCATACCATTGCATTATTGTGGTTTGCTATGCATTATGTCAAAGCTCAAGTAGAGCAATCGGCTATAAATTCGAACGGTAAGGTTGGGTAAGCCCTTGTGTCATTTTGATATGGTTATGGATATACATGTGACATATGATCCGATATAAATGAACAGGAAAATGATATGTTGGAACATGAAAAGCTATGTTATATTATGTGAAATTGATATGACTATGTGATGATTTGATGTACACATGTACGATGATATGCTATGGAGCTACGGGTCACTTTCGTTTCTGATATGTTATGGCCTACAGGCATAAAGGTAAGAAAATACAAAGATATATGTGAACCCTGGACATTTGTGAGTTTTGGATACAATTGGCATGCCATAGGGTTATTTGAGCTCGTATAAGGATGGACTACGGTCCGGGGCTATGACCTATATGTGGGGGAGATAAGGATAGATTGTGTAAGGGACTTATCCAGAGCTACGGCTCAAGGCTACAGCCTATTTCTGATATATGTGTTGGTGTAAAGGGTAATTAGTGTATCCATTTGTTACATTTTCCAAGGGAATTAATATGTGTTTAATTATGCTATGCTTATATAAGAATATGATAAATGATCCCGAATATGATGCTTATGAAATTGAAGATGTTATTATGATGTCTAATTATGTTGCCATGCCATTCTTGATGATAGATTGTCATGCATGTCATGTTATTCTGTTATGTTTGTTGTGACTACTTCACTAGGCTATATAAGCCTAACATATGTGTGTCTCATGCATTTTCAGGATCTTGAGATCTCCCGAGCTCGATCGTGTAATCTTCTGGTTGCAAGTCACTTCTGCAAGTTATATCTATGTTCACTTTGTTTCTGAACTCCTAGTAAGGTGGCATAAGGTCTAAACGTGTTGAAATGACCTATTTTGATATGTTTGTATAAGCCTAAAACAGCCTAGGTAATGTATGTGTAATATGGTATGTTTTGGGGTTGGCAACTTAGTTAAAATGAGCTTAAACGCACTAATTGGTAAAGTTGTAGTAAACGGATGCGAAACGCCCTAAAATTTGACACACAATTAGAAATACTGTTTATTGGATTGCTGATAAAATTTGGTAATAATTGGACAATGTTTTCTAGGTTGATTCGATTAAAAACCAGTAAAAATTTGTCATTACAAGTCAGAGAGTATCGATACGGGTGATGGTGTATCGATACGGTCTTTGCATAATTGGTCTGGTCAACCTTAGTCAAACAAAGCATATCGATACGGTTTGGGTGTATCGGTACGGAATTTGGTCACTGGAATTTGGATGGGAAAATGTATCAATACGGTCATAGAGCGTATCGGTACGGGGTCAACGCGGTCAACACGTATCGATATTGGACTAGCTGTATCGGTACGGGTTTGACATCCTCCGAATTTGGAAATATGAAATTAGGCTTAGCGTATCGATACGGACCTTAGGGTATCGGTACGGTGTTAGTTTATTCTGTTATAAGGAATAAAAGAAGTTTTAAGCAGTTTGCAAATTGGTCACTAATAACTACACGGTCTAATTAATCAGGTTAACGATATACAATAATAATGAAACTTCACAGATTAATAATTGGTAAGTTTAATTACAAGATAGTATTAAAGATTTTGGAGTAGGATCGCTAATTTATGAAATTTGCAATTTTGTCCCTAAGTTTGTAAAAGGTTAAAATTGACCCCAATTCTCATACGACTAGTAACGAATAGGTTCGATAAGCCTTGAGAATGACTAATAAAATATTTCAAACAAGTACCGAATTCTGATTCAATCTTCCGATCTCCGAATAAGTTTCCGGTAGCACTTTCCGACCTGGTTCGCTACTAGACCGGGGAGGGGGTGTTATACTATGACTCAAGGCTACGACCTATTTTTTGTTATATGTGACTACGACCTATTTTCTGATATATGTGTGGTGTAAAGGACAATCCATGTATCCATTTGTTACATTGTCCAAGGGAATTAATATGTGTTAAGCTTTGTTATGTTTATGTGAAAACATGATAAATGACTTAAGCATGAGACTTACGTGATTAGTAGTTTAATTATGATATTTGAGTGTGATTCTATGTTATTCATGACCATAGTATGCCATTCATGTCATTTAATTGTTTTATGCTTGTTATGACTACCTCACTAGGCTATGTAAGCCTAACATATTTGTGTGTCTCGTGCATTTCAAGATCCTAAAGCTTTTCGGACATCGATCGTGTATTTTACAGTTACAAGTCACTCCCAATACTATATGTATGTCTACTTTTTGTTTCCGAACTCCTAGTAGGGTGGCATAAGGTTTAAACGTGTTATAATAGCTTATTTTGATGTGGTTGTGTAAGCATAATAGTACCTAGGTGTTGTATGTGTGATATGGCATGTTTTGAGTTTAGTAAATTGGTTAAAATGAGCTTAAAAGCCCTAATTGGTAAAATCTTAATAAATGGATTTGAAATGCTTTAAAATTTGTCATGCTATTAGAATGACTATTTTTAAGTTTGCTGGTAAAATTTGGTAAAATTTGAATATCGTTTGGATGGGTAAATCGAATAAAGACCAGTAAAATTTTGTCATTACAGGTCAAGGCATATCGATACAGATGATGGCGTATCGGTACGGCCAGGCATAAAATTGGCTTAATAAAACTATGTGTATCGATGTGGTATAGGTGTATCAGTATGGATCTTTGTCACTAGAATTTGGGTGAAAAATAGTATCGATACAGTCTTAGGGTGTATTGGTACGAAGTCAACGTGGTCAACATATATCGGTACGAGCTTAGCTGTATCGGTACGGGATTGACATCCCCTGAATCTGGAAATCTGGAAATAAGCATGGTGTATCGATACAACCTATAGGGTATCGATACAATGTTAGTTAAATCTGTTATAAGGCATAACAACAGAATTTGGAAAGTTTACAAATTGGTCACTAATAACTATAAGGCCTAATTGGTTAGGATAACGATATCCGATAGTAACGAAACTTTACAGATTAATAATTGGTAAGTTTAATTACAAGTTGGTAATGAAGAATTCAAATTAGGGTCGCTAATTTGTAAAGTTTGTGATTTAGTCCCTAAGTTTGAAAAAGGTTAAAATTGACCCCGATTCTAATAAGACTAGTAACAAATAGGTTCGATAAGTCTTAATAATGACCAATAATATATTCCGAATAAGTTCCAAACTTCAATTCTTTCTTTCGATGTCTGAATAAGTTTCTAATAACACTTTTTGACATGGTTCTCTACCAGATCGGGAAGGGGGTGTTACATTTATGGTATCAGAGCCTAGGTTTAGTCGATTCTAGGACTAAACTGAAGCCCGTTACGAGTCTGTATATACTTATACCACCTATGAGTTATTTGTATACGATATCTATGACTTACAGCTTACACGATTCAATCTTTCTGTGTACTTAGATCTGAAAATGTCTGGACCTACTAATAAACGTGCTGTTAATGAACCAAACCCCAGTTCCTCCTTGACTTAGGGGGATAATCTCAGGGTCAAAGCTAGGCCTGAACAAGTTGGGCAGAATGACCCACTTCATCCTCCTCTGATGCCTGCAGCTCAGTAGGAGTATCTTATGTCAATGGCCGACATGATCAAACAAGTGGTCGTGTCTCTTCGACAAGAGCTGCTCCCTCAGCTTGCTAAAGCATCTCAATCTGCTTTGAGAGCCTCTATTGATAAACTCAAGCAATATTTGGTTTATACCTTCACCGACCAGGACCTGGATAATCCCAAAATTGCAGAATACTGGTTGGAGAATACTCTGAAAGTGCTGAATAAACAAATGAAGTGCCCTGAGGAGCACAAGCTAGAATGTGCCTTAGCCTTGATCGTTGAAGAGGCCCAGAGCTAGTGGGATACTGTAACCCTCACTGTCCCTGAACACTGAATTACATGGGAGTTCTTTCTCTAGGAGTTCCGTAAAAAGTACATCAGTGACCATTATATCGCTAAAAGGCATAAGAGATTCCTTCATCTGAGACAAGGGGGAAGACCTGTGGAGTAGTACATCCATGACTTCTACAAATATGCAAGATATGGTACCGAGATCATCCACACAGAGGAGGAAAAATGTTGGATGTTCATAGATGGCCTATGTGATGAATTACGCCCTCTCTTTGTTGCCTTAGAGATAGAGGACTTTCAGACTCTTGTCAATCGAGCCATCGCTACTAAAGCCTCCCAGAAGGCTTATGAAAGAAGAAAAGGGAACCAAGCCCAGTCCAAAAAGAGGTTTTGAGATGATTCCAAGCCTCCAATGCCTTAGAAGAAAGGAAGACAGCGTGACCAGAAGTCTGCCACTTTTTAGCAGTTGCCACAATCTGGCAATGTGCCAAAATTCAGTCTGCAGGGACATTTGTTGCTCGTACAGCTTCCATCAACAATATGGGCAGTTCTGCGAAGAGTTCTCAGATTCCTCTGTGTAAATTCTGCCAAAAGAGGCACCCGAGACAGTGCTATAGACAATCTGGATCCTGTCAGTGTCTGCAGAATCCTCACGCTCCTGCGTCCGTGGCTTCCAGAACAATCCTAGCAAAGGAAGGGGAACAAAGCAAGTGCCATCTGGATCTGCAGGGAGACCTCGCAACATCAATGCCCCTTCGGCTAGTCATGACCCTCAGACTTCAGCCCAGATGTTCCATGTTCAGGGTCGTGAGCAGGAGGATGATCCTGATGTGATTGCAAGTATGGTGGAATTATGTTCTGATCATGTTTATGCTTTAATAGATCTGTGGTCTATGCACTCTTTCATTAGTGCACATTTGATTGCAAAGTATGCCTTAGAATCAGAACCAGTCACTTCCGAGATTGTAGTCTCTAACCCACTAGGAGATAGTGTGGTTATCCCATGGATCTATAAAGCTTGTCCTCTAAGGATCCAAGGGATCCCATTTCTGGCTAATTTGATGGCCTTACCCATCCATGAGTTCGATCTCATCTTAGGCCTTGATTGGCTAGCTGAACATCAAGCCTAGGTAGACTATTCTAAGAATAAGTTATATCTCCGTGGACTCAGTAAGGAAAGAATAACCTTGATGAAATTCAAACCCGAGCCTAAGAAGACTCTTTTGTATGCCATGGGGTCTAAAGAAGACTTAAAGCTTGAAGAGGTACCAGTTGTGAAGGAGTTTTCCGATGTGTTTCTCGATGAACTTCCGGGACTCCCTCCCACCCGTGAAGTGGAATTCAAGATAGAAGTGCAACCTGAGACTACTCCAGTTTCTATTACTCCTTATAGAATGGCTCTGATAGAGTTAAGAGAACTAAAGGCCCAAATCCAAGAGCTTTTGGACAAGGGATTCATCCGACCGAGTTCCTCACCTTGGGGAGCACCGGTTTTGTTTGTAAAGAAGAAAGATAGATCAATGCGCTTATTGTTAAGTGTCTAAAAGTACTATTTTATTCACCCTTTTTATTCATATTATTGCTAGACTTAGGCTCATATTAGTTGCATTATTAGCCATTCATGCATGTTTGCATAGTTTCCTTGGTGGACAAGCTTGATTTCATATTTTGCTTAATTTTGTGGAAAAAGGGTGCTACCGATAGTTGTTTGTGTGTGTGCAGAATCACTTGCCTAAGCAAGGTTGGAACCAGTTGCCAAGGCAATACAAGAAGGAGATGCCAACGCAGTTTCCAAGGCAGTGCATAAAGGAGATGCCGAGTTAGTTGCCAGGGCAATTTTTGATAAGGGATAAGATGATATGGCAGTCAAAATTGATGACTGGATAAGCCCAAGATGACGTGGAGCAAAGTTAAATCCCAAAGGAGTTTGATTTCCATGAAGAGGTCAAAGAGAAATTAAATCCCAAGAAAATAGGAGAAGATCTAGAAGGAATTTAAATATAATAAAGAATTATATTCTTTTAAAGTATTTAATTTCAACTTAACTTCCTCCTCAAGAAAGACTTTGACCTAGCCATCTCCTATTTAAAGAAGACCAAGCCGTCAAACTCTAAGAGAGAGCGAAGGGGAGAGATTTCGACAAGGGCTTTCAACCATTCTTTATCTTTTTCATTCTTGTTCGATTAGGTTTATGTTAGGGATTCCTTGTTTTGTGTTTCTTTGGAACCTAGCCATGAACTAAATCTATTTGGCTAAGGTTATTGTGTTTTGTGGTTGTGAGATACAATTGGATTTTGTTTAGGTAATAAGAGTTGCACTTTCAATTCAAGGTTTACTCATTCTTGGTTTTTATTCTTGTTTGCGAGTGAATTGGGAGAGGATCTCGCAACTCTATATATTTATCTAATATCGGGAGAGTTAGATTCAAGAAACGAACGAGTATGGTCTTTATTCAATCTATTGATGGTGAAGATTAATCCGGCTTAGGAATAAGTTAAGGATTTCAACGGCTAAGACGAGCGCAAGATTGGTTGTTGTTCGCGCTTGATTCACGCAGGGATGTATTGTCAAGGCATGCACAATTAGCTAGACTTTCGACTTAGGGATAAGAAAAAACCATTAAAGAACGCTCTGCCGAGCCTTGAAGTTGCTGCCTAGCCGCCCAGTCAGTTGCCCAGGCAACCGCCGATTAGTTACCAAGGCAACTCCGCTGCGCAAGTTGCCACGACAACTGAGTTGCCCTTGCACTCTTTTACCAAGACGATCCAATTGGCTATCACACCTCAACTCGCGATAACCTGGCCTATTCCCTCTCTTTTGATTACATCTTATTTTACTTTATTGCTTTCTTAGTTTAGTTGTTAGTTAAAACTCCTACAATCACCTATTTGTGTTTTTACTTTTTACAGTACAAGAGATTGAATTCTTGAAGTGGCACAAATCCCTGTGGAGACGATATCTTTTATAATATAACTTACGACGTGTACACTTGCACATTTGCGGAGCACTTATTACGCGCAACAAGTTTTTGGTGCCGTTGCAGGGGATTGGCAATAGCAACTTTGTTTTTATTTTCTTGCACTTTTTATTTTTATTGTTTAAAGATTCGAAGGGCTAACAAACTTTGGTTTTGCATTGGTATATGACCAGGGCGAGACCAACTACATAAGAATATCCCTTTAATCCAGAAATCGAACGAACCTTGCAAATACTCAAACAAAGGTTAAGAGTAGCAATGGCTAATCAAGACGACAATATGAATCAGGATGTTCCAGCAGGAGGAGGAGTGATTCTTGTACGAAACAGAACTATTCGAGACTATCTTGAAGAAGTCTTGAAGGACTCAATCCAGGAGTTGTCACACCTGAAATTGAAGCCGACCACTTTGATTTGAAACCGGTGATGTTCAATATGATCAACACAATTGGGCAATTTGACGGCTCAACAACTGAAGATGCACGACAACATCTTAAATCTTTCCTCGAGATTTGCAATTCATTCAAAATACAAGGAGTCACCCCCTGATGTTTTACGACTAAGATTGTTCCCCTATTCACTGAGGGATAGGGCGAAAGCATGGTTGAATAGTATTCTTGCCGGATCAATAAGATCTTGGACCGATCTTTGTCTTGATTTCCATGCTCGATTTAATCCTACAAATTTGACTGATAAGCTTCGTAATGAAATTACTTCTTTTCTGCAGGCAAATGATGAATCCATGTACGAGGCTTGGGAGCGATATAGAGAACTTCTACACAAATGCCCCTACACGGATTCCCAGTGTGGACACAAGTAACAGTGTTTTACAACGCTGTGAATACACTAACAAGGATGATGCTAGATGCCTCGGCAAACGGCATACTTCTAGATAAGTCGCCAGAAGAAGCAATGCAAATTCTGAACAGGCTTGCCAAGAATGATTATCAGTTCCCATCTACTAGAAGATGAGGAGTTATAGACGCCAAGCCACAATACATGAACTAGGATCATCAGATTCAATTTTAGCACAATTGGCCACTCTAACCAAGATGGTCCAGAACATGCAAAAACCAAACAACATACAGGAGGTCAAGGTAATGGATTCCTTTTGTGAGTTATGTGGTGGTAACCATGATTCTTCTGAATGTATGCAGAATACGGAATATAGCTTTTATGTGGGGAATTACAACCGGAACAACAATGTAGTGTCCAACACATATAATCCAGCTTGGAAGAAGCACCCAAATTTTTTATGGAGTAATCCCAACAATGCTCTAAACCAGAACAATCAGAATGCACAAGCATCGGGATTCCAGCTGAATATGCCACATTAATAGTTATCGCAGCAACAATCGATAACATCTAATTTTTTGGAAAATTCTCTCAATACTTTTATGCTGAAAACTGAATCTTATATGGCTGAAAATAGTAACTTCATAAAAAGAACTGATTCTTTTATTAACAGGACCGAGATGAGATTGCAAAACCAAGAGGCGGCAATCAAATCATTGGAAACTCAAGTCGGACAATTTGGTCAAAACCTCAATACCAGACCGCAAGGAGGTTTACCCAGCGATACTGAAGTTTCAAGAGGAATTGGCCACGAGCAATGTAAGGCAATCACCACTAGAAGTGGCCGACAACTTAAGGAGGCTCAACCTCGCTCATCAAACAAAACTCCACAAAAAAACAAGATGAACTCAGCAGTAAAGCCTCAGATGCTGAACCAGGAAATGCCACGGCAACCCCAGTTGACGATGCCGCGGCAACCAACGATAAGCATGCCCGAAATGTGCATGCTGCGGCAACCAGCGATAAGGATGCCATGGTAACCCCAGTTGATGATGCCTCGGCAACTCTAGTTGCCCCAGTAATGATGTCAATGAGGTTCCGGACCAATGAAAGGATTGAAGATATCCGACTTCCACCACCAATCCCACAAAGGTTGAAGCAACAAAAGCAAGAATATCAATTCAAGAAGTTTCTTGATATCCTAAAGCAAGTCCATATCAACTTGCCATTGGTTGAGGCAATTGAACAAATGTCGAACTATGCCAAGTTTCTGAAAGACATTGTGTCCAAGAGAACAAGGTTATGAGAGTTTGAAACAGTTGCCACAACAGAGGGATGCATGGCCATGTTGCACAATCGCATGCCACCCAAGTTGAAAGATCCCGGAAGTTTCACAATACCATGTTCCATCGGAAACCACTATGTCGGGAAAGTATTATGTGACCTTGGAGAAAGCATAAACATGATGCCTAAATCGGTTTTCCATAAACTAGGAATGAGGAAGGAAAGACCTACAACAGTTATGCTACAGCTAGCCGACAGATCCTATGTGCATCCAGAGGGAAAAATCGAAGACATACTAGTAAAAGTTGATAAATTTATTTTTCCCGCTGACTTTATTGTTTTGGATTGTGAAGCAGATGAGCATGCACCTATCATTTCCTAGCAACAGGGAGAACCTTGATCGATGTTGAGAAGGGAAAACTCACAATGAGGGTGAATGACCAGCAAGTTAAACTAAATGTGTTCCAAACACTAAGACATGCCGATGATCTGGAAGAATGCCAACTTCTTCATGCCACGGCAGAATTTAACTTCGACGAGGAATTTAGTTGCCTCGGCAACTACATTGCCGATCAAGAGGAACCTGAGGAGTATGAAGAACCGATTGATGAGGAACAACAAGAAGAGGCAAATTGGTTAGTCAATCAACCAGGTACATACTTTGAACCATTGGATTACTCAGGTAAGGAAGGTAAACTCGAAAAGCCCTACATTGAACAACCACCGATTCTTGAGTTGAAACAGTTGCCAGGGCAACTAAAATATGCTTACTTGGGAACCGATAATACATTACCTGTAATTATTTCCTCTAATTTACAGCCTGAGCAGGAAAAGAAGCTGATCAACATGTTGATGCTACACAAAAAGTTAATAGGGTGGACAATTGCCGGCTTGAAGGGAATTAGCCTGGCAGTGTGCATGCATAAGATTTTGTTGGAAGATGATCACAAACCTTCGATTGAGGCTCAGAGGAGATTGAATCATGCCATAAAAGGGGTTGTAATGAAAGAAATCATCAAGTGGCTTGACGCTGGCATCATATACCCTATCTCTGATAGTACATGGGTAAGTCCGGTACAATCTATACCGAAAAAGAAAGGTATAACGGTGGTAAGTAATGAAAATAATGAACTCATTCCAACTAGGACTGTGACCGGTTGGAGGGTTTGTATGGATTACCGAAAGCTAAACAAAGCCACTAGGAAAGATCAATTCCCCTTACCCTTTATTGACCAAATGCTTGACTGTCTTGCAGGTAAACCCTTTTATTGTTTTCTTGATGGTTATTCAGGTTACAATCAAATTGCCATAGCACCAGAAGATCAAGAAAAGACAACCTTCACATGCCAATACGGTACTTATGCTTTTTGAAGGATGCCGTTCGGATTGTGTAATGCCTCGGCAACCTTCCAAAGATGCATGATGGCACTCTTTTCAGACATGGTAGAAGACTTCCTTGAAATCTTCATGGATGATTTTTTCGTATTTGGTAATGACTTCGACAATTGCCTCAGCAATTTAGAGAAGGTGTTGGCAAGATGTGAAGAATCTGATTTAGTCTTTAATTGGGAGAAGTGTCATTTTATGGTAAATGAAGGAATTGTGCTCGGACACAATATTTCATCCAAGGGAATTGAAGTAGACAAAGCCAAGGTGGACGTGATCGAGAGATTACCCCCACCAAGTTTTGTTAAAGGAATCTAAAGCTTTCTTGGACATGCAGGTTTTTACAGGAGGTTCATTCATATTTTTTCTAAAATTACTAAACCCTTGTGCAATTTGCTTGAACAGGATAAAGTCTTCAATTTTGATGATTCTTGCGCCCAAGCATTCGAAACTCTAAAGGAAAAGCTTGCCTCGGCACCCATTGTCGTTCCACCCGATTGGACGCTACCTTTTGAGCTTATGTGTGATGTAAGTGATTTTGCGGTAAGAGCAATCCTAGGCCAACGCACAGGTAAGACCTTTCATGTGATATACTACGCTAGTAAAACTCTTAATAGCGCTCAAGTGAATTACACAACAACGGAGAAAGAGTTACTAGCCATAGTTTTCGCATTTGACAAGTTTCGATCCTATTTGATTGGTACAAAGGTAATTGTCCATATAGACCATTCGGCAATTAAGTATCTATTGCTAAAAAAGATGCCAAACCTCGTTTGATTCGTTGGATATTGCTTTTACAAGAGTTTGACATTGAAATTAAGGACAGAAAAGGAACAGAAAATTAAGTGGTTGATCACTTATCACGCTTAGAACGCAATAAGGAGGAGGATGGGGATTTAGAGATATGCGATGCATTCTCGGATGAGCAACCGTTAGTTTCCTCGGCAACCACAGATGCGCATGCCTTGGCAACCCTCGATGCCTTGGCAACTCTAGACGCGCATGCCTTGCCAACCCTTGACGCGCATACCTCGACAACTTCAGACGCGTATGCCTCGTCAACCACTAATGTGCATGCCTCGACAATCCTTGATGCGCATACCGTAGCAACTCTAGACGCGCACGCCTCGGTAACTATGGAATCAGTTGCCACGACAACACATGCCTCGGCAATACCCTGGTACTCAGATTTAGTTAATTTGCTTTTTTGGGGTATTTTACCTTATGGCCTTACTCACCAAGGGAAGAAGCGGTTCTGCCATGATGCTAAGCATTACTTTTGGGATGAGCCTCTTTTGTTTAAATAATGTGCAGATCAGGTTATACGCCGATGTGTCCCTGAAGAGGAGCAGCAGAATGTACTCCGACAATGCCATCATTCACACTATAGAGGACATTTTGGAGGAACACGTACCGCGGCCAAAGTTTTGCAATCCGATTTGTATTGGACAACACTGTACAAAGATGCCCAAGAGTTTTACAAGCAATGTGATCATTGCCAAAGGACGAGCAATATCTCTAGACGACATGAGATGCCGCTCCAAAACATCCTTGAGGTGGAATTGTTCGATGTATGGGGGATCAATTTTATGGGACCTTTCCCATCTTTCTTCGGGAACCTCTACATTCTACTTACCGTCGACTACATGTCTAAATGGGTTGAGGCAGCTGCAGTTCCCACCAACGATTCTAAGACCGTGCAACGATTCTTGCAGAAAAATATATTTACACGGTTTGGGATACCGAGAGCAATTATCAGTGATGAAGGCAAGCACTTTGACAACAGACTTATTGCCAAGATGTTGCAACGCTTCGAAGTGTCACACAAAATTGCCACGGCATATCACCCACAAACCAATGGGAAAGCAGAAATTTCCAACCAGGAATTGAAGGGTATACTCGAGAAAGTTGTAAATCCCTCTAGGAAGGATTGGTCAATAAGACTAGATGATGCACTTTGGGCATATCGCACTGCATTCAAAACACCCGTAGGTATGTCTCCCTTCCGACTTGTCTATAGCAAAACATGCCGTCTACTTGTGGAAATCAAGCACAAAGCATATTAGGCAATCAAGACCGTGAATATAGATTGGGAGAGTGCCGGACAAAAGCGTTTACTAGATCTTAACGAGATAGAAGAATTTCGCACACGCACCTATGACAATGCACGAATCTACAAGGAGAAAACAAAGCAATGGCATGACAAGAAACTATTGTCGCGGCAATTCACGCCAGGGCAACTGGTTGTCTTATTCAATTCTCGGCTAAAACTTTTCCCGGGAAAACTGAAATCAAGATGGTCGGGACCATTCAAAGTTGTCAAACCGTTCTCCCATGGTGTCGTGATAATCAAGTCCATCACTGACGAACATGAATTCAAAGTTAACGGACAAAGATTGAAGCACCACAACGGTGCCCATGTCGAACGTAACAAAGAAGTGGTCACCTTAGGAGATGCATGCGCATGCTCTCCTTTCAATATTTTCTTTTTTTTTATTTTTTTGAACTATTTAATTTTTTATTTATTTTTATTTATTAATTTCGGTTATTTTTTAGGATAAATTTATTTATTTTCTTTAAAATTAAGACTACATCTTTCTTTCATATTTATCTAATTGTTTTTAAATTTTAGGTTTAAGAATTTCTTTGCACATCTTTATTTATTTTCTTTTATTAGTTTATCTTTAATTTTAATCCTTATTTTTTTGTTTTTGAATAGTAGGAAAAGAGTTCAAGATAAAGAGGATTTTGATTCAAGAAGGAAGCTTCTTCAACAAGGAAACTAATGGGCTAAATCTAAGGCTTATATTAAGCCTCCAACTTACCCTAAATAAACACTACATAGCCGGCCAAACCCTTCCCCAAATCCCCTAGCCGTCCCCTTCCCCCAATCAAAACCCTTGTTTTCTTTCTTTCCAATTAATCTCACCCACCATATTTACTACCTATCTTTTCTATTTAACCCATCACCCTTAAATTCCAAGATCATCCATGGCATCCAAAATCGAATTTTTGGTTAATCCAAGTTCCTCCAAAGAACCAAGATACAAGAAGTTTGCTACACCGGTGGTTCAAGAAAGATTTCACTCCAAGTTTGAAAGCCGAAAGATTTGCGAAGAACAAGGCTTAGAATACTCCAACTCTCATCAAGATTTCGGCCTTGAACCATTCATATTCCAAAGGATTGCACATTAAAAGTAGCAAATCTTTTGCCATCAATCGGAACCACGTAACATCTCATGGGTAAGAGAATTCTATGCTCACTCACCTAACCCGGATAATCCTTATGTTTTTGTTCGTGACAAGGCTATACTCATAAGCCCCGAAAGCATCAACACCTTTTACGGGCTCTACGTTGAGAAGGACGAGCATCAAGCCTTTTTTGATCAACTCACGCCCAAGCAACTCGACAAGGTGCTTCAAAAACTCACTCTACCGGGAACTCATTGGAACGACGGTAAATACAAGGGCATGGTAAATTGCCTTTGGCTTAAACCCGAGGCAAAATTATGGAATAAGTTTGTTAAAACTTCTTTAATACTCACAACACACAATACCACCGTTGATACACCTCGTCTTTTGCTCACACATTCTATCTTGCATAATCGCATCATTAACATTGGAAAAATTATTTGTTATGAGATTTTTGTATGTAGCACAAAAGACAAGGGTTCTCTTTTCTTCCCTTGCTTAATTTCCAATCTTTTCAAGGACATGTATGTCCCAAGTGAGTCCACTGATAAAAAGGCCCTACCAAAGTCCGGTTGGAATCGAGCACAAATCTGAAAGCTAATGGGAGAGGCACCGGTAAAATCCCCAACGCCTTCAATTACTGCGGCAACTCTTACCGCCTCGGCAACCCCTAATGCCCAAGCAACTGATGCCCGGGCAACTCGGCCAGCAACCCCAGGACAACTTGAAGCACTCTTACAACCGTTGGAGAACCGCCTTAGGCAAATTGAAGACCGACAACTAATGTTCATGCAGTACATGAAGGATCACAAAAATGCCATCACCCAAGTCATCCTGGAAAAGTACCTGGACAGGCGCGTGTCGTTCCCCATTTTTCCTGCCGAAATCCTTGCCACGGCAACCAATGAAGCAGTTACCACAGCAACTACAACAGATGATGCCACGGCAACCTACACTGCGTCTGCCCAAGCAGTTGCCACTGCACCAACACTGAAGATGTCGCGGCAACCAAAGCCAAAGTCGCCCCGGCAACCACTGCAAAAGCCAAAGGTAAAGCGTCTATGCCCGAATCAACTCGTACTGAATCATTATCCGATTTTTTAGATTCGGATAAGTCATCCATTGCAGCAACAAAGACCGCACCAATCGAATCCTCCAAGCCCAAGCGAAAGGCCAATGACATTGATAATGAGGACACCCCCGTACGAGGATCGATTCCACCATTGGCAACAAGAAAGCAACCACCACATTCAAGCAAAAGAATCAAGACAACGGCCAAAAAGAAACTAATCATCCATGACGACGAACTCTCGGAGTAAGTCCTCGTTTGCATTTTACTTTTCTTTATTATTATTTTTATTTTTATTTTCCTTTGTTGAGTGCATTGAGGACAATGTCTCACTCGAGTTTGGGGGGATTGTTATTAGTTAGTTACCATGTTTAGTTGCATTCATCTTAAGTATTGCATTTAGGATACATAAATTGCTTGCCATGCCTTTAGTTGGAACAAGAATTGCCTAGATTTGATGAATATCTGATGATGACTTTGCCAATGCACTTAATTGATAGAATTTTTTATTCTAGGATAACTGTGGAAACACTTAGAATCACACTATGATGCTAAACTTGATGAAACACTATTGTGGCTTGATTGATTTAAGGAATTCTAGCGAACTTAGGTTGATAGTTAAAAAATTGGGGGATTAGAATAAAAATTCGATGAATGCTAGAGGTGCCCAAAATTGGCTCTAGTATGTGTTTAAAATTGATCGCTAGAGGTGCCCGAAACCGACTCTAGTCGAATAAAAAAATTATTATTAACTTAAGAAAACTAAAAAACACTAGAGGTGCCTAAAACTGGCTCTAGTTAAAACATGTTAAAAGAACCCAAGGAAGTGATTTGAAAACCTCTTGTTTGCATAGAATCCAAAAAATCAACTTGCACACAACTCCGCACACACTCACAAGCATTATAGTTTAATTCCGAGTAACTCTTAAGTTTTCCAAAAAATGAAAAGCCAATCATACTTTGTGCCACGGTTCTGAGAATTGAAATCAAGTTCAAATCTAAGTTTGTGAAAATTGAAGTCTTGGCGGGTAATTATTAGTTTGCATTGCTTGAGGACAAGCAATAGTTCGAGTTTGGGGGTGTGTTAAGTGTCTAAAAGTACTATTTTATTCACCCTTTTTATTCATATTATTGCTAGACTTAGGCTCATATTAGTTGCATTATTAGCCATTCATGCATGTTTGCATAGTTTCCTTGGTGGACAAGCTTGATTTCATGTTTGCATAGTCATGACCCTCATACTTCAGCCCAGATGTTCCATATTCGGGGTCGTGAGCAAGAGAATGATCCTGATGTGATTACAGGTATGGTGGAATTATATTCTGATCATGTTTATGCTTTAATAGATCTGTTCTCTATGCACTCTTTCATTAGTGCACCTTTGATTGCAAAGTATGCCTTAGAATCAGAACCAGTCACTTCCGAGATTGTTGTCTCTAACCCACTAGGAGATAGTGTGGTTATCCGATGGATCTATAAAGCTTGTCCTCTAAGGATCCAAGGGATCCAATTTCTGGCTAATTTGATGGCCTTTTCCTTCCATGAGTTTGATCTCATCTTAGGCATTGATTGGCTAGCTGAACATCAAGCCTAGGTAGACTACTCTAAGAAGAAGTTATCTTCGTGGACTCAGTAAGGAAAGAATAACCTTGATGAAATTCAAACCTGAGCCTAAGAAGACTCTTATGTATGCCATAGGGTCTAAAGAAGACTTAAAGCTCGAAGAGGTACTAGTTGTGAAAGAGTTTTCCGATATGTTTCTCGATGAATTTTCGAGACTCCCTCCCACCCATGAAGTGGAATTCGGGATAGAAGTGTAACCTAGGACTACTTCAGTTTCTATTACTCCGTATAAAATGGCCCTTATAGAGTTAAGAGAACTAAATACCCAAATCTAAGACCTTTTGGATAAGGGATTCATCCGAACGAGTTCCTCACCTTAGGGAGCACCGATTTTGTTTGTAAAGAAGAAAGATGGATCAATGCGCTTATTGTTAAGTGTCTAAAAGTACTATTTTATTCACCCTTTTTATTCATATTATTGCTAGACTTAGGCTCATACTAGTTGCATTATTAGCCATTCATGCATGTTTGCATAGATCCCTTGGTGGACAAGCTTAATTTCATATTTTGCTTAATTTTGTGGAAAAATGGTGCGATAGTTGTTTGTGTATGTGCAGAATCACTTGCCTAAGCAAGGATGGAACCAGTTGCCAGGGCAATACAAGAAGGAGATGCCGACGTAATTGCCAAGGCAATGCATGAAGGAGTTACTGAGTTAGTTGCCAGGGCAATTGTTGATAAGGGATAAGATGATATGGCAGTTGAAATTAATGACTAGATAAGCCCAAGATGATGTGGAGCAAAGTTAAATCCCAAAGGAGTTTGATTTCCATGAAGAGGTCAAAGAGAAATTAAATCCCAAGAAGATAGGAGAAGATCTAGAAGGAATTTAAATATAATAAAGAATTATATTCTTTTAAAGTATTTAATTCCAACTTAACTTCCTCCTCAAGAAAGACTTTGACCTAGCCATCTCCTATTTAAAGGAGACCAAGCCGTCAAACTCTAAGAGAGAGCGAATGGGAGAGATTTTGACAAGGGCTTTCAACCATTCTTCATCTTTTTCTTCCTTGTTCGAATAGGTTTATGTTAGGGATTCTTTGTTTTGTGTTTCTTTGGAACCTAGCCATGGACTAAATCTATTTGGCTAAGGTTATTGTGTTTTGTGGTTGTGAGATACAATTGGATTTTGTTTAGGTAATAAGAGTTTGCACTTTCAATTCAAGGTTTACTCATTCTTGGTTTTTATTCTTGTTTGCGAGTGAATTGGGAGAGGATCTCACAACTCTATCTATTTATCTAATATCGGTAGAGTTAGATTCAAGAAACGAATGAGTATGGTCTTTATTCAATCTATTGATGGTGAAGATTAATCTGACTTAGGAATAAGTTAAGGATTTCAACTGCTAAGAGGAGTGCAAGATTGGTTGTTGTTCACCCTTGATTCACGCAGTGATGTATTGTCATGGCATGCACAATTAGCTAGAGTTTCGACTTAGGGATAAGAAGAAACCATTGAAGAACGCTCTGTCGAACCTTGAAGTTGCTGCCCAGCCACCCAAATAGTTGCCCAGTCAGATGCCCAAGCAACTATCGATTAGTTGCCAAGGCAACTCCGCTGCGCAAGTTGCCACGGCAATTGAGTTGCCCTTGCACTCTTTTTCCAAGACGATCCAATTGGCTATCAAACCTCAACTCACGATAACCTAGCCTATTCCCTCTCTTTTGATTACATCTTCTTTTACTTTATTGCTTTATTGGTTTAGTTGTTAGTTAAAACTCCTACAATCACGTATTTGTGTTTTTACTTTTTACACTGCAAGAGATTGAATTCTTGAAGTGGCACCAATCCCTGTGGAGACGATATCTTTTATACTATAACTTGCGACGTGTACACTTGCACAATTGCGGAGCACTTATTACGCGCAACACTTATGCATTGATTATGGTCAGTTAAACAAGGTGACCATCAAGAACAAGTATCCGTTACCGAGGATCGATGATCTCTTTGATCAATTGAAAGATGTTTCTGTCTTCTCTAAGATAGATTTGCGACCCAGATACTATCAAATGCAAGTGAAGGAGTCTGACATTCCAAAGACTGCCTTCCGAGCTAGATATGGCCACTATGAATTCCTAGTGATGCCATTTGGGCTTACGAATACACCTGCAGCCTTCATGGATTTGATGAACCATGGATTCTGGCCTTACCTAGATAAGTTCATGTTGGTTTTCATAGATGACATCCTAATTTATTCAAAAGATGCCACTACTCATGAAGAACATCTCTGGATTGTACTTTAGACTCTCTAAGAGAAACAATTGTACTCCAAATTCAGCAAATGTGAATTCTGGCTATCCGAATCATATTTTCTTGGCCATGTGATCTCTTCTACGGGAATCCAAGTTGACCCAAAGAAGATTCAAGCAATCCTTGATTGGATTCCTCCGGAGAATGTTGGAGAAGTTCGTAGTTTTTTTGGCCTTGCAGGCTACTACCGTAGATTCGTTAAATGGTTCTCATAGATTGCTGCACCCTTGACGAAGCTTCTCCGTAAGGAAACTCCTTTTGTATGGTCAGTGGATCAGCAAAGGAGTTTTGATCAGCTTAAGCAAGTCCTTACTCATGCTCATATCTTGGTGCAACTTGAGTCAGGTAAAGACTTCACTATGTATAGTGATGTATCCCACCTGGGATTAGGTTGTGTACTGATGCAAGAAGGCAAAGTCATAGCTTATGCTTCATGTCAGCTCAAACCAAACGAGCTGAACTATCCGACACATGATTTGGAGTTGGCCGCCTTGTGTTTGCCTTAAAGATCTAAAGACACTGCCTTTATGGTGAGAAGTGTTATTTGTACACTGATCACAAAAGTTTGAAGTATATTCTCACTCAGAAAGAGTTGAACCTCCGTCAACATCGGTGGATGGAGCTTTTGAAAGACTATGATTTGGTCATTGATTACCATCTTGGCAAAGCCAATGTTGTGGCCGACGCTCTTAGTCGAAAGCCTACTCCCTCTTTGAGATGCATGAACGCTCATTTTTTACTCAAGAAGTATGGCAAGTTGTTGGCCGAACTGAGAGTTCAATCAACCATTGTATCCAGAATTAAAGCACTCCAAGAAAACGATGAGGAGTTGCAACCTCTCATTGCTAAGGTCAAGGAAAACACAGATACTGACTTTGCTATGAATTCTGAAGGCTTGTTATGTTTCCGCAATCGTATCTATGTGCTCGATGATGATGATCTTCAGAATCAAATTCTAAGTGAAGCTTATTTTAGCCCTTTCTCTGTTCATCTGGGAGCTATCAAGATGTACAAAGATCTAAAAGAGCTATATTGGTGGTCCGGTATGAAAAATGAGATCACGGACTTCATGGCAAGGTGTTTGACTTGCCATCGAGTCAAAGCTGGGCACAAGGTGCCTACTAGTCTTCTATAGCCTATCGTGCTTCTATAGTGGAAATGGGAGCGTATTATGATGGATTTCATAAGTGGTTTTCCAATGACTTCAAAAAAGAATGATTCTATTTGGGTCATTATGGACCGATTCACTAAATTTGCTCATTTCCTTCCAGTGGGAATGGATCTCAATTTGCCTAAGCTCGCGGAGTTGTACATCTGTGAAGTCATCCGTTTACACAGAGTTTTAGTATCTATCATTTCTGATCGTGATCCATGTTTTGCATCTCAATTTTGGGAACTCGAGTGTACCTAAGCACTACTTTCTATCCTCAAACCGACGGTCAATCTGAAAGGGTTATTTAGGTAACCTTATATATTCCTTTGATTCGTGAGTATAAGTAACCCGTATGAATTCTGATTCTTCCTTGTAGATTCTGGAAGATATGCTCTGAGCTTGTGTTATCGACTTTGGGGATACGTGGGAGAAATCTCTACCCTTGGTCGAATTTGCTTACAACAACAGTTACCAAGCTTTGATCTAAATGGCTCCGTACGAAGCTCTATACGGAAGAAGATGTAGAACTCCTCTTTGTTGGACCGAACTCAGTGAAGGCAATATACTAGGTCCTGACTTACTTCGAGAAACCAAAAAAATGACAACCATTATTCGTGGTCGAATTAAGGTCGCCTTCAACTGACAGAAGTCCTATGTTGATCTGAAGAGAAGGGATATTCAGTACGAGGTTAGTGAGAAGACCTTCCTCAAAGTGACTCCGTAGAAGAAGATCCTTCGTTTTGGGAGAAAGGGTAAACTAAGTCCTCGTTTCATTAGCCCATTCAAAGCGATCAAAAAAGTTAGACCTGTTGCATACCGATTAGCCCTCCCCAAGGAGTTAAGTCAGATCCACAACGTCTTTCATGTATCTATGTTACGCAAGTACCGGTCGGATCCTTCCCACGTGATCGAGCTGGAATCCGTGGAGATTCAATCCAATTTGACGTACGAGGAAGAACTTGTGTAGATCCTCGCATGAGAAGTCAAAAGACTTCGTAACAAGTTTGTGCCCTTAGTGAAGGTTCTTTGGAGAAGCCACTCGGTTGAAGAGGCAGCGTGAGAACCTGAAGAAACTATGCAAAAGCAGTATCCACAGCTCTTTGCTTGATGTGAAAATTCGAGGACAAATTTTCTTAAGAGGGAGAGTTGTCACATCCCTAAAATCGGCCTAGTCAGAATTTGGTCAATGAGTGGAAGTTTTGAATCTGATATGCAAAATATTGTAATAGTTGACCTTTGTACCCTTCTTTTATAATAAAATCACGTCTTGGTCCCCTTTGAATGGTTTAGGTATTCCTTGTATGAAATTTAAAGCCAAATTGCAAATTTTGAGCTAGGCGTACCGATACGGTCAATCCAGTATCAATACGGTCTAACTGTTAATAACAGACTTACCTATTTTAGCGATAGCGTATCGATACGACCATGAGTGTATCGATATGAGTATCCTGTTCAAATCTGTTTGAAGCTCAAATTAAAGAAAATAGGAAGCTAGGTGCTGAGTCACCTCCTAGCTTGCCTCCTTCACGTGAGAACCATCAGAAAATGTGACTTTTATCAATAATCAAAGGGTGGAAAAAGCATTGGCCATTGGATTGAGCAAACCCTTGTCTTAAGGAAATCATCTTATTGGCCAAGAAATATGTGGGAAATGATTAAGGAGGATTAAGGGGTTTTTAAATAAAGCAAAAGAAAGTTTTCCTCTTGTTGCTTGAACCTCCCAAACATCAAAACACAACCATCGTCTTTCACTAAGCACACACCACCATTTTCATCTTCAAGCTCAAGATAAGCAAGCACCTCGGTTCCATCCTTGACCCTTGATCAACTTCGATACACCGTTTGAAAGCCCACAACTCGGTAAGTAAAACCCCTAAGCTAATTCAACGATTCCATGATTCCTCAAGGTTTAATCTTGGGATTAGGTTTTCAATGTTAAAGTAGAAGCTCAGGGGTTAGGAAGCTAATTTTTTTTATTCCGATGTTATCTACAAGTTTTGGTAAGCTTGGAATATGTTTCCGAATCCTTAGATGAATTCTGATGTAAACCCTAATTTTTGAGCTAGCTCAAATATTGGAGAAGGATCCCTTATCATCTCTAAAGGAAGCTAGGCACAACGGAGTTGTAATCCGAGAACCTCGTAATCAAGGTGAGTGTAGTAGTGTCAAGGGATAGGCGAGGAGCCATCCCGTTGCATTCGTTTATGTCATAATTACATTTCGTTTAAAGGCTCACATAGAGCAAACATGTGTGGATGCTAACGGCTAGCATGGTAAGCCTTCGATACAGTTGATATGGGTAAGTTCATGTACTATGTTTGAAATATGCTATATGTGAATCCGATATGAATATGCTATATGTGAATCCGATATGAATATGCAATGAATATGCTATGATATGATCCGCATAAAGAGCTAAGGCTCAATTCTGATTCCGATATGCCATGGCCTACGGGCATAAACGTAAGCTATATTATGAAATATGTGTAACCTTGGACATTTGTGAGTTTTAGATATAATTGGCATGCCATAGGGTTAATTGAGCTCGTATAAGTAAGGGATTGGACTACGGTCCGGGGCTACGGCCTATATGTAGGGGTGATAAGGATGGATTGTGTAAGGGATACTATCTGGAGCTACGGCTCAAGGCTACGGCCTATTTTCCGTTATATGTGGCTATGGCCTATTTTCCGATATATGTATGGTGTAAAGGGGAATCCACGTATCCATTTGTTACATTTTCCAAGGGAATTAATATGTGTTAAGCTTTGCTATGTTTATGTGAAAATATGATAAATGACTTAAGCACGAGACTTACGTGATTAGTAGTTTAATTATGATATTTGAGTGTGATGTTATGTTATTCATGACCATAGTATGCCATTCATGTCATTTAATTGTTTTACACTTGTTATGACTACCTCACTAGGCTATGTAAGACTAACATATGTGTGTGTCTCATGCATTTCAAGATCCTAAAGCTTTCCGGACATCGATCATGTATTTTGCGGTTGCAAGTCACTCCCACTACTATATGTATGTCTACTTTTGTTTCCGAACTCCTAGTAGGGTGGCATAAGGTTTAAACGCTTTATAATAGCTTATTTTGATGTGGTTGTGTAAGCATAATAGTACCTAGGTGTTGTATGTGTGATATGGAATGTTTTGAGTTTAGTAAATTGGTTAAAATGAGCTTAAAAGCCCTAATTGATAAAATCTTAGTAAATGGATTCGAAACGCTTTAAAATTTGTCATGCTATTAGAATTAATGTTTTTAAGGTTGCTGGTAAAATTTGATAAATTTTGAATATCGTTTGGATGGGTAAATCGAATAAAAACCAGTAAAATTTTGTTATTATAGGTTAAGGTGTATCGATACGGGTGATGGCGTATCGATACAGGTGATGGCGTATCGGTACGGCCAGTAATAAAATTGTCTTAATAAAACAAGGTGTATCGATGCAGTATAGGGGTATCGGTACGGATCTTCGTCACTAGAATTTGGGTGAAAATTGGCATCGATACGGTCTTAGGGCGTATCGGTACGGAGTCAACGCGGTCAACGTGTATCGGTACGGGATTGACATCCCTTGAATCTGGAAATCTAGAAATAAGCATGGTGTATCGATATGGCCTATAGGGTATCAATACAGTGTTAGTTAAATCTGTTATAAGGCATAAAAACAGAATTTGGACAGTTTACAAATTGGTCACTAATAACTATACGGCCTAATTGATTAGGATAACGATATCCGATAGTAACAAAATTTCACATATCAATATTTGGTAAGTTTAATTACAAGTTGGTAATGAAGAATTCGGATTAGGGTCGCTAATTTGTAAAGTATGTGATTTAGTCCCTAAGTTTGAAAAAGGTTAAAATTGACCCTGATTCTAATAAGACTAGTAACGAATAGGTTCGATAAGTCGTAAGAATGACCAATAATATATTCCGAATAAGTTCCAAAATCTGATTCCATCTTCTGATCTCCGAATAAGTTTATGATAACACTTTCCAACCCAATTCTCTACAAGACCGAGAAATGGGTGTTACATTATGCCTGGCTGTACCGATACGCCATCACCCGTATCGATACGCCTTGACCTATAATGACATAATTTTACTAGTTTTTATTCGATTTACTCATCCAAACGATATTCAAATTTTACCAGAATTTACCAGAAAGTTATAAATCCATATTTTTAATAGCATATAAAATTTTAGGCTATTCCGAATTTATTTACTAGGATTTTACCTTTTCGTGCATTAAAGCTGATTTTAGCTAGATTGCTAAGTCCAAAACACACCAAAATGCACATACATCACCTAGACACTATCAGACTTATACAAACGTACCAAAATAGGTCATTGCAACTTATCTAGTCTTATGCCACCTTACTAGGAGTTCGGAAACAAAGTAAACAAACATATGCTTGCAGAGTGAGTGACTTGCAACCGCAAAATACACGATCGATGTCCGAAAAGCTTTAGGATCCTGAAATGCATGAGACACACATATGTTAGGCTTACATAGCCTAGTGAGGTAGTCATAACAATCGTAAATCAATTAAGTGACATGAATGGCATATTATGGTCATGCATAACATAGCATCATACTCAAATATCATAATTACACTATTAATCGCATAAGTCTCATGCTTAAGTCATTTATCATACATTCACATAATCATAGTAAAACTTAACACATATTAATTCCCTTGGACAATGTAACAAATGGATACGCGGATTCCCCTTTACACCACACATATATCGAAAAATAGGTTGTAGCCACATATAATGGAAAATAGGCTGTAGCCTTGAGCCGTAGCTCCAGATAGTATCCTTACACAATCCATCCTTATCTCTTCCACATATAGGCCGTAGCCCTAGACCGTAGTCCAGTCCCTTACTTATATGAGCTCAAATAACCCTATGGCATGTCAATTGTATCCAAAACTTACAAATGTCCAGGGTTATACATGTATCATCATAAAACTTACTTTTATGCCCGTAGGCTATAGCATATCGAAATCGAAATTGAACCTTAGCTCCTTATACGAATCATATCATATATGTACCATATCATAACATATTGATAGCATATTCATATCGGATTTACATATAGCATATTCATATCGGATTCACATATAGCATATTCGTAGCATATTCATATCGGATTCACATATAGCATATCCGTAGCATATTCATATCGGATTCACATATAGCATATTTCAAACATAGTACATGAACTAACCCATATCAACCGTATCGAAGACTTACCATGCTAGCCGTTAGCATCCACACATGTTTGCTCTATGTGGGCCTTTAAACCAAACACAATTATAACATAAACGAATGCAACGGGGTGACTCTTTGCTTATCCCTTGACACTACTACACTCACCTTGATTACGAGGTTCTCGAATTACAACTTCGTTGTGCCTAGCTTCCTTTGGAGGTGACAAGGGATCCTTCTCCAATATTTGAGCTAGCACAAAATTAGAGGTTACATTAGAATTCTTCTGACAGATTTGGAATCATACTTCGAGCTTACTAAAGCTTGTAGGCAACATCGGGATATCGAAATTAACTTCCTAGTTCATGGGCTTTCCTTTGAACATAGAAAACCTAATTTTGAAATTAAACCTCAATAAATGATGGAATTAACAAATTGATATAGGGATTTTACTCACCGAGTTGTGGGCTTTCAAATGGAGTATCGAAATAAAATGAAGGTTGAAGGTTGCACCGAGGTGCTAGCTTAGCTCAAGCTTGAAGATAGAAACGGTGGTGTGAGCTTGTTAGAAGACAAGAGTGAGATTTGAAGTTCGGTTGGTCAAAGGCAAAAGATGAAAGCTTTCTTTTTCTCATTCATATTAAGGGAGCCAACCTTAATTATTAACTCACCTACTTAGCAACCAATAGGAAGCTTACCTTCCCTTAAGGGTTTGCTAAGCCCAATTTACAATCTCTTCAATGTCATCCCTTATGACTATAGGGTAATCAATTGCCCTCTTGATCTAAGGAATCCCACGTGAAGGGGTGGCAATAAGTAGGTGAATCACCACCTACTCCTTTTTCTTTAATTTAGGCTTTAAACAGATTCGAAACAGGGGACCCGTATCGATACACTCATGACCGTATCGATACGCCCTCACTAAAACATGTAAGTTAGTTATTGACAGTTAGACCGTATCGATACTGGCTTGACCGTATCGGTACGCCTAGCTCAAAATTTGCAATTTGACTTTGAATTTCATACAAGGAAGACTTAAACTATTCAAATGGGACCAAGATGTGATTTCATTATAAAGGAAGGGTACAAAGGTCAACTATTACAACATTTTGCACATCAGATTCAAAATTTCTGTTCATCGGAACCAAATTCCACTAGGTCGGTTTTAGGGATGTGACATCTTTTACAATCATCTTATGATTGATCTTTGGGCATACTCAAACACCGTACTAATACGCCCTTAGGCATACCGATACAATTTTTCAATGACTTTTTCCTCAGATTCTAGTGAGCAAAATTGGTACCGATACTATTCGGATAGTACCGGTACGCCTTTGTAAAATAAGCTTTATGTACCAATACGCCCTTTCGAGTATCGATACCCCTTTGTACAACGGCTCTTTCTTCTTTTAGCAGCTACCAATACGGCAGCCCGCGTACCGATACTAAGGGTTGGTAGACAACATTTATTGCGGGAAAAATAGTCTCCAACGGCTATATTGATGATCTTAACTACCCAGACGGTTAGAAATCAATGAGAGGGTATTTAAACAAGTCTCCAAAGCTACAACAACAACAATCGAACCATTGAACAAGTTTTAAGCATTCAAGCACAAATTCAACCATCTTTGAGCTATTAGTGTCAAATCTTTGTAACCTACTTGAGTGGTCTTTATTGTAATCATTTTATTCAAGTTTTGGGTTGTGAGTGAACTTGTAATTTTGGCAAACAAAATACCTTTGATAGGATTTTTAGTCTGTATTAATTTTCTTGTAAAAAGAGAGTTTGATCAAAGCTTTGGGTAGAAAGCTTTGATTGTGTAAAGGGTTGCCTCCTTAGCCTAGAAAAGGGGAAGAAATTCATAGTGAATTTGTTGAAAATCCTTAGTGGGAAGCTAAGGTAGTGGATGTAGACCTTGTTAGAAAGTTGAACCACTATAAATCCCTTGTGTCTCATTTTTATCTTTCAGTATTGCTTCCCTTCATTTTTTAAATTGCCAATTCACCCCCTCTTGGCCAAATCACTTTGATTGATCATCCTAACAGACATCTCCATATCAATGATAATATTTTGTCATCAATCAACTACATATTAGTCTTAATATATTATTGTTATCAATGCCCACAATAATACTCGACTAAATACATTTAAGAATAATCTTATTTTCTAAGGACTTTATTATAATTTAGTTTATTTATATATGCGCAGAATAATAACTGAAATAATAATAATGACTTTATATTAATAAACAAGATAAAATAAGTATGTTTTTTACAATCATCTTATGATTGGTCTTTGGGCATACTCCAATAGTTGATGCCTTGAGATAGGTGATCTAAGATCTCTAGCTAGTGTAGGCTAGACGATAACTCATAGATAATGAAGCCTTATCTATGCTCTCTAGACTATATTATCTTGCGTGCTTATTTTATGATAATCAGGAATTGTGGAAGAGTAGAAATGTACCACTAAGCTTTGTTAGCTCAGCGTGCGGATGTGTTATTTTTTCATGCGTAGGTTGCTAGAACACCCTTTGGAGGAGCTCATCGACAAGGATTTCCCAATGTTGTATTCGCTTCAAAGTACAGTACTTGTTATTTTAGTTTAGGCTAATGTATTTATAGAACCTTACTCATGTTGAGTCTGTAACTCTATTTGAAATATTATTTTGGTTTATGATGTTTTAAATTCAGAGCTCTTGTTTTGTAAACGTATTTAAACACCACTACAAAAAAATGTACATATACCGACGCTTGGTTATACCGACGGAAAACATATTTGTCGCTAAAAGTATAAAACTATTACTGATGGGTACAACATCCGTCGGTGTAGACAAAATGTATACCGATGGAATAGAAGACGCTGTCGGTATAGAGTTACTCTATACCGGCACACTATAATAATTGTCGGTATAGTTAAACCATATATCGATGGTTTGTTTTGTCTGTCGATATAGATGTAGTTTTTACCGATATAAATTGGTATCTGTCAATATAGGTTGTAGGGTGTACCGACAGTTTGATATATTTGTCGGTATATGATTTATTTTAAATTAATTTTTTATATTTAATAAATATATTTTTTTATTTACATATTAAAAAATAGGAAGGAAAACCCCTACACACCCACGACCCTCCTTAATTTTACTTCACCCAAAAAATGGCAAAATGAAAAAAGATGCCCTCAACGTTTGCATGTTTTTTCATTTGACCCTTTATTCTTTTTTTGGAGCAAACAACTCTTAACTTTTCAATTTAGTCCAAATATGCCCTGTTGGATGAAAACTGCCAGTTAATTGACAGTCAACAACTGATTCTGACTGGACTTGCCACACGTAAAGATCGGCTGACGTGGCATATGCCACATCAGATTCTTTTTTAAAAAAATTGTTATACCCTTCTTTATGGTGACACGTGGCCGAACCGGATGGTGACACATGGCGAATATAATGTTGACAGGTGGTGAATATGATGTTGACACGTCAGTAGATCTTAACACGTGGCAAGTCCAGTCAACATCAGCCGTTGACCGTCAGTTGACTGGCAGTTTCCATCCAACAGGGCATATTTAGACCAAATTGAAACGTTGGGGTTGTTTGCTCCAAAAAAAAGAATAAGGGGCCAAATGACAAAATATGCAAACGTTGGGGCATCTTTTGTCATTTTACCAAAAAAATTGAAATCCCTAAATTGAAACTTCATCTTCCTCACAGACCACGCACGGCTGCACCTGCAGTCCTCTGTCTTCTGGCGCTCGTGACGGTCGTCGATCTCGGCTTAGGAACCCGGTTTGTAATTCTCTCTTCCTCCTTCATTCGCTCTTCCTCCTTCATGAAATTGTAACTTCAGAAAAGCAAAATGTGTTGAAACTCTTGCTCGTCACCTAATGTGTTGATGCTCTTTTGCTTTTTCCTCTTTTTTTTCTGGCTAAATAAGATGTGTGCATGTGCATAGATGTGGATGTGTTTGCCAGGAAAATGTATATCCATACTTCTGCTAATTTTTATGATGTGTTGCGAATGAGTACTTTTAACGGATTTTTCATTCATTTTATTGGTAATAAAACATGGCTCATTTTTAAATTTCAGTCTTGTTTTTTCTCCTATTATCTTATTTGAGTTGGCTTCAGTATCTCATTGAAGAAAAGAATACAACAATTGTTTTCTTGGGGGCGGGGAGCTGAGAAATGAAATATTAGCTTATATTTTTTGTGTTCATTGTTAACTTGGTGGCTGAAACTTGTTATTTGCTTGGTTTTTGTTTAGATCATTGATGTTTTGCATCCTGGGAGGCCCAATGTTTCCAAGGTAAATCTTTAACATTCTCCAATAATATTGTACTCTTATCAGAAGCTATGTTTGTTGGACTCTGGTGTGAGTGTTGAATACTGGTACGTATCGAATGCAAGTTTGTTAATTTCTTTCTAAATATTTAGAGGATGGTATCTCTATACTTGTGTCTATATATGTGATGGATATGGCTACTTCAAGCAAAATGAAGAGCCGATTTTAAGTGATTGAAATTTGGACCAGTTCCGTTTGCTGGTTTTTGATTTCTTGGTATGGGTTTTTAGGCTGAACTAAAGGAGAAGCTTTCAAGAATGTACGAGATGAAGGAAGCGAATTCAATATTTGTCTTCAAGTTCAGAACTCATTTTGGAGGTGGCAAATCTACCGGATTTGGTTTGATATATGATTCTGTTGAGAACGCAAAGAAGAACGAGCCCAAGTACAAGCTGATTTTTGTTTTTTGCGTGGGTGTTTCAGAATGGACTCAATACCAAGGTAGAGAAGTCAAGAAAGCAAATGAAGGAAATGAAGAACCGAGCCAAGAAGATCCGTGGAGTAAAGAAGGTATAAAGATTAATAGCACACTGCTATGGATGTTGAAACACTTTAATTTTTGTATAACTTATTGCCAATATTTTCCAACACAAAACTGGATTTTTGTATTAATCTGATGTTTAATTTAATTTTTAACAGATTTTTTAATATAGCGTCATAGTTAATTTAGTTGTAAATCTTCTTCATGATCATTACTGATTTTTATTGTCTTTCATCTTTAAGGGTTCGATATTTTATCTTGACTTTATGCTCTGTTGAAATGTGTTTAAACTAACATTTTCAGATGACTTGAGAAAGTATAGGTAGTGCTAAAGTATTACTTCTCAATCTTTGGTTTTTCCAACTTTGGTATAAGCTCTCAAAAACTTTAGCAGAGGAAGCAGCTTGGAGGTTTGCGAAAGATATATATTGAAATTATTTTGTCAAGTTAGTATAAACATGCAAACTAACTAGGATAAATGAAGAAAAATAAGAACAGTTGCTTTAAATTTTAAAGAGATGGTGAAAGCCTCTTAAGTTCAAGGTGGGTTTCTCACTACTTTTCTTCTACTTTAGATTCCTGGAGATTTGATTTTCTTTCATTTTGTATTGAGTTATGAATATGAAGTCATGGAATATTGATTTGTTCAGATTTCTTTGTACTGTAGCTTTAAACCCTTTTGCAATCCACCAATATATTGAATTACATATTTCCTTGTCTGGGTCTTGTTTCTTTATTTTCCTCCTTACAAGTTCGGTTTTGTTTCTTCTTTTTTGGTGGGGTTTGTTATCTCATTCAACCTAACCTCATAATCTAAAATTTCCTCTGTTTTCTTCCCATTGGTCTGGTATTTAATACTGAAGTACGAGGTCAAAGCCTTTGTTTTTCTTTATTTGGGGTTTATCTGCTGAATTGTTGGATTTGACTGTAGAAATTATCATCTTTGCTGTTTCCTCTTGATGTATTTCTCATGTATCAGGTACAGTGGAAACTGGAAAGCCTTGGAAGCTTTTCATCTTCGTTGATTTCCTTTTTCACCTTTAGATCCTTGTCCAAATGATATAATTTGTAACTTGTCTTAGAATTAGTTATGAATTATGATCCTCTTGATGTATATGTTTTTCATAATCCTGTTTGATGTCTGTTGTTCCTATCTTAACAGTCTTTTTCTTTAAATTTGGTCCTTGTAAGAAACAAATTTGTAGATTTGTTTGATAATGCAATCTTTGGTTGTGTTCCTCTTGGGATTTATGATTGTCCCAACAGATTGTTCTTTGCTGAGGGATCTTTACCTGAATTGCCTTTTCTGTTATTTATGCATTAATGATGTTTCCAATAGTGGGCAAAAAATGTTCTATTAATCCTTTATCTCGCTTCTTGGCATTGTTGTTAAGATGTTTCTAGTTCTGAAAAATACTTCGATGACTCTCTTTCGGAAGAGCTTATGCATCCATCTGGTTCTGAAGTTACGGGAAGTACGTTTCACCCGCAGGATGTCTCTTCTGACCAGCTAAGAGGTACTTCAGTTTTCTCCTTAACTGCTCAAAAACCATTGCAAACTTCTGTTTTCTTACTTTGATTCCTTTTATCAGATTACCTGGAAGTCCAAAGTGCAGATATATTAGATTTCGATACAGATAAGATGAAACTGATGCTTCAAGAATTGGAGAGAGATTTGCTTGCTGATAATGATGTTGATGTAGAATATATGTTTGGCAACATTGAAGTAGCTTCAGCCATCATAAATATTTGATTGCACATTTTTTGTGCTCGTAATAGACTGGAACTAGTTTTAGTGATTATGTATTATACTTTTTCTTTAAAAATAAAACAATTTTTGTTATACTAGTATTAGTATTTAAAATAAAAAATAATATTAAATAAATAATAATAATATTAATAATAATTATTATTATTATTATTTAAAATAAAAAATAAATGTCAACTAAACCTATACCGACGAACAAAACTGTTGGTATATGTATCTTATACAAATCTACATGATACATATATCGACGGATATCTCGTCGGTAAAGGTAAATCTTATAGCGGCGGTCAAACCGTCAGTAGAAACTCCTTGTTATTATTTACCATATATATCGCGAATTGGGTCAGTCGGAATAGATGCACTAATTTGCCGAGGTAGGCCACACCTATGCCTACGGATATATCCGTCGGTATAGGGTCTCAACATCTATACCGATGGTTATGTCCGTTGCTACAGAGGTATACCGACTAGCGTTTTACCGATGGCTTTTAGTTTGTCGAAATATCTTTTTTTGTCTGTCAAAACAGGGTTTTAGACCACATACCGACGGATTTTTGGCGTTTTACCGTCGATTTACTGTCTTTCGCTATATGTTTTCTTTTTGTAGTGCGCTTATTTAATTACATGAATCTATAGATGTTTAATGCTTTTAAATGATGGCTAAATTTATGGTTCTAAATTAAAAATTTGATAGGTCGGTTTTTGGGCGACCCAAATGTAATACTTCGGATCCAGATCGAGATCGGAGTGTTACACCCCCGCCTTTGTCGCTTTAATCCGATATAATAAGCGTAATTTTACCATAAAAAATAACTCAGACAACATACACCTCTTATGAGAAAACAACAACTCATTACGAGCAAGCCTTGTGTCATAACTCATTTTGTTCGGGCCTTTAAGCCAAATAGCCAAATTAAACAAAAAACACATCCTTTTATTATTATTATTTCCTTAACCATTTTAAAACTTAAATACCCATCAGACCCATATACCCATTTACAAACCAGCCCAAACCCAATAACCTAAACTTAATGTCAGCTAACCCTAATCCCATCTAAACCCTAGCAGCAGCCACCCTTCAACCTTCTAGCTCCCTTGCGCGTGGCCGCCACGCGCGGAGGTTTAATGCCCTGTGGCCGCCACCCTGCTCCGCTGCCTGACACGTCTGCTTCACATCCATCAGACCTGTAAAATGCAAAAAAAAGGGCATGATTAATTTGAAAAAAAAGCAAGCAAGTGGATCTTTTTTTATTTTTATATTGTGAAAATCGGGTATAAAACCCAAAATGAAACAATGTAAGGGGATGGTTCTTTCGGATTCGAAATACAAAAAAAAAATACATTTATTTTCCTATTACTATTCCAATCAGAAACATAAAAAAAGAAAACAAAGCAAAAGAAATAAAATCGAATCAGGAAAATAAGGTCAAAATCAAGTGGTTTAAATTTAGATCTAGGATTTTAGATCGGGTTTTATCGAAAACTAAGTTGAGATTCGAGTTTAGGAGGCTTACCCGCACAAAACCATGTTCTTGCATGTTGTTCCGGTCACTGGAGACGGCGGTTCCCGTCGCCAATGACGGCGGCTTGCGGCGGAGACATGGCCGACACCTGAGTTTAGGATAGAGGGTTTGAGAGAGTTTTTGAGAGAGCCAACCCTTTTTCTTAAGTTACTAGAAACAAATGAGACTTTTTGTCTAAAAATGGCTATTTAAAGCCCTATCAAAACGACGCCGTTTCACCACCCTTGACCCGTGCATAAACCCGACCCGGGGAAGGAGGATCCGCGTGTTTTGAAAGATGGGAAAATTATGCTCGCGGTCCCTCCACTTTGTATCCTTTACTTTTCTGTCATTTATTTTGTGTTTCTTTTCTGTTTTTAAAATTATTATTATTATTATTATTATTATTATTATTATTATTATTATATACAGTTTTCTAGTACATACCATAATTTGTAGTGTTATTATTATTATATATATTTAGTGTACATTATATTGAAAAAATATTAATATGTATATTATATTTTATTGTATTTTTGTATATTACAAAATATATATTAAGTACATGTAAATTATTATTTTTATTATATAATATATGTGTATTATGTTATATATGCACACTATATCGTGTTATTATTATATATATTTTCTTTTTAATATCTTTTGTATGTATTTTTTAAAAATATTAAATTCGATTTAATATTAAGGGAATATTTTCCAATTTATTTCGGGAATTAGGAAGTGATTTCTGACTCATTCAGGTGTCATCTTTATTGGTTTTCGTAAATAAAGAAATATTCTCCTTAGACCGCTTTTTTGGGATTAAATCTTAAATTAAATTCGAATTTTGGTTTTCTTGCAAAGACAACATCAAATCAACGCGGTACCAATTTTGGGCGCTGTGGGGGTGTTAATCCTTTCTCACGCGTAATTGACTCTCGAACCCAAACGTTTTTAATCTCTGGTTGATTTTTAACGATGTTTGGCCTACCAAAGTGGTTGGTGGCGACTCCATCCATCTCCATCTTCCATTTCCCCTATTTTCACAAAAAAAACCTTATGACAGATGGCGACTCCACTGGGGAAATTTTTAAGAGAGTCGGGCCAATATTAATTTTGTGTTGTCTTGCAAGAAAAACGAAAATTTGATTTAATTTAATTTTTAACCCTTCGGCATTCATGTATGAGCTTTCAACCAGGGCTTCTCACCTTGTTAAGTGGGAGTGATTACTTCGCGTCGTGGGGTCTTCACCTCCATATGGTGTTGTAATTCACTTCCAGAATCCGATCATCATATTTCGTGGGGTCTTCGCCCCCGTATGGTAGAAGGGTCTTATTCTCCCGATGTCCTAGCGATAGTTTGGGTACCATCACTTTAGAACCAAAATTCACATATAGTGAGCTGTAGAAGCTAACCTTTTTAAGCCATGCGAAATTCTGTCCGTTTAGCTGTCACCATGTTAGGCTTTGGTGCATTTGTCTAGTATCTATGTATAGTTTTTTAGTCTATTGCATTTATTATTCTGTTTATTTATGTAATTGATCAATTGCATCGACACTAACCCATTTTACTTTTTTTTCTCAAATTTCATATTTATATCACATCCATTTTATTTACATAACATATTTAGAAGCATGTTTAATTTTTCGTTTTCAGCATTACATTTGCATTTAGGACATGTACCTAGCATTTACATGCATTCATTTTTAAGAAAATTTAAGTCTGATTTTTGGGATGCCCCGTGACAGTGATACTGGATAGAACAAAAAGCCAGCCGATTCAGCACCCCTACGAAACTCAACACAAGACCAAGATGATGAATGAAGATAGATTAGATCGAATTGAGCAAACTCAAAAAGATATTCAAGTAGATTTGGCTAAGAAGATAGAGGACCAGTTAGCTAAGGCCCAACAAGATATGGGGGAACAAATCAAGAAATATCAACAAGACATGTTAGCCCAAATGGCACAAATGCTAGGACATAAACTCCTCGAGCAAGGAGAGGCTTTCGTTGCAAATCCTACGGAAAATCCCAATGATGAGAGCGAAGGCCCTGCGTATCCTCCGGGGTTTACTCCTATTCATGCTAAGGTTCGACCTGACCCTCAGATAATACTTTCCCGAGGGAAGTCGCTACTTTATCAGGCCGGCTCCTCCACCCCTATGAATATACCCACTACATCGGAAGTTAAGCCTGGGGAAAATCTAGCTGAAAATTTTGTCTCAGAAATAGATCAATTGGTCGAAATCGAAAAATAAAAAATGGAGACTTCAAAAAGAGATCGAGGATCGTTGCAAGCGGCTCGAGGAGAAGATGTAGGCCATGGAGGTAGTGGACACCTTCAGTGGATTTGATGCTAATGAACTTAGCCTTGTCCCAGACTTGGTGCTAACCCCTAAGTTCAATGCCTCAGAATTTGAGAAATATGATGGGACAAGTTGTCCTCGTCCTCATCTTACCATGTTTTGCCGAAAGATGATGGGATATGGTAGAGATAATAAGTTATTGATCCACTATTTTCAAGACAGTTTAATTGGATCTTCCGCCAGATGGTATAATCAATTGAGTCGTCATCAGATAAAATCATGGAAAGACTTGGCCAAGGCTTTCCTAGAGCAATATCGGCATGTCAGTGATATGGTGCCAGACTGTTGGACTTTACAACAAATGAGACAAAAGTCCAATAAAAGCTTTAGGGAATACGCACAACGTTGGAGAGACGTAGCGGCACAAGTTTAACCGCTGCTTGGTGAGAATGAGACAATGATCATATTTATCCAGATACTAGAAGGCTCAATTCTAGGTTGCCTTATAGGAAATGCAACTACCAATTTTGTGAACCTAGTGCTATCTGGTGAGCTCATTGAGAATGCTATTAAGAACGGTAAGATCGATGCCGGTGAAAGTCCGTCCCATAAGAAGCCATCACATGGGAAGAGAGATAATGAAGTGAATTCTCCAGGAGTTTATAATGTTGGTTTTTCGAAGCCGATGACAGTGATACAACCCAAAGCTACAAGTTCCCAAAGTTCCTCAAGCCAAGATTCTAGAAAAATGAAGAATACCGAGAAGATGGAGTTCACCTCGCTACTAGTTTCCTATGGAGAACTGTACAAACAGTTGTACGACAGCTATATGGTGGCACCTTTCTACCAAGCTCCAGTACAACCTCCTTTCCCAAGATGCTTTAATGCCAACGCGACATGTGACTATCATGCAGAAAAAGTAGGCCACTCAATCGAGAACTGCATAGGCTTTAAAAAGCTTGTAGAAAAATTTATTAAACTTGGGGTAGTAAGTTTTAAGGACTTAGCTGGGGCAGCCACAAACAAAGATCCCCTACCGAAGCATGAAAGTGCATGAGTATGTCAATGGTGTTTTTTTGAGAATGACATGTATGAAAGTAGCTCATGCTTAATGAGCCTTAATATTACACTATTCTGACCACGGTAGGCCCCTTGTAGTTTTCATCTCTTTCAAAGTGATGTTTCTTTTGTGTATCTCATTTGCCTAAGCCCAATGGCAATGGGAACCTTTTGTAAAGGCCAAAAATTACAAGTTTTAATGAATAATATATTTTGTTCGTCTTAATTTGATTGTACCCATGCAAATCAAAAGCTATAAATGACTTGCACCAGATTTAATATGACCACAACATGGGGCATCATAATTTTTAAGCAATAAAGTTCGAATTTGCTACAAAGTATTTATTGAAGGGGCATACCTCTGATGGTGTAACTCCCAAAGAAGACAATCAAGTCCAAGGAAGACCGGGGGCATCCTTACATACAAGGCATCGAGCACTGTTTAATCAGAAGCAAAGTCTGACTACCACAGACTCAGGGGCATCCATTTTAGGGGCAAAATAAAATCTTTCATTCACATGTTCATTGAGACCATCTGCATTGACTGCATGCATTATACGTGCATTTAAGTCATCATGCATTTAGGCTAAACACATGCATTAGACATACAATTAGGGGCATTCATGATGCATTTATTTTTTGCTTGAACGTACAAACATGTCCGAGGAAGAGACCAAGGAACCTCGACCATGGGGGCAACGACGTGATGATCAACCTTTAGCCCTAAATGAAGCCGAATGCGCTGAAAACTCAAACATCCAGATAACATGGAATCAACTTTACCCGATCTCTCCTCCGTTAGTGGTGGGGGCCAGTTTAATCCAAATTCTGTATCTCGGTCAGTGGTATGGCAAATCAAATTTTTGAAAATTTTGTTTCTCCGCCAGTGGTGTTGTAGATCAAATTTTCCTTTAGGTATCATTTCAGATCAAATATTTTGAAGATCTCGTTTCTCCGTTGATGGTAACAGATCAAAATTTTCTTCTGGATCTCGTCTCTTCATCGGTGATGTAGCAGATCCTACATTTTTTAGATATTGCTTCTCCGTCAGTGGTGTGGCAGATCAAATTTTTAAAGATCTTATTTTGCTAAAAGTGGTATTAAGATCAAATTTTCCCTTGGATCTCATCTCTCCATCAGTGGTGTAGTGGATCCTATATTCTCCAGATCTTGCCTCTTCGTCGGTGGTGTAGCGGATCAAGCATCTTGCGGGTTATGCCTCCGTTAGTGGTGGATGACCAACTTAGTCCGGATCATGTCTCTCCGTCAGTGATGTAGCGAATCAAACCCTATCCAGGTCTTGCCTCTTCATCGATGTTGTAGCCAGACCAAACTTCTTTGTCAGATCTTATCTCATTCTTGTAGTTGCAGCTCAAAATCAGAAAAAATAATAAAAAAATTAGAAAAAAATAAAATAAAAATCAAAAAATCAATAAAAAAGAAAAAAAATATTTTTCGAAAAAAAAATCAAAAAATTCAAAAAAGGATAATTAAAATTAGAAGCTTCATCCTTTGATCCTACCTCTTCGTCGGTGTTGTAGCTGGATCAAAACTTTTCATCTTAGACCGTGTCTCTTCGTCAGTGTTGTAGCTCGGTCAATTTATGGTCTTGCCTCTTCGTCGGTGTTGTAGCTGGACCAAATGTACTAAAATTTTGATCCTGCCTCTTCGTCGATATTGCAGCTAGATCAAATTTTTTATCTTTAGACCATGCATCTTCGTCGGTGTTGCAGCTCGGTCAAATCTTGGTCTTGTCTCTTTGTTGGTGCTGTAAATGGACCAAGTCACTAATTTGTGATCCTACCTCTTCGTTAGTGTCGTAGTTGGATCAACCCCATTAACTCTAGACCTTGCCTCTTCGTTGGTGTTGTAGCTGGGTCAAACCTTACTAACTTTTGGTCTTGCCTTTTCGTCAGTGCTGTAGCTAGACCAAATTCACTAACTCCTGATCTTGCCTCTTCGTCAGTGTCGTAGCTGGATCAACCTTTCTAACTATAGACCTTGCCTCTTCGTCGGTGTTGTAGCTGGATCAAAATTTACTAACTTTTTCCTCTCCTCATAAATGTTGTTTTCAGTAAAAAGAAAAAAAAGAAAAAAGAAAAAGAAAAAGAAAAGAAAGAAAGAAAAAGAAGAACTCTATCAGATCTGGTCTTTTTCGTCGGTGTTGCAGATGGATCAAATATCAAGAGCCTTCATTCGATCATGTCTCTCCGTCAGTGTTGTAGCTGGATCAAGTTTTGCGGACCTTGCCTCTTCGTTAGTGTCGCAGGTAGGTCAAATTTTCTTCAGGCATTGCATCATTGCCAGAGTTGTAGCAAGCCAAACTCATTTTGTTGGATCAAGTATTACAGACATTGCCTCTTCGTCAGTGTTACAGTTAGGTCAAATTTTCTTCAAGTATTGCATCGTTGTCAGAATCGTAGCAAGCCGAACTCATTTTGCTCCCCCAACGAATCCTCTAGTTTGAAGATTTTGCCTACAAGAGTGGTCATACAGATCAAGTGAAGCTCAAGAAAAAATGGTGGCCAAGTAACTCAGACCTGACTGGACAAAATGGTTATTCTTTATCTTTGCTCTATTCCTGTTACACAGCAATGAACAAAGATGGGTAGCTATCATAACTCATTTTGTCCAGGCCTTTAAGTCCAATAGCCAAATTAAACAAAAAAACATCATTTTATTATTATTTCCTTAACCATTTTACAACCTAAATACCGGTCAGACCCATATACCCATTTACAAACCAGCCCTAACCCAAACCCAATAACCTAAACCTAATGTCAGCTAACCCTAATCCCATCTAAACCCTAGCAGCAGCAGCCCTTCAACCTTCCAACTCCCTCGCACGTGGCCGCCACGCACGGTGGTTCAATGCCTCATGGCCGCCACGCGGGACACGATCATCTCCACCGCCCAAATCTGGCCACCACCCTGCTCCGCCGCCTGACACGTCCGCTTCACATCAATTAGACATGCAAAAAGCAAAAATAGGGCATGATTAATTTGAAAAAAAAAAGCCAGCAAGTGGATTTTTTATTTTTATATTGTGAAAATCGGGTATAAAACCCAAAATGAAACAATGTAAGGGGGACGGTTCTTTCAGATTCGAAATACAAAAAAAAACACCTTTCTTTTCCTATTACTATTCCAATCAGAAACACAAAAAAAGAAAACAAAGCAAAAGAAATCAAATTGAATCAGGAAAATAAGGTCAAAATCGAGTGGTTCAAATTTAGATCTAGGATTTTAGATCAGGTTTTACCGGAAACTAAGTCGAGATTCGAGTTTAGGAGGCTTACCCGCACAAAATTGAGTCCTTGCATATCGTTCCGGTCGCTGGAGGGGCGGTTCCTGTCGCCGATGATGGCGGTGCACGGCGGCTTGTGGCGGAGACACGGCCGGCACCTGGGTTTAGGATAGAGGGTTTGAGAGAGTTTTTTAGAGAGCCAACCCCTTTTTTAAGTTACTAGAAACAAATAAGACTTTTTTGTCTAAAATGGCTATTTAAAGCCCAATCAAAACGACGTTGTTTCACCACCCTCGACCCGCGCATAAACCCTTCACGGGGAAAGAGGATCCGCGCGTTTTGAAAGATGGGCAAATTATGCTTGCGGTCCCTCTACTTTGTATCCTTTACTCTTCCGTCCTTTATTTTGTGTTTCTTTTCATTTTAGTCACTGTTTTTTTAAATTATTATTATTATTATTATATACAGTTTTCTAGTACATACCATAATTTGTAGTGTTATTATTATTATTATATATATATAGTGTACATTATATTGAAAAATATATTAATATGTATATTATATTATATTTTATATTTAGTATATTACAAAATATATATTAAGTACATGTAAATTATTATTTTTATTATATAATATATGTGTATTATGTTATATATGCACACTATATCATGTTATTATTATATATACTTTCTTTTTAATATCTTTTGTATGTATTTTTTTTTAATATTAAATTTGATTTAATATTAAGGGAATATTTTTCAATTTATTTCGGGAACCGGTTAGGAAGTGATATCCTGACTCATTTAGGTGTCAGATTTCTCGGTTTTCGTAAATAAGGAAATATTCTCCTTAGACCGCTTTTTGGGATTAAATCTTAAATTAAATTCGAATTTTAGTTTTCTTGCAAAGACCACCAAATTAACGCGGTACCAATTTTGGGCGCTATGGGGTGCTAATCCTTCCCCACGCGCAATTGACCCCGAACCCAAACATTTTTAATCTCCGATTGATTTTTAACGATGTCTGGCCTACCAAAATGGCCGGTGGCGGCTCCATCCATCTCCATCTTCCATTTCCCTTATTTTCACAAAAAACCCCTTATGACAGATGTTGTCCATAAGACCGCGACACATCCTGCAGTCCACCAATCCCGCAACACACCACCAAACATCACAACCGCTTGCACCAAAAAACTCTCCAATGAATGCGGAAAAGTCCATCGAACTCCCCACCAGTCAAAAAATAAGTACCATAAATTGCGAATCACCTCGCATCCGTATAAAATATGATCACTCTCATCACGCCCCTCATGGCACCAAACACATATATCTTCCATATTAGGCAGGGAAACACCTCGCTCCAATAACATCGGCACTGTCGACAAACGGTTTAATGAAATAAACCATAGAAATATTGTATTTTTGGTGGAACATCTACCCCCAAACCGAAAAGGCTTCAAAGCTCTCATCTACAACCCCAAAAGAGCTGATCAATCGTGACAAGTCCTTTACCAAGAACTGTTCTTGTGCGTTTGTCTCCAAATAAGTCTATCTGATATATCTGAATCCTGTTTTCAAACCGACACAATAAAAATTAACTCCAGTAGTTGCTGCTGCTCATAGACGCGCAAATCTCTCTCAAAACACCACAACCAACTAGCATGATCAAGTCTCCCCTCCTGTGTGTAGTCAGCCACCACCGCAACCTTACACAACGCCACCCGAAAAAAGCGCGGATACAACTCTCGAAGTGGCTCATCCGAGCACCATAAATCGTTATTACTCAAAAAATTATATTATATATTAATCTCCCTTATCAATTTAAATTTTGTTCTAAATTTATTGTACTGGTTAATAAGTTTGATCATTGTTTTTGATTTTTTTATAACTATTGTATCCTCGTTAATTTATTAATTCAAATATGGCATTGCAAAAATTCATTATAGAGCAACCCTCCCAATGTAGTTTGTTTTATTCACAATGTTAGAATTTGAACTACTGGTTTTACTTAAGGGATTTAGTGTCTCGTCTCACTAGACCAACCGGTAGTTTGTTATTTTAACCTTTTTAACTATGCTTGTTTAATCGTGTTCTCGTAAAAAAAATTAAAATTATTTAATCAGTTATTTATTTAAAAAAATATCTTTATCATCCATACAAACTCCTTTTATTCCTATTGGATTACACACGTTCACTTGGATTAAAATTTTGTCAACTGACCAATATATTCGTTTTCTTAATATTGTACAAGATTTTTAGTTGAGATTTAAAATTATTTTTTATCATTTTATATCAATTTATAAAAATATTATATATTTTAATCATTTAAATAAATAAATCTAATGCAATTATAAATTTAAAAATTATATATTTTAATTATTTGAAGATTGATATTCGATTTAAAATATAAATTATAATTAAAAAATATGTAACACAATTATGTAACACTCTAAAATTCAGACCCATAATAGCAACTTACTTCGACCACCCATCTAACCTTCTTGAAACACAAATGCATGAAATAAAAAGGGGCAAGGCCCAATCCACATAGGCCACAAATCGGGCATTATAGCATGACCCAAATCATTCATTTCCGTTCATTTGAAACTTAAGTCATGTCTTCATTTTTTCTCATCTCTTCTTCAATCCCTATTTTCTCTCTTTTCCACCATTTTTAAGCATTCAAGAAAACTACAAAAGCTAGCACTTTTTTAAGCTTTTTCTAAAACCAAGTGCTTTTGTAACAACAAAAGTGAGTTCTTTGCATCCATCCACAAAGAATTTATGGAAAAGCATTTTTTGTTCTCAAACCCACGGTCGGCCGGAACTAAAAATTTATAAGGGGCCATAATGAAATTAAAAATTTTGAGGGAAGCTATAATAAGATTTTAAAAATACTGAAGGGATTATAAAAATATTTTACTTTTTTTCTAATAAAACTATTACATTGAAAAAAATGTTGGCAGGGGCCTACGCCCTAAAATCCCTTATGTTCCACCATGGCTATGGGCAGAGCCACATATAACTGACACCCAAAATTTTTTATATATAATTTGTATATAATTTTTTAAAATATATATGACACCTTTTTATAAATAAAATAACTCTCTTAAATACCGTTAAAAGATAACACCCCTTAAATAAATTTCTGGCTCCGCCCATTGATTTCCTCAAGTAAGGGTAGTTTTTTGTAGGATATGAGTATGAAATTGTGTGTTGGATATTTCATTTTTGATAAGGGGAACTCAAAGCTCACCAATGTAAAGATTTGAGATTCATGAGGTTTAAGAAGGTTTTTATTGACTTGGGTGTAAAACAGGGGCAGATGCACATGCACCCTTGTCCAGGTAGGTCAAGTGACTTACCATTAAAAATTAGCGTAAACTAAATTGGTAATCATCAAAATTTTTAAATTACTTTCATTTTTATCTCTAAAATCAAAAAAATTTCATTATAGTCACTATTTTTTTAATTTGATTATATTAAGATCATTACCATTAACCCTACTAAAAAATACTGACATGACACGTTAAAGTCTTCTTTCTAAAAAGAAATATAATTTTCTAAATTACACCTATTTCCAAGGCTAGAATTTTTATTAATGGAAAGTCGTCAATCAATCCCGACGGTGGGATTCGTTTTGCTAGAAGATTAATGTAGTTTAGTTTCATTTAACGATTAACATTGTGTAGCAACTAAAAAAATCCGAAGTATATCCCACTTTTTTATGAAAATTTGATTTTGGAAAATTTCTTAAAAATTCGTCTTTTAGAATAAAAACTACAGTCGCCACCGGTCACTTAAGTTAGGTAGATCAGACACTAAATAAACAACCAGAGATTTTTTACTTTTTGGGTTCGAAAGTCGGTTACGTGAGGGAAGGTTTCGCAATCCCACCACGCCCAAACTTGGTACCAAATTAATTACCATTTTATTAATATCAAATTTTGCGAGTTAAAATGACGATTAAATCAAAATTTAGTTATACACGTGAGTAAATTTAGTTATACACGTGAGTAAATTTTAAGGGCCTTTTTTCGAGAATAAAGGAAAATCACCACAAATACGCTTAATACAAGCCACATTTACTCTCGAATAAAAAAACACAGTATTAACAATTTATATACCGATATACAACATAATAAACAATGGCATGAATAAAATAAACATGGTAACAATAAATAAAGCATAAATATTAAATTATAATATACCATCAAGCAATAAATTACATATCTATATACCATACTATATATTACATACTACACAAAATTATATATATATATATAATACGTAAAAAGGTTATAGAGAGAGACCTTATAATAAAATGCATAATAAGCCATAATAATATAAAATATGTTTAAGCTATAATATTAGTAGTTGATAAAACGAATAAATAATGACCACATATATTTATAAAATGCATGGCAAATATATATATAAATTTATAATACCAACAATGATGATAATAATAATAATAATAGCACAAAAACTAAAAAAATAAAATACAGGCTCAAGAGACCAACAAATAATCCATCATCATCATTTAAAAGGATAAAAAAATACAATAGAGGAAGGAATATACCCGAGTTCAATATATTGAACCTAACGAAGAGGGTCGGATCCGAGTTTACATCAACCCGTACAGGTTAACATGTGATAGGCCCCTTTTTCCTGATTCATTCTTCCTCCACTCTAATAACAAAGCTCTCCCCTCAACCTTAGCCGCTGCATCCTCCTCCACGTCGCCCATGCCGCTCCGATAAGCTTCAACGATCGTCGGCGCCACCGACAAGCTCCCATCACTCTCCTCTTTCTTTCACCGGTTTAGTTTTTCGAAAGAGGGCCAAATACCATGAGAAAAAGGTCCTCAAACCTTCGACTTTTCTACCGTCGGATCTGCTCTGACCATTGTCAGATCGTCATGGTTTTGGGATATGTAGCTTCCCCCGTCGAATGGAACATCCCTACCATTGGGATTCACCGTTGGAGCCTCCGGTCATCGGGAAAAGCCACAAGCCGAGATGGGTAAACTCTTATGTATTTATTCTTTGGTTACTTGAGATTGGGTTCTCGGTTTAGTGTTGTTGCCGAGAATAGTTTGTGTGGAGGTTTGTTCAATGATGGTAGTAGAGTATTTTAATGGTAAGGTTGAGTGAAGCAAGTAGTAGTAGGCATGGGTGAATAGGGGGCATAAGTGTGCAGGGTATGGGTGGTGTATAGGGGCATGGGTGCCGAGTGATGGTGATGGAATGGTTGGTAGAGGGGTATATAATTGTGGGCTGCAAGGTGGTGGCGTGTCGTGGCTGGGGTTGATTTGAGTAGAGGGACAGCGTATGGTTTGTGGCGCGGAGATCCAATGCATTGGATTTTTTTATAATAATAATATATAATAATAAAAATATTAAAGTAATATTAAATTATAGTAATAATATTAATAATACTCGGATAAAAATTAGTGATTATAGCTTCTCTTTGCTCATTCTTGTGAAACGAGAATAGAACAAAGATCATAAGCATTAATTTTTATCCTACTTCCTTGTCCGGAGATGCGGAGCCGCGAGTCCTTCCTATATGGAACTGGTTCACTCTTCCTCCGTACGAAACCTTGAAGCTGCAAGTTCTTCCTATATAGAACCTTTAGCTTGTCCTTGGCGACAGCTCTTCAGGCTGCAAGTTCTCCCTATATAGAACTTTTTTACCTTAAAGTCTTAAAGCTACATGTTCTTCCTATATAGAACTTTCCACTTTCTCTAGGTGGATTCTTTGAGCTACAAGTTCTTCCTATATAGAACTTTTCACCTTGAAATCCTGAAGTTACGAGTTCTTCTAATATAGAACTATTCGCTTTGAAATTTTGGAGCTACGGTTTCTTCCTATATAGAACCTTTCATTTTGAATATTGGACCTACAAGTCATTCTTATATAGAACTTTTCTCCTTGAAATCTTGAGGCTACGAGTTCTTCCTATATATAACTCTTCACTTTGAAATTCTGGAGCTACGGGTTCTTCATATATAAAACCTTTTGCTTTAAAATCCTGGAGTTTCGGGTTCTTCCTATATAGAACATTTGGATTTGAAATCCTAGAGTTACAGTTTCTTCCTATATAGAACATTTCATTTTGAAGTCTTGGAAATATTGGTTTTTCCTATATATAACCTATTCAGGCCGAAAATGGCACCCAATTTTCTTATGGCGCGAGTACCGTAAAATTTCAACTACTTTTCTGTCTTATATTTTGGAATCACGAGTTTTTATGGAACTTTTCGCTTTTCCTCGGCTTACTCTTCAAGTTGTGAATTCTTTGATGCCCCAATTTCTATCGTGCTAGCATAGAAAATAGTGTATTACATCAGGCTTAAAGGTCTTATAGATGGCCCGAAAGACTTAAGAAATGGATTTACGCCAAAAAGGTTACCAAAATCTCTTAAAATGATGCCCCAGTGAAATCTGTCTTGACATTAAAAGGAAGGCTTAACATCATGCCCGAAAGGCTTACTAGTGGCCCGAAGGACTTAAGAAATGGATTCACGCCAAAAAGGCTACCAAAATCCCTTAAAATGATGCCCTAGTGAAATCTGTCTTGACATCAAAAGAAGGCTTAACATCATGCCCGAAAGTCTTACTAATGGCCCAGAGAACTTACTAAATGGATTCACTCCAACATGGCTACCAAAATCCCTTAAAATGATGCCCCAGTTTCTACCCGTCTTGACATCAAATTAAGGTTGACATCGTGCCCAGAGGTCTTACCGATAGCCCGAAGGACTTACTAAGTGGATTCATGCCAACATGGCTACCAAAATCCCTTAAAATGATGCACCATTTTTCTACCAGTCTTGACATCAAATTAAGGTTTAACATCATGCCTAGAGGTCTTATTGATAGCCCAAAGGACTTGAGAAATGGATTCACGCCAACATGGCTACCAAAATCCCCTAAATGATGCACTAGTTTCTACCAGTCTTGACATCAAATTAAGGTTTAACATCATGCCCGGAGGTCTTACTAATAGCCCAAAGGACTTAAGAAATGGATTTATGCCAACATGGCTACCAATAAGACATCCTCAATAAAGTCTACCTCTTCAACATGAAGTTGCATATCAAAGTCTTTGCTTGTTTTCAAATACATGCTTAAAATAAGCAAAATGCTTTTAAGTTAGCATGTCCCTAACATAGGGATTTCTATACATGATGCATGCATTGTAATATTTTTTCCAATTTGTTTTAAAATCCTATTCTCTGAAAGGTCATTCTTAGATTTCTTTCCTTTATTTCTTTTGCAGTATGCTCTTTAATATTTATCTCACATCTGACTCACGCTTTTAACCCTTTTGTGCGAGTAACACTCTTCTTCCTTGGGGTTACTGCCCATTTTTGCAAATCCTTCTTCTAGTCCCTATACTATTCTTATGTAGGGACTCTCGTCATTCTTTATGTTCCTCATTGCCCCATTCAATCTAGGCTCAACTATTTTCCTTGTTTTTAACCCAACATGCAGAGTCCTCGTCTATCTCAACATCGAGGTGAGCAAAATGCATTCACTCCCTAAAATCGTCCTTAAATTCAATCTTCTTGCTGACCTTAATCGAAGTGTCTTGGGATGAACCAATTATATGTCCCTATGCTTTAAATCTCATTTTTACAGTAATGCACAAATGTAATTTTTAGAAAAGATGTCAGTCATTTTGAAAATAAAACTTGGAGAGATTGCCAAACATTTTGAAAAATAATGTTTGGAAGAAAAACTATAGATATCTCAAAAATCAAAATTTGGAGAAAAAAAATGTCAAACATTTTTGAAAGCTGATGTTTGGAGAAAATGACAAATATTTTAAAAAATCAAAATTTGGAGAAAAGTGTCAAACATTTTTTGAAACTGATGTTCGGCACCGAAATATCAAATGCAATAGCACATTTGCTTCAAATTGAAAAAGATCAACCCGAATAAAGCATATGTTTAGAAGATCTTGATTATTGTGACAATATATGCACATGTGTAGTCTCTTTCAGTCTATTAGACTTCTAAGAGGAACGATTTCCATACCTAATTTCTAACCCATTTAAGGTGGCTCTCTTAATCTCACTAACTCACCATGCCTCATCCTTCCCTCATTTTGGTGTCGATTAGGCACTTGAAGTTTGACGTTCCTTGAAGAAATGTTAACCCTTATATATGGAATGTAATCTGAAGACAAACTCATCCAACTTGGATATTCATGTATGATCAGAATGGTCTTTGTAGGCTTGTAATGTAGGTCATGAGTCACGGTTAAGAGAAAACCGCATTTCTATATTTGTTTGACCTAGATATGCTCATACAAAAAATTCTTTTCTCTTTTCATTCTTTGGATCACTCAAGACTGCCTATTTTTGGGTTTTCACCCTATAGTTCTGTTCTTTCTTCTGTAACTTCGGACTGGCTTGTATTCTGGCTGGAAATTAATACTCGCTTTCTGTTGAAGGGTGATCGATCCTCCCAGACTCTTCAAAATTGAGATTTACTTGAATGAAGAGTTACGTAGATATTTCTTACTCATTTCTTCAAGTTAAAGCCTCATTCTTGCATTGCTTGATCTGAGTGTGATCATGTAAAGTATTCATTTCTCTTTTATTCTTTTTTTTCTTTCTTTTTCTTTTTAGACTGTCCATTTTGGGTTTTCAGCCTAGAGTTTATTTCCTTTATTCTAATTTAGGAATGTGTATCTTCGGACTATATTGTATCCTGACTAGTATTGATGCATGTTTCTACTCGAACTTAATCAATGCTCATCAGCTCTTTTAAGTTGCATGGAGAATTTCATATGTGTATCTTACTTTCTCTTTATTGCATTGTTCAACTTAATGCTCTCATTCTTAATTGCTTTGGCCTTGTGGTTGGCATTCTTCAACTTTTCTTGGTTGTCTCTTTGAGCATGAATTTTCCTTCAACAATTTCATTTTGATGATTCTTTGGTCTTTGTATCCAATGTATGTGTTCTCAATTCTACCTCATTGGAAAATGAAAGAATGTCATTCGTCATCCCATTCATAGACATCTAGATAAAGTCTTCATGAGGTAGAAGTTTAGGGTCAACACTCGATTCAAGGATCTTAAACGACAAATTCTTGAGGGGGGATTCACTAAATGGGATTTGTCCATTGCCTGAACACTCGTTTTGTTCCCTCATTTGCCTAAATAGATCATTAGATGCTCACATTTTCAATATCCTTACAACATTCAATTCCTTTTAAACATAAACAGCTTGAAATTGATCTCTGGATTCAAATTAAAGGTACTCTTGCAATTGAAATTCAAGGTCATGATAAAATGATGTACACATATACATGAAATTTAAAAAATGTGTATATATGTGTATGGGAGAACAAAAACTACCCCATAACAATGAATGAAATGTTTAAAGAATCAAGAAATGCAAAAATGTTTTCTAAATATGAATAAAGAAAATGCGATTTTTTCATTATGAATCAAGAAATGCAAAAATATTTTATAAATATTCATTGTAACGTCCCAATTTTGGGCCTAGGAGTTTTTGGGCTGATTAGATGATTCAGTGGACCGAGATTAGAGATTCGAGTCGGTTCGAGATTAAAATTGGAATAAATATTTTTGAGTGAGAAAATATTATAGAAAAATATCTAAAAAATATTATTTAATAGATGTATATTTTTGGTAAAGTCGATTTTGAAAAATGGAATTTGGAAATTTGACATTTTGTCTAGTGACCAAAATGTAAAGAGTGTAAAACTATTTTTAGTGATTGTTTTATAAAATGGTCAAATATTAGAATCTTTAAGGAGCTATTTTACCTAAATGTTTTTATTAGAATTTTCTCTCAATTAGGATTATTTTAATGAGTTTTAATTAAAGATTAAAAAGGGGTTTAATTAAGGAGAGATGGTCATTTTCCTACAAACTACTTTTGACGTAACTTTCTTTCTCTCAAGTTTTCCCTCAAAATTCTTTCAGCCAAACACTATATTTTTCATCAAAGATTTCAGGTAATGCTCTTGATTTATTAAACTCTTGATTTCTAATGGATTCTTCAATCTTATTTTCCAAAATCTCATTGATTTCCTTTGTTTTTCAATAGTAAAACATCCAATTAAGAGGAAATTCACTCATTAGAGGTAAGGTTCATTCTTCTCCTATAATCAATTGTTGTTTATTGAAATTCCCAAGTATTTGATCCCTTTTAATGTTTCCTAATGAGTTTTAATGATTTAATTGTGGAAATTGGTTAAATCAAGGTTTAATAGATGAAATTAGGTGATTTTTGTTTCAAATCTATTTTGATGAGTTTTTGATTGATTATAATCATGATTTTGATGTTTTATAATGTTGATAAGTTGGTTTTAACATTGGAATCCCGAAACTATGTGAATTTCTAATTTCCCAGGTTGCTAGTGTTGTATTTTTGGCGAGTTTTGGTTGTTTAATGAATGCTAGAGGTATAAGGATGATGCTAGGTTGTTTTTGGATGCTAATTGAAGGGTTAAACCTTTATTTTTTTGGCTGAGTTAAGTTTGGAAGGTGTTTGATGTTGTTTTCGTTTGTTGTGGAGGGGTTTCAGTTAGAATTTGAGGAGGATTGTTATGAATTGTTGTTGCTGGATTTGTGAATGCATTTTGATGCATTGAATCCTATGTTTTTTTGTATGGTTAAATCAGGAGAGGTTGATCCTCAAGCTTGAAGCATCGTTTCGGAAGATTGGAGGAGTAGTTCGCATCGGTAAATGAGGTTTTGCGAAGTCGGTGAGTGAAAACATGGATTTCATCTTTGAAATGGTTTTTAAAGGTTATTTTGGGAGTTTAAATTAAGCTTGAAATGCTGGTTTAAACTCAGAAGTAAGTATAAAGAGATTTCTCCCTCAGTCGTGCTTTAACGAAATTGATTTTATGCACTTGTTTTGAATTACATGGTACCTACTGTTAAGCATGATTTAAAGTATGTTTTATACTATTTTTGATCATATAATGATGATGGATGCATTTGGTAAATGATCCATGCAAGTATGTGGAATACTTGTGAAAGCATGGTTTAATGCTTTGGAAATGATTTTGAGATGTTGCAAATAAAAACAGTGAGGTGCATGGTTAATAATGAATTATATTGGCAAGTGATATGGTTTAAAATATTATTGGATATAGTTGGCTGACCATAGGATTGATAGCGCACTATAAATAAATTGTCTCAGGTGTTGAGGGGTTTATGTGTATCGAATACTCCACCACGAGTACCCTAACAGTTGAGGAGTTATATGGTACCAAAAACTCCCCTTAGTGGATTATGCATCTAACCGATGATTTGGGTTGTGATAGTACCCAGTTGTGAGCGTACCTTAATTCTAGTTGAGATGACATGAAGTGTTGAGAGGACACTTGTTGCATTCGTGTATCCGATGTAATATTTTGTAAAGCGGAACTTGGTTTATGATCACTTGAAAGCCAATATAATTAGTTGTGTATCATGTGATGGATGTGGTTTTATAATGTTGATTTATACATGTTTACTCTTTAAGCCTTGCATATGGGTGTTATGCATGAGAAAGCTTAAATTGAGGGTTAGCAAATGAGATTTGCTATTAATCCATGATACATGTAGCATATGGTTTAATATGCTGATTTTGGAAATGTTAAGTGCATGGTTTTCAAGGCATGTTGTTTTACAAGATGATTGAAATGGTGTTTTCCATGTGGTTTGGAAAAATGGTTTTAAAATGCATTGATGGTGTGTGGTTTGAGCACTCCTCACTAAGCCTTTTGTGCTTACGCTCTCTTTGTCCATCAATGCAGAGAATTAAAGCTTGGAGGCAGTGAGCAAGCGAGGAGAATTCCAAGAACTTCGACTATTTGAAAGTATGGTTTTCAAACTGGATTAGTAATAATAAAGGCAATGGGGTTCATTGTTGTTTTGGGAGGGTTTTTGCTAAACTCCATGTTTGAGCAAGTTTGCTATGCTGTTTTGGAGTTGTAATTGGCCTTATATGTTTATTTATTGCTTTGGATTTGTGTTTCGTATGATGGTTGACTTGGTTTCTAGGAAGCATGCCTCTAAACTTTCGATTAAAGCATGATGCCATGTTTTGAGCATGATTCCTTGATATTCTGACATGGTTTGATCTATAGATTAATTATGTATATGTTTGGGGTTTGATAAAGATTGTTTGGATCCATGGTTGTATGAAAAACCAGCAAAACTAGACATTTTAGGTCCAGGGGTATCGGTACGGGTAAAGGTGTATCGATACGGGTAAATGTTTTTTTGGCCTGGGTATCGGTACGGGTAGAGGTGTATCGATACGGTCTTGAGCTACTAGAATTTTGGGATATTGGATTGTAACCCACATATCGATACACCTAGGGGACGTATCGATACGCCCCCGCGTATCTATACACCTAGGGACCGTATCTGTACGCCTAGTCGTTATTTCTGTTATTATGATGTAAAGGTTTTAGATTCTTCTATTTTGGTCCCTGATTGTTATGTATAAAATTAAATGTGACTGGATAGTCTTTTTAAGTTGAATTTTGGCAAGCATGTATGTAAACTGATTAATTGAGGATTGGTAACTTCAAAATTGATTAAATCCCTGTAATTTTTCAGATTTGCAACTTAGACCCTAAATTGCAAATACACGCAATTGGGTGTCGATTTGGCGCCCGATTTAATTGAAATTTCACCCGCTGTCAGCATGCACACCTTAGGTTATAATGTTGCATCTAGACAATATTAAGAGGAAAAGAAATGGACCTGAGTTTAGTTAATCGTTTCGGGTTTTGTTTCGGCAAAACCTAATGTAGCTCACTCTATTTAGTCTAGCGTCTAGACCGGGTCAAGGGGGTTACATTCATCTTCTTCTTTGAGACACCTTCCATTCACGATGAAAGATTTCTAATTTGAGTGATCAATTTGAGAATTAAACCTTTATCATGTCATGTAAATGCAAAAAGGTATGCAAAAACAAAAACAAAAACAACAAAAGGGTTAGTAAACAGAAAAAAAATAACAAATTGGAATAAAGCTAACCACATGCCATCTAATTCTCTAGGTTGTCCACATGGCTCTAGAGGGGTGGGCTCTTATCATTCTCTATATACATTTTTGGTATTAAAAAAGTACCCAAATTATCGTCGTTGTCCCCTACCAAGGGTAGCAAGGCCCCCGATCATCACCCATTATAGGCTCCTTTCAATCGAGTTCAATTCGGTGAACCCATTTGCTATGTCCATGCGAGGAAACAATATTCCCACAAAACATAGGGTACTCGAGCCCCGAAGGTACTAGCTAGGCCCATACGGAAGAACAATATCCCCACGAAAGCACTAGCATTTTCCCCCTCACTTAAACGAACGAGTTTATATGCCAAATTTTAAATGTGTTAAAATAAACTCTTATTTATAAACAAATTTCAACTTAATTGTCACTTTAACTCGCAACTTCTGATATTAATAATGCGGTAATTGTTTTTTAGGCTTGGCTCTTTTTTTGTAAAAATAAAAAATAAATCCCCAGCGGAGTCGCCATGCTGTAGCGACTAAAAAATCTGAAGTATATCCCATTTCTTATGAAAATTTGATTTTGGGGAATTTCTTAAAAAAATGTATTTTAGAATAAAAACTAGAGTCGCCACTGGTCACTTGGGTTAGGTAGATGGGACACTAGAGAAACAACCAGAGATTTTTTTTATTTTGGGTTCGGGAGTCGATTACGTGTGGGGAAGGTTTCACACCCCGACCACACCCAAACTTGGTACCAAATCAATTACCATTTTATTAGTATCAGATTTTGCGAGTTAAAGTGACGATTAAATCAAAATTTGGTTATACATGCGAGTAAATTTTAAGGGCCCCATTATTCGAGAATAAACAAAAATCACCACCAATACGCCTGGTACTAGCCAAGTTTACTCTCGAATAAAAGGGCACCGCATTAACAATTTATATCCTGATATACAACATAATAAGCAATGGCATAATAAAATAAACATGGTAATAATATATAAAACATAAATATTAAATTATAATATATCATCAAGCAATAAATACATTTCTATATACCATACTATATATTATACATATATTACATACTACACAAAATTATAATTGTATATATAATACGTAAAAAGGTTATATACTTATAAACAATATATATATAATATAATATAGAAATCTTATAATAAAATGCATAATAGGGCCATAATAATATAAAATACGTTTAAGCTATAATATTAGTAGTTGATAAAACGAATAAATAATGACCACATATATTAAGAAAATGCATAGCAAATATATATATAAATTTATAATACCAACAACAACAATAATAATAGAGTAGCACACAAACTAAAAAAAAAATAGAAAATAGGCTCAAGAGATCAACAAATAATCTATCATCATGATTTAAAAGGTTAAAAAAATACAATAAAGGAAGGAATATACCCAAGAGTCCAATATATTGGACCTAATCCCAACTAGCCCAGTCCCAGATTTGGCCTTGCATGCTGGCTAACCTTTCAAGCCCGATCTGCTGTTGGGAGATGAAGAATTGGGTCACACGGGCTAGACCCGGGTCAACGGAGAGGGTCAGATCCGGGTTTATATCAACCCGTACAGGTTAACATGTGATAGCCCCCTTTTCCTATTCATTCTTCCACCACTCTAATAACAAAGCTCTCCCCTCAACCCTAGCCGCTGCATCTTCCTCCACGTCGCCGTCACCGCTCTGAAAGCTTCAACGATCGTCGGTGCCACCGATAAGCTCCCATCACTCTCCTCTTCGAAACTTTTGCCGCCCAAATACGAGATTAAAAGCGCCCAAATATGTTAAAACACCCCTATTCGTATTCAAAAATATATTTCCAACATAAAAGGTTTTTAATGCATGATCAATTATTGTCTTGTTAATTTTAAGTTCTAACTTATAAGAGGCTCTAATTAATTTAATTATTTAAGATTGTGAATATTACTAAATTTAAAGGCTTCCATGAGATAACATCAATAGTTTGAACATCATCCATATTAAAACCCCTAAATTTTAATAATACTCACCAATTAATTTGTTATTTTAATTATTTAAAGTGATAATCTTAATTAAGGCTCTAATTAACAAACGAAGTTATTTATCTAATTATAAGGTTATAGTGAATATTAAATGTTCTTTTTAAAAGCCATGTTAGAATAACACCCCATTGCGATGAGACACTACCCAAATTTGAACTTCTAAGTTTTCCATTTTACATCCACTAATTTGCTATAATTATCTCCTTAATTAATTATTGATTCTTAATTAAAGAACATAAAGCCTAATGCTCTGAACAATTGATATTAAAGGCTAAGTGATTTAATTATCTAGCAAATATACTATATGCTAAATTTTTAAACATGCATCAAGAAAATATATTAAAGTAATTAAATAAATAATTACACAATTAAAAGGATTAAATTAAAAGAATTAAAAGTTGTAATTTTGATTTTATTTAACAATAAGGACCAAATCTAAATGATTTACAAATTCGAAGCCCAAACCATGAAATTTGAAAAGAAGGGCACACATACTTCTTGCCCGACCCGAATAGATCGCACGGATCCGCCCCCTTAACGATGACTCATAGCTTTAGATATATATATATAGCCTCTATTATCCGAATTTTGCTCTTTTCCCCTCATTTTCTCAAAATTCATTCTTTCACTAAGCTTTATATCCTCTCAATTCTCTCTTTTAAAACTTCCCATTCGCATATTTCATCCCCATTTCAGATCAAAATCCCACACTTTAAAGAGTGTTCATCCCCATAATTAATTTATACATGCCATCTAGTATATCCAATTAAAAAGGATAGATGTCATAACTGTGATTAGAGTGATATAGCTTCAAATTTAGCATATAATGCTCAGCTACTCTCTCCTTGGTACTCCATTAAAACCCACGCGTGAACATCATCACACGCTAAGTATATACTTAGTGAGGCAATAATCTTTAATCAAGTGCAATTAACATAATATCAATATACATAAATAACAATACATATGATCACCTTACCATTTCATATTCATTAACATAAATAGATATGTAACAACATGTATGAATATCAAAGTGATAAGATTAGATCTTACCAATACCGTTGTCATTTCCACCCGTAAACTTTCAATGCTTACCAATACCTTTTTCCATTTCTATCTGCAAGCTTTCAAGCTTATCTTCCTGTTTCTTTTCAATTTATTTAGCCCAAGGTATCGAATTAAGAGATTCTATGTACACGAGTCATCCCCCCTATACTTACTTGAGTATAGTGTATTATTTGCACCGTAGTGCTTAGCACCCTAAGTGCTTCCGTATACCCAAACCTTGCATGAGTATACCCTCATTGAGTATTAATAAAATTGCGCCGTAGTGCTTAACACCCTAAGTGTTTCCGTATACCCAAACCTTGCATGAGTATACCCTCAATGAGTATTTATAAAATTTGCACTTTACCTGAAGTGCTTAGAATCTTTATACAGTTGTTTATGACTCTATGGCTAGCCAACTATAATATTGAACCTCTATATCATACATTGGGCTTTATTTCATCATTTAAGTCATCAATGGCAACATATATCAATATATATATATATAATTGGGCTTTATTTCATCATTTAAGTCATCAATGGCAACATATATCAATATATATATATATATCAGCAGTTGGCAGTTTATACCGGGAATAATATTTCAATTTCATCAATGTAAGAAATCATATGGTCAATGCATTTTATATTTAAATTCTTGACATATTACAATATGTCAATCATATGCCTAATGACATAAATATCATAGCAACAATAATTTAGGGTAGGCTCATCGCAAGCCATCCCAATCACGTATAAAATATCAATGTAGTATGAAATGTATGCAATTGCACTCACCTGGGCCATTTATTTGTTGCCTCACTAAGTCCCATTGATCCTTTCCTTCATAGTACATCGAACCTCCCTTGATTCGAACTTAACTTCATAAATCACATAAATAAAATATTTGTTAGATCCAATCTAACAATATCTTAGACATATTGTCCAATATATTCATTCGAATACAAAATTTCCAAACGTCTTCCTTTATTCCTTGTAATGTTCAAAACTCATTATGGTCCTTAGTGACCAATTTGAACTTCCATTAACCCCTTTCAAGCTTAATAATTAACCTTAGATACAAAGTGTATCAATTCTCATTTTCTGGCAGTTTGCACTACCTTCAAAGAAATATTTCTATAAAATAATCTACAGCTCAGAATTTGACTCCGTTTGTTTTGAAAGAAACTAGATTCGATAAGCTTTTCACCCATATAAATTAATAATCCAAATTCAACTTATACGATTTATGGCAAATTTTCAAAGTCAATTACAGTGTTGAAATTCGGAACAGACTGGTGTTCTGTTTTCTGACCTTTCGTTACTTAAAAATTCATATCTTTTGACTCGGAACTCGAAATTAGTTTCTGTTTGTTGGACACTAAACTAGACAAACAAATCTTTACATCGGTATAAAATTCACCATCTAACCATTTTATATAATTTATGGTGAATTTTCAAAGTTGCTACCATAAACCAGTTTTCTACACAGCTTCCATAATTAAACTTCAAATTTTTATACTAACTTCTCCTTACTCTTTACTTTTCAATTTAGTCTAATTGCTTGCTTTAAACCACCAACTCATCACCTTCTTCACCAAATACTTATTCAAAATAGTTCTCCCTTATTTTTCATTCTTTGACTAAATAGTCACTAAAATGCAAAGATAAGGATTCAAGCTTCTTAACTTTGCAAATTAGTCCTCAATTCAACATTACTTCCTTAACTCCATTATTACAACTAAAAATCAGATTTACCCCCATACAAAACTTCATTTTCAATTTGGTCACTTAACTTTAACAATTTGTCAAAATAGTCACTAATTCGATTCAACATCAATTTAACATTCTAACTTCAATTTCATGTCTCTAACATCATTAATAACATAAATACACACCAAAAACATAAAAATTAGATTTGGTCCTCTAACTTTTATACTTTCTGAATTGGTCCCTATTCTTTTCTTCCTTGAATTTCATCATTTCAAGCATAGAAATAGCACTACAACATCATTTCTAACATGATTGAACCTTAAAACATGAAAACTCAACATGTTCTTCAATCACCATAATCACCAATCTCAACTTAGAAGCATGGAAACCATATGAAAATTATACCAAATAAAATAGAATTCAAAGGAGATCAAATCTTTGTTTCATGACTCAACTCAAAAACCAACTAAATCAAGCCAAAAATTGAATTGAAAATTTTCTTACCTAGCTTGAAGGAGACTCACGGCAGACTTGGAGAAGTTGAGAGAATTCTACGACTTTTTCTTTCTTTAATTCTATGCCAAATGGCATTAAATAATCTTTATTTTAATAAAAAAAATCCTTCATAGTAAAATGATCATTCTACCCTTGGGTTATGACCAATTAGGTGTTGACACCTATGTTTCTCTTTAATATTTAGTCAAAGATATTTAAAAAGGATGGGTAAAATGACCATTTTGCCATTAATGAATCTTGTATCTTCAAAAATGCCATTTATGCACTATTTCAAATATCGCATTTCAATCAAATCTAAATCGATCAGAAATGATTTAGAACCACAATATCATGTTACTCGGGTCTTCTAAAGACTCCCTTCAAATCTTTATAGTATTCTGAGATCAAATGATCATCCGAATTCTATTTGAAATTTAACTGTAATTTTCCAATAATAGAAGCATCGGATCAAACCAAATTTTTATATTCGATTCACACTCTTAAGTGATTTGTATATTTATGGCATAAAAATAATTATTGGGAAAATTACCATGCTTGTCCCTGAACTTTTCTCTTCTTTTCACTTTAGCCACCAAACTTTCAAAGTTTATATTTTGGTCAATGAACTAAAACCACCAACTTTTAATTCTTTTCATTTTGGTCACTAACTAATTAGTAGGGTGTTACAGGTAAAGAATATACCTTTGAGGCAGTGGTCGGCGTCTTCTCCAATGTCCGTTCATGGCTTTAATAATCTCCCAACGATGCTCGATCTTCAATGGTTGGTGGTTCAGCTTTCACAACGGCAAATCTTAAGCTTCTAATGACATTTTGACTTCTGGAGGCTCCACTCCTGAAGGTAATCCTCTCTCCTCATTATTATCTATTATTATTATTATTACTAGTTTTATAATGGCTAATTAATGGTCTGACATAAAGTTTCTCTCTCTATTTATAGTAGGCAAAATTTGACCTCATCGATGACATCACAACATTGACGTCATGCCAAAGTTTGAGTGGAAAAGAGAATCTTTGTTTTTGTTTGGACTGATATTGACGGGAAACCGAATATAAAAGAGTTTTAGGCTTTAAATTGGGCTCTTAGTTTTGTAAGAGGGTTTTGGGTATTTATGGACACTTATTATATGCAAAATGGACCTTCATATTATTAATGAAGTATTATTATTATTAGGTCTTAATTTCTTTTTTAAGAGAAATATATATATATAGGTACATGGATAAATTTTGGGTCTTATAGCTGCCCTCTTTGCTCATTGCTGTGGAATAGGAATTTGGGCAAAGACCGAAAAGACACGAATTTGTTTGATCCATTAGGTTGTCGTATGGGCTATGTGGTCTTCTCATTACGAACTTTCACCCCTTCTACTTAAGAAAGCTTGAACAAGCTCTTCTTACTATGAACTTTTCAATCTTCTTACCAAAGCTGACCGTGAAATATGAACTAGTTCTTCTCATAAAACCATTCATTCTTCTTGGTGATACTGATATCTTTCTTTGCAATGGTGACAAACTGAAGAACTCTTCTTATTTGGAACTTGTCACATCCCTAAAACCAGCCTAGTCAAAATTTGGTTCTGGTGACCAGAAATTTTGTATCGAATATGCTTGAAACTGTAATCTTCCAATCCTTGTACCCGATTTGAAGCAATGAAAGTTGTTTGGACTTGATTTAAGTTGTGATGACCTTTTTGTAAGAAATTCAAAGTTGGAAATGTTGTTTTCAAGCTAGGGGTATCGGTACGGTAGGACTGGTATCGGTACGGTTTTTTCTAGGCATTTCGATACAGTAAGACCTGTATCGGTACGGCCTAACTACCATAACAAACTTACCCATTTTAGCTTGGTCGTATCGATATGGCCATAAGGTGTATCGATATGAGTCTCTATAGAAATTGGCTTTGAATATTAAATTGAAAGATAAAAGGGAATAGGTGATGAATCACCACCTAGCTTGCCCCTCCCACGTGAAATAGCTCAGAAAAGGTAACTAATTGTCATCCAAATGACAATTGAAAGAAATGAGGGAAAGATGATTGAATTCGGTTTAGCAAACCCTCAAGGATAGAAAAGCTTCCTATTGGTTGTTAGGTAGGTGGGAGAATGATTAAGGGTGGTGTGTTGTTTTAAAATAAGAAACAAAGCTTTCTCCAATACCTTTTGAATCCTCCGAAAGCTAAAATTCACCATTTGTCATCCAACAAGCAAGAACCATCATTGTAGTCTTCAACCTTAAGCTTAAATAAACACCCCAATCCAATCCTCAACCTTTGTTTGATTTCAATATAGCATTTTAAATCTTGTATCTCGGTAAGTAAAAGCCCTCAATCGATTTTCAAAATCCATGGATGGTCGAAGTTTAATTTCAAGTCAAATTATTGAGCCTAGTCTTTAAAATGAGAACCATGTCGTTATAGTGATTGTATTGATTCCTTGTGTTTCTTCCTAGCTCAAAAATTGGAAGGAAACAACCCGCCATCTCCAAACAAGTCTAGGAGCAAAGGAATCGAAATCTGAGAGCCTTGAAGTCTCTGAATACTAGGTGAGTGTAGTCGTGTCAAGGGATAGGCAATGAGCCATCCCGTTGCATTTGTTTATGTTGCAATTGCATTTTTGTTTCAGGGCTCACATAGAGCAAACTTGTATGGATGCTAATGGCAAGCATGGTAAGTCCCCAATTTTATTCGATATGTTATAAGTTCCTATGTGATATGTGAAATATGATATGTGGATTATGCTACATGTATATTTTGATATGGATATGTTATAATATGAAATATGAAGCTAAGGCTCGATTTGCTATCTGATATGATGTGATCCGAAAGGTAAGAACTATGATGAAATATGTGACTTGGACATTCGGGGACATTGGTACAATTGACATGCCATTGAGTTATTCTAGCTCACCAAGTAAGGGATTGGACTACGGTCCACGGCTACAGCCTATATGTGTGGTGAAATAAGGATGGATTGTGAAAGGGACTATCCGGAGCTACGACTTAAGGCTACAGCCTATTTTCGATATGTGTGGTGTACAGGGGAATCTACGTATCCATTGGTTACCATGTCCAAGGAAATGATATGCTTATATGATCTATATTTGTTATGTGAAATCATGAATAATGAATATGAATATGTTTTGCTATGATTGATGTTATGCAAATTGTTAACCGAACATGCATATACGACATTTATGTAATTGATAGATTTATTGTGTATTTTTCATGACTACCTCACTAGGCTAAGTAAGCCTAACGTCTTAGTGTCTCATGCATTTTCAGGACCTTGAAAGAATTCGAGCCTTGATCGCGTGTTACGGTTGCAAGTCACTCTCATCGACCTCATGTATGCTTAACTTTTGCTTTGAACTCCTGGTAAGGTGGCATATGGTCTAGACATATTATGTTTCTGACTTGTGATATGTGTATAATACCCTAATAGTTCGTAAGTGTTGTATGTGGGAATTGACATGTTTTGGAATGGTTTAACTAGCTAAAATGAGCTTAAAATGACCAAAAGGTGAAAACTAGGTAAATGGATTCAGAATGCTCTAAAATTTTGCAAGCTATTAGAATTATGGATTAATAAATTTCTGGAAAATTTCACGGCATTCGGACATCGTTCAACAGGTTAATTCGAATAAAAACTAGATAAAATATGTCATTACAAGGCAGGTGTATCGATACGGGTCAATCTGTATCGGTACGGCCTTGCATAATTGGACTCGATAAAACAGGGCGTAACGATACAACTAGGGAGTGTATCAATATGAAGTTGGACAGTAAAGTCTGAAAAATAACTTGTATCGATACGGTCTTTAGGGTGTATCAAAACGGTCAACCCTAGTCAACGCGTATTGATACGAGGCTAGGTGTATCAATACGGGCATGTACCTTCGAATCTGGGAAATGAAAATTTGGCCTAGTGTACCGATAGGGCCTTAAGTGTATCAGTACGGAGTTAGTTGATTCCGTTAAAAGAAATAGAAACCAATTTTAAGAAGTTTATAAAATGATCACTAAAACTCGTATAGCCTAATTGGATAGGTAAACGATCTCCGTTAGTAACAAGACTTCACAGGGTAATAATTGGTAAGTTTAATTGAATATTGGTAAAAAGAAATTCTGATTAATTCACTCAATTGGTAAATTTAAAATTTAGTCCCTAAGTTCATAAAAGTTTAAAATTAACCCCAAATCGAGTAAGCTAATTATAAATTAGTTCGATAAGTCGTAAAAGAAGATTAAAAAGACATGCTGAGTAAGATTTTGATCTTCGATCAAAGCCTCTGAACTCCGAATTCGTCTCCGGTAGCACTCTCTGACTCGATTTCTTACCATGTCGGGAAGAGGGTGTTACATTTGTGGTTTTAGAGTCTAGGTTTAGTCGGTTCTAGGACTAAACTAAAGTTTGTTATGAGTATACATCTGCATATGCCACTTAGGAATTTATTTTTATATGTTATCTATGACTTGCGACTTACACGATTAAATCCTTTCTGTATGAATAGATTTGAAATTGTTCGCACCCATCGATAGGCGTGCTGAGAATGAACCACACCCCGGATCCTCCTCTACACATGGGAACAATCTGGGAGCTGAAGTTAGACCCAAGCATGTGGGGGGAAATGACCCGCCTCATCCTCCTCCGATGCCTCCCGCACAATAGGAGTATCTGATGTCTATGGCTGAAATGATCAAACAGGTGGTCGTGTCTCTTAGGCAAGAACCACCACCTCAGTCTGCTAAAACGTCTTCTTCTGTTCTAAAGGCCCCTATCAGTGAGCTATGTCGATATCCAGTTTACACCTTCACTGGACAATATACAATTTACACCTCAGCCTGCTAAAGCGTCGATGTAGTCATGCGTGCCGATACGGTTTGAAAACCGTACCTACGGTGGATCGATACGCCTAGTTAGCGTATCAACACGATATACGCAGATTCTTTAAATCGGGCCTTTAAGAGCATATCTCTTTTAATTAAATACAAATCTCTTTTTCTCTCAAAACCCTAACCGAAAACCCCTATAAAAACCCCTCTAATCTCATTGTTTTATCACACCAAACCTAAAATTCTTTGAGGGTTTTTCATCAAAACATCAAGGCTCAAGCTTTGCTAGCAACTTTGTGCATTGTTCATCATTCATTCCTCTAATTTCCGATCTCAAGGTATAAAACCCCTTTCTTTTCTTTTTAATTTTCGTTTAATTTCCTATATCGTTTTCAATTAATTTTTGTATAGAAAGTATATATATATATAGTATGAGTTTTGAAGTGTTTGCAAAAATTCTTTAAAATTTGAAAATTTTGTTTCGAATATAAAATTATATCGTATATTTTCAAATCTATTTTTCAAATTTATTTTTTCCCAAAAATATTTTTTATGCTTGTATATATTTTTAAAAACCTAAAATATAGTGTTTTTCACAATACCTTGAATTATTGGAATATTTATTAGATCGAATATGATGATAATTGCATACACTATTTTCGAATGTTTTTGATGTTTTTCAGGCTTGTAATGGGGTTGAAAAAGATACCAAGAAAAGAGGTACCATCGAGTTCATCAAATCCCAATACCGAACACGAGAGTATTTCAAAACCAAACCTTGGCTTTATAATTCAAAATAGTTTTCAAACACATTTGGCTATGGCCTATTATAAACAATATCAAGGTTTTACAATTCGGGATGAGAGAGTTGTTTCAATCCCCTTTCTAAACTAAGAACGTTTTAAATTCAAATACTTTGGGTTATTAAAACAATGGAGATTCTTACCTATTTAAACCTCCTCCCGTCATTATATCGAAACCTTATTTTAATCTTCTTTTCAAATGTCCGGTATATTTTTGATGAAGAAAGAGAACATGTGATTGCTATTGAATCTTACCTTATGAACAAAAAATTTCGAATTGATCAAGATGTTTTATGCAACGTTTTTGGTTTTGAAAACATTGGGATAGATGATGAACATTCTTTGGGCCAAACACAACTAGGCTCCGTAACCGTCTTTGATGCCCATGACCGTATCCTTCATCTTATCATCTCTTGGTGGCTTCGCCCTTCCAGTGGTAAATTCTCAACCATCCGCCAAGTTGATGATTTTTGGCTTCAATGCTTTCGTGAGGGTAAGCGCCCAAATTTTTTCCAAATTATGTTTGTCGACTTAGTTTATCTTGTTCAACATCGCCACACCGATCAAGTCAAGTCATTCTACTATGGCGCGGCCTTGAGTCATCTCTTTCATGCCTTGGAGATCGATTGTTCTCATGATGCAGCCGAGCCTCTTGGTAAACCAATCGATGAACACTCTCTCATTCGTGCTAAATTTCAGTTTATCAACAACGAGTGGGTTCGAGTAGTTAATCCTCCTCCTCCTCAAGAAGTTCCTCAACCTCCTCTGGTGGCTCCACAAGGTCCCCTTACTCAACCATCCAATGATGCTATGATGGCATTTCTCACCGAGCAATTCACTTCGATGCGCACTCATATGGATGGTGGTTTTGCCGCTATTGATACTCATTTCACCGCCTTGGAAGAACGAGTTGAGGTTATTGAGAACTGAGTCATCTTGATTGATCAACATGTCGCAACCATTGAGCAACAACAAGCCTCTATGAATGTCTCGCTCACTTTACTTCATGGCGCTTGGCTCAATTCTCGTGTTCCTCTTCCCCAAAATGATGATGAGGACATAGATGAGGACGATGGCAACAATGATGGGGACGAGTTCTAGTACATGTCATTCATATCATCTCATTTAGGATTTATTTTCTTATGCACCTATGTTTTATGTTTAAGAACCCTATGCTTTGCTTTATGTTTTAGGTTATGTATTTGGATATTAAGTTTGAACTTCCTTTGATCTTATGATTGCTTTGGATTATATTTGAACTTTAATTCTATTGTGTTGCTTTATTTATGCTTTGACTTGTGCTTTAATTTCCTTTATCTTGTTTATATCCCTTGATTATGCATTGATTTTGATCTAACAAAAAGGGGGAGAAAAAAGTGTAACAAGTGCCAAAATTTTAAATCTTTATATCTTTTGAAAAAAACCTATCTTAAATTAAGGGGGAGAAACTTTTCAAACATCTTCAAACATTTAAAAATTTTACTTGGGTTTTGTTATATCAAAAAGGGGAGATTGTAAAACCTATATTGATTTTGATATAACAAATTGTATAAGGGCTTATTTGCATATACAAATAAATTTTTAAGTATTTGAAAGACTCACTTAATTGACAAGCTTTTGAACCAAAAGAACCTTCAAGTCAAAAATATTTCAAGTGTTCTAATTTTTCTAAGTATTTTTAAGCCAAAATTTAACTCTACGCCCAGGCGTATCGATACGCTTAAGTCGTATTGATACAGTTTTCCTTCACTGGAATTCTAATCGATAAAAGTGTACCGATAGGATTAACACTGTATCGATACGATATTCATCTGGGCAAGTTTTCAAGCTATAGCGTACTGATACGGTTGTATCCGTATCGATATAGTTTTATAAAGAAATATATTCAAAGGCTATAGCGTACCAATACGGTTGGTCACTGTATCGATACGATTTGATGATGTTTGATAAATCTTTGCATTTAATGGTTTCGACCGTTGCTTGTCAGTTATTGGAATCATAAAATTTTAAATGACTGTTAACCATATCGATACGCTCCCATAGTGTACTGATACACTTTTTGTTAAAATCCAACCAAGGATTCCAGTGAGCAAAATTCGTATCGATACGGTGTATGAGTACCGATACGTCTCCTGATTTACACTTGAACCATACCGATATGCCTTCCCGTGTATCGATACGCCTCTGGTTTTTTAGTCACAACGGCTCTTTCTTCTTTGAGACAGGTACCGATACGGTCTTGAGGGTACCGATACGCTGGGCAGTTGAAGAACATTTATTGCGCCAAAAATGCACCCCAATAGCTAGATTAATGATCTCAACCACCCAAACGGCTAGAATTCAATGCAAGGGTATAAAAGCAAGCCTCCAAAGCACCAGTAACAACTATTTAACTTACTTTCAACATCCAAGCAATTATCCAAACCATTGTGCTTTATAGAGTCAAATCCTTGTACCCAACTTGTTTGTAATCTTCATTGTAAATCTTTATTTCAAGTTTGGGGAGTGTTTGATTGTAAATTAGGCAATATTTAGTCTTGTGAGAGATATCTTTTATTTGTCAAAAACTTCTTTGTAAAGAGAGTCTTTTGAGTTAATCTTTGGGTAGAAACATTAACCGGTTGTAAAAATTACCTCCTAAGCCTAGAAAAGGGAAAGAACATCTAGTGAAGATTGTTGAAAATCCTTAGTGGGAGCTAAGGTAGTGGATGTAGAGCTTGTTAGAAGCTTGAACCACTATAATTTGCCTTGTCCTTATTCTTTCATTTTCCAATTTTCTACCTCCAAAGTTAAAAAGCCACTTCACCCCCTATTGGTCATTTTCCATTCTTTTGATCCACTCAACAAAACTAAAAGTTCTTATTTTCCATCTACTTATAAACCCTCAAAATCTTTTTCCCTTATACATAGTGATATTTGGGGTCCTTCTAAAGTGAAGAATGTTACAGGGGTAATGGTTTGTGACCTTTATAGATGACCATAGTAGGACAACTCTGACTTATCTCCTAAAAGAAAAATATGAAGTATCCATTGTATTTGAAAAATTATATAACATGGTTGAAACCCAACTTCATACTAAAATCCAGATCTTTAAATCTGATATTGGGGGGTTCACTACATCTTTAGGTGAGTTTTTTAAAGAAAAAAGATAGTTCAAATTAGTTCTTGTGTTGACACTCCCCAGCAAAATGGCATAGCTGAGAGAAAAAATAGACACCTCTTGGAAGTTACACTCACAATTTTCCTAAGTATCTATGGGGAGAAGCTTTGTTAACCTCTACTATCTTATTAATCGCATGCCTAGTCGAGTTTTAAACTTTCAAACACCTAAAGATGTACTTTTATCATATTTTCCTCACTTTAAGCCTTTATCCTCTAATCTTCCCTTGAGAATCTTTGGGTGCACTGTGTTTGTTAAAAACCTTGATCCTTCTCGATCTAAACTTGACCCTAAATCCTTGAAATATGTTTTAGTAGGATATTCTTCACTTAAGAAGGACTACAAATGTTACCACCCCCATTCTCGTAAATTCTTTGTTTCTTTAGATGTTAAATTCTTTGAACATGAACCATGTTTTCCCACGGCTACAACTCAGAGGGAGAACTTCAATGATTCCCAGCCTTCTCCAATACAGATTCCTTCTTTACCAATAACATCTCCTGCTAATCCTTCATTTGAGCCTCAGCCTCCTCTCTCTCCTTCTAATACTTTACCCATATCTTCACCTACTACCTTATCTACACCGAATCATTTACATACTTTCACGCCTACAGAAACCCACAACCTAACCAAATCCTCTTCACAACCCCCTAAACAACTGCAAGTTTACACCAGAAAAAGGAGAACAATTCCAGAAACCATTCTACAATCTAGCACTTGTCAAGAATTAGATTTCAATCCAGCTGCTTGTGAAGAAAGTAGAGGTAATGATTCTTCCAGTATTCCTCCTTATCTTCTTGAATTCGATTATTTGCCTATTGCTAGAAGAAAATGGGTAAAATAGTGTACCAAATATCCTATTCAAAGGTATGCTGCTTATAGGAAATTGATGCCTTCTTTTAAAGCATTTACAACAAGTTTAGATGCAGAACAGATTCCAAAAACTTTTGAGGAAGCCCTGCAACATCCTAAGTGGAAGCAAGCTATTGAAGAAGAAATTGGGCACTTGAAAAGAATGGCACATGGACCATCACAGATCTTCCCCAAGGTAAAAAAAATCGGTTGCAAATGGGTATTCGTAATCAAGTACAATTCGGATGGCAGCATACAGAGGTACAAAGCCAGGTTGGTTGCAAAAGGGTTCACATAGACCTATGGAATCGATTACAAGGAGACATTTGCTCATGTTGCTAAATTGAATTCAATTAGAGTCTTATTAAGCCTAGCTGTAAACTGTGACTGGGAACTACATCAACTTGACATAAAAAATGCCTTTCTTAATGGTAATCTTGAGGAAGAAGTTTATATGCAGATTCCACCAGGACTGAACAATGATGGACAGAATCAGGAAGTGTGCAAACTAGATAAATCTCTCTATGGATTGAAACAATCTCCTAGAGCATGGTTCGACAGGTTTACTAGGGTAATTCTAAAGAATGGATACAAGTAGTCACTGGCCGACCATACCTTGTTCTCTAAGGTAACCTCTTTAAACAAAAAGGTTATTCTTATTGTTTATGTGGATACTATAATCCTAACAAGGGATGATGAAGAGGAACTGAGCCGATTAAAGACTCTTTTAAGCAGAGAATTCGAAACCAAAGACCTAGGAAAATTGAGATATTTTCTAGGCATGAAGGTAGCAAGGTCCAACAAAGGTTTGGTGATTAATCAAAGAAAGTATGTTCTTGACTTACTTACAGAAACTAGGATGTTAGGTTGTAAACCAGCAGATACTCCTATGGATGCTAGTTTGAAATTCAACAAAGTTGAGCTAGGTCCTAAGGCAGATAAATGACTTTACCAAAGGTTAGTAGGAAAACTAATCTACCTCTCGTTAACACCACCAGATATCTCATTCCCAATAAATGTTGTTAGTCAACATATGATTGACCCAAGACAGGAACATATGGAAGCAGCAAAAAAATTCTGAGTTACTTAAAAGGTACACTAGAACATGGCTTGATATTTAAGAAAATTCCTGATAAAACTGTAAAGATTTTTTCAGATGCAAGCTGGGCCAGTGAACTGACTGATAGAAGGTCAACCAGTGGATATTGCTCTTTCGTTTGGGGAAATCTCGTAACATAGAAGAGTAAAAAGCAAGCAGTTGTCTTCAGAAGTAGCGCAGAGGCTGAGTATAGGGCATTAACATTGGGAATATGTGAAGGAATCTAGTTAACAAAATTACTCAAAGAGTTGGGAATGATACAGGATGAAAAATTCCAACTTTTCTGTGACAACCAGTCAACTATTCAAATTGCTAAAAATCCTATTCAACATGACAGGACAAAACATGTTGAAATTGATAGACACTTTATTGCCGAAAAGCTAACCGTGGAGTGGCCTCACTAGAGTATGTCCCTACTGAAGAACAAGTGACAGATATACTTGCAAAAGCACTACCAAAAGCATTATTCGACAATTTTCTATCCAAGCTGGGATTATACAATGTATATTCTCCAGCTTGAGGGGGAGTGTTAGTTTAGTCGACTTAGAACTTGAATCCTATCTAGAGTTTGTATTTTATTTAATGTGTATCGGAGTAGTAGTCTTCTAGGTCATAAACTATTAGCTAGAGTTAGAGTTTTATTGTTAGTAGGACTTCTAATCTAACTTAAAGTCCTTGTCTATATAAACATGTAAAGCTGTAATTATTATTGAATAAATCGAAAATTCAGCTAAGTAGCTGTTAAAAGCTATATTTCTCTTTGTCACCATTTTTAAAATTGGGATGAATAGTTTCATTAGTGTTTTTCTCATGGAAAGAGGGATGCATATAGCTTGGTCTGCTTCCTTCTCTAAATAGACTTTGATGATGGACTTTGCTTAATTGGTTAAAATGCAAAATTTTCTGATCAAAATTCAGAATAAGGGATCATTCTTGATGGCTATGTACGGAACTTTGCATGACAAGAGGAAGGCTATAGATCACAAGCCTAGTTGCCTGTTGGTTGTTGATGAAGCATGAACACTGAGTTTTCTCCTTTGCTTCTTTTAGGTAGGAATTGAGTTGGTTCCAAGGGATTTTGACATGGATTCTCCTACCCCATTCCAACCATCAGATGTTGTCAGTCTGGTTGCTGTGCATAAGGGGATAAATATTCTTGAACATCGTCTTTTCTCCTTCCTCCACTCTGTTTCAGAATTTGTTGATTTTCTATTTTCTTGCATTTTATTTCTCTTCAGCAAGCAGCATGCTCATCTGCTGATGGAAGACAACTTTTAGAATCATCTAAAACAGCCTTAGATAAAGGAAAACTCGAAGATGCAATAACTTATGGAACCAAGGTATACTTAATACTTTCCAGGTGATATGCCTATCATGTGCTTCATCAAACTTTTTTTCCTTCTCTCTGGTCTCTAATCTGTTATACTTCTCCATTTTCGACAGGCTCTTTCTAAGCTAGTAACAGTTCGTGGTCCATATCATCGAATGACAGCTGGAGCTTACAGCCTCCCTGCTGTAGTTTTTTATCACACTGGAGACTTCAATCAGGTCTTATTGTTAACCATGTCTACCTACCTGCAGTGTGGAAATCCATATCATACTAAAATAATTATACCCTAATTTATTATAGAAGTGTTCACTTTCAATGTATTTAGGGTTTCAAGTTGAATTTAAATCAATAACCTATCCCAATTGCAGACCACAATATACCAGCAAAAAGCCTTGGATATCAATGAGAGAGAACTCGGACTAGACCATCCAGACACGATAAAGAGTTATGGAGATCTTGCTGTATTCTATTACAGGCTTCAGCATACAGAACTTGCTCTTAAGTACGTTTGTTTGCATTTTATATGTGGACATGTTGCTGTTTTTATATTAAGCACGCTTTCTGTGGGGCCTTCAAATGGATTTAGTGTCTTGAATCTAATTGAATCTGCTTAAATGCATGTAACTAGATGTGTTTTCCTTTTCAAACCTTACTTTTTGAAGCTAATATTATTGTTTTCCTTTTGACATTGTGAGTTTCTGAAGAAATATCTTGTAAGACAGTAGTGGCAATTTCGAGTCTTATTTTTCATCTTTCTGGTTAACCTCCTAATCTGAACATATTTATATAATTGTTGGATCAGATATGTAAAGCGAGCTCTGTATCTTTTACATCTCACTTGTGGGCCATCTCATCCAAATACTGCTGCTACATACATAAATGTAGCGATGATGGAAGAAGGCCTCAGCAATGTGCATGTTGCCCTCAGATATCTTCACAAAGCTTTGAAGTGTAACCAAAGGTTGCTTGGTCCGGACCATATTCAAGTTTTAGTTTCTTATCTTTTTCTTGGTTAATTTTTTTGAGTTTGGCTTTATGATATGTTTTTGTCATATGCATCTATGCTGCTATTTCATGATACATGACAAAACCTTTCTTATATGGCTAAACTAAAGTCATGACAGAAGTTTTGAATTTTTTATCATGAGCTTTTCTTTTAAAAGTTGATTGGTTGTATAAAACTACTTGTCAAAATTTACTCAGGATTACAAAGAATTACTGCTTCTTATAAGCATTATAAACTTAAGTCATAATGTGGGTGGTAAGACAATGCTGTCTCAGATGTTTTTGAGGAAATGCAGGCTTTCCAAAAAACATGTAATGAGTGCTTGGATCTTAATTTCGATACATGTTTTTGAAGGAATAACCCTTTTGTCTGTTAATGTCTTCAGACAGCAACAAGTTATCATGCTATAGCAATTGCACTCTCATTGATGGAGGCATACCCTTTGAGTGTCCAACATGAACAAACAACCTTGCACATTCTTCAAGCAAAGCTGGGTCCAGATGATTTGCGTACCCAGGTATCTTTTGCAGTCCATAGATTGGACATGTACACTCTTTTTTATATGATTCAGACCCCTCAAAGATTTACGTAATCTACAAATTAGAGATATGCAGCTACTGCTTCAAACTCTTAGTTGACAGAGCTAATTGTATTGAAGTGAAAGTTGGCACCAATAGCAGCTTGGTAATTTTCACAGAAGTGCATCAAATGCTTGACCTGAAAAAATAGTTTTTGGCAGCACATGATAGATATGGTTATTTTTTAGGGTTGTATTATTTTATTCATCGTCGCCAATTTAACCTTTTGATGAAAATCTTGCAGGATGCTGCTGCATGGCTTGAGTACTTTGAGTCCAAGGCATTTGAACAGCAAGAAGCTGCTCGAAATGGTACTAAAAAGCCAGATGCATCCATAGCCACAAAGGGCCATTTAAGGTAAAATATCTTAGCATATTCCCTGAAGAGGGGGACTAGGAAATAGTTGATTGTTGTTGAATGTGTGCAGTTTCCTTTTTGCTACTTCACGTGCTATTCACATGATCCTGCTATTATGTCAGTTGCTTCTCCATCTCACTTTCTTTGTATTCATTCGACTTAACTTATCGAGCTAAAAATTATCTGAAACGCTGTTGTACTGGTTAAAAGTGTTAAGGCACTAGCAGTTAGTTTGGTTCTCTTAAGAACTCTTTCGGTACTTGGTCAAAATAAAAAATTATTTTTGTCGGTACATCGTTGGATTATCAGCATTTGTACATATTTATATTCTCCATTTTGTGTCTGCAATGGGAAAATTCAGACATTCCTATACTGGTGATGATGTTTATGCTACTTTGCAGTGTATCTGATTTGCTCGATTATATTAATCCAAATCCTGCTGCCAAAGGGAAAGATGTTGCAGCAGGAAAGAGAAGCTATGTTGTGAAGGTACGATGGAATTTAATTTGTGTTTGATCAAACTAATTGTTGATGATGGGAAACTGGCTCAAATCTGATTCTCTTTAATAATGCTGTTGCTTGAAATGAGTTAATCTGTAGGTGCTGGCAGTAGGGCATTGTCTAGATGCCGGTGACTGAGTTTTTGCAGTTTTTACTTATGGCCAAGAACTATAGAAAGAAATTTGTAGTTTCAGGTCCTTAGTTACATGACTATTGACATGCACCATCGGATGCATTATTTGTAGTTTCAGGTCCTTAGTTACATGACTATTGACATGCACCATCGGATGCATTATTTCCTTTTACCCAAAACTCCCCTCTGATGCAATCCCGATTCTTCTCTACAGGTGAAAGGAGAAGTCCATCCTTCAAGTTGTGAGGAGTCACCTAAAGAGGGTGAAAACAAAGCTTCAGTTGAAGAGACACATTTCTCTGAACCGGAAGATAAACCAGATGCTAACCAGGAGGCGAGCTCTTTGCCAGTACAGTCTCAGGCTCCTATTACAGAAGAGACAGCAGAGGCAAGATCGAACCTTGATAACCACATGCTGAAGGGGATGATGGGTGGAAACATGTTCAGAGGCTAAGAGCATCCCTCCTGCTTGGGCGGAGACTAAAGCAGAGACAAGCAACTATAGGCAAGGTTTTCAGTTCTCGGAAAAAGAATGTTGATCCTGATATGGAATCTCCTCTAGCCAAGGCCATTCATCAGAATAGTAGGTATTACTGTTTAAAGAAACGAACAATATCTCACGGAGGTCATGTGGAGCAGCACGCTATTAATCCCTCCCAAGGTTCAAAGTTTGGAAGGAGAACAATTAAAACTGTTACATACAGGGTTAAGTCCACTCCATCTACCAAAGGTTCAACGAAATCTCTAGAAATGGAGGCGAGGTGTTAAATTCACCTGGGGAATCTGCTGCTACCTTTGCACCTAATGATCACTGTCCAACAATAAATTCTGTAGTCAGTCCTGGTAAATCTCCTTCATACAAGGAAGTCGCGTTGGCCCCTCCGGGGAGTATCTCCAAACTGCATTTCAGGCCTGAAACTAATTGCGTTGATAACCAAGACTTCAACATTGAAAAATATCGAGAGGAAATGAATGAAACAAAAGACAACTTTGAGCAGTTGACTGCGGAAATGGAAAACATATATGAAAAGAAGAGTGGGAACGATTTCCTGGATTCAACAGATAGCCCGAAAGAGGAAATCACATTTGAAAACAAGGAAGAAACTGTGCCAACTGATGTGATGGAAGACAACTCTTGTTTAACGGTGTCTGGGGGAGTGCAGGAACAAGAACTTGAAGCTGGTGATAGTAAGGTTCATGAAGTTGTACAGGATGGCATATTCATAAATGGGATGCCGGATTCAATTGATTCTCCTAACAAGGAACTCTTAGAGCAGGATTTACCTGGAAGTTTTGAATTCCACAGCAATTCAAACTCCACATTGCAAGGGGTAGAAGAATTGAAGGACAAACCCTTAGTCTTAAATTCTGATAATTGTCAGGGACTTGCCAATAAGAAGTTGTCTGCATCTGCAGCTCCTTTCAACCCATCAACATCCATTTCACGTGCTGCTCCACTCCCCTTGAACATCTCCCTTCCTCCTCCTCCTAGACTTGTTCCGGCAGTTGCACCCTGGGCAGTTAACATTCCTCCTCACGCTGCACCACCTACGGTCTTACCAAATCCAATATGCTCCTCCCCTCATCATCCATATCAATCACCTCCTCCAACTCCAAGCATGATCCAGTCTCTACCCTTTATGTATCGACCCTATACTCAATCGCAATCTGTACCAACAATGCACTTTCCTGTAACTAGCACTCCTTTTCATCCCAGTCAGTTCTCATGGCAGTGCAATGTGAACCCGTGTACCCGAGTTCATTCCTGGGACAGTTTGGCCTGGTAATCCAATGAAGTTCTATGTACCATCACCGATTGTTGAGCCAGTTTCTGACCGGATATTGGAGCTGAAAGTGCTAGGTGATGATACAAACTCAACTTCAGCTCCAATGCTGCCACTGGATATTGACACTATCGGAGAAGCTAAGAAAGAAATCAACATTTCAGCATCTGAGGCAATAAATAGTGTTAAGGGAGTAGCTAGAGTTGATTTTGAAAGTATACAGGAAAATGGTTGCTTGAATCGAAATATGGTCAATAACTCTAAGAACGTGCTGGGTGAACACAACCACCCAAACAATATAGCTGAAGGCAATGCTGAAAAGAAGAGTGATGGTGAGAAAACCTTCAGCATTTTAATAAGGGGTAGAAGAAACCGAAAGCAGACATTGAGAATGCCAATCAGTTTGCTTAGTCGACCCTATGGCTCACAATCTCTTAAAGTTATATACAACAGAGTCGTCAGGGGGAGTGAATCTCCAAACTCTACTGGCTTTTATTCGAGTGAAAGTTGCGCATCAGCTGCTACATAGGTGAAAGCTTTATTTCTTGGAAAGCAGGATTATCAGGAACAGGGTAGAAGAAACAAAGACTGATCAATTCTTCGAAAAGAAAAGACATATCTTTCTAGCTTCATGGTAACAAATGAACAATTCCCTTTGGATTTATCATCTAAAATGCAGGTTAGTTTTGTTTAACAGGTGCCAGTAATGCCTTTTTTAATATTTGAAATTGTGCTCACAGTGAGGTATCAGATTCAGATATGTATGTGCATGGCCTTTCTTTCTATGTTCCGGCTATTTTGGTCCTTGTTTCACAAATAAAATCTAGGACATGCTGCTAACTGTTTTAAGTACGTCCTGAGCGATCATATTAACAATCCCAAAACTTTATTGCAGATTCTGTATATTTGAATTTCTACTGGATTCAGCTGAATGTATGAACAAGGAAAGAAGTGGCTTTTCGAATCAGGTATCGTAATTTCACAGTTTCTTGATGTTCATCACTATTTTGTCCGCTAATGTTTGAGAACTTCAATTTTCGTTGCGACTATATAAAGAAGGGGCTAAGAAGCTTATTGTTGATTGAGAAAAGGCTAAAAGCCTCCAATATCCATACACAATTCAACATTTCTCAACAATAATTTGCAGGCCACTGTTAATATTACACAAGAATGCACATCAAGCTGTATAGCGGGTTGTGCAACAGGGTTCCGGAATGGAGTTCATTTTAACTACAAAGGTTTGGTATGCAGGCACCGCCATCGGGGTTTTGTTGTTCTTTCCATATCCGCCCCGTTACTCGCAGCTTCAGCTCTTTTCTGTCCCCACCAGAGAAGAAAAGCGCCATGTTACGCTGTATGATAAGGCCATCGTGGCCATCCCTAACCTTTAAGTGGCTATCTCTTATGCTCCTAGGGGTGCCTTCCCATATGAGCTTCCTGCCATTTCCCCCAACTTCTAGGCTATAACTGTAGTTGCGGGCTTCGATTTCATCACCCATGAAACGAAGGAATGCCATATAAACAGGGGCCATCCCGAGCTGGAAGGCTTCGAAATGGAGACAAAAGTACTGGCCAAAACAGTGGAACACCTGAATATACATGACAGAAGATGCAAACCATTTAGAGTTTGGAGAATTGTAAAAGATTCTACTATACTTTGCAACTTCAGGGTTGGAAATTCGAACAACTGGCAACGAACATGCGTCAACAGCATGTTCTTCATTATCTACATCAAAGAAGACTAGTAAGAGTTACTTTGTCAAATATATTTCTAATACATTCCAAACTGATACACTGAGGCAAAGAGAGCAAGCACAAGAATGAAGATTTACTTTTGGCGAGACCATGTTCCATGTATAAGAATAAAATAGATTAGCAACAAGACGTATATCTCGTGTTCATCATCTATATATTATAGTTCAATTCTTACTCAGAAGAAAGATGCTTTACAATGATTGTAACTTACAGTAAGCATCCAGGTGGCATTTTCTACTTCCCGAGGATTGGACTTAACATAACGATGGTTAAATGTGCATCCAGAATGCATGTCCACCTTGTGGTCATCCCTTAAATGAGCAACAAGAAATGGTATATCACCAATAACAGCACATTCCGCTCCAGCATATGGGCAATTGTATGGCCTGAAGTTACATAGGGCCTCGTGTTTGAGTTTACTATAGTAGGGAAAGATCTCTGGGCATCCGAGCGACATATATTTGCAAGGCAATTCGAGTGATTCAGCTACCTTCTCTAGTGCTAGACACCTAATATCACCAAGCTCTTGTCTACATGTGGGACATCGATTGTGTACCCTTGTTTTACAGGCTGCGCAGAGGGTATGACCATTGTGGCACTGAGGAACAACAAATAGTTAAAACGCCTATAATAAGGTACCAAATTATTTCAAGCAGGTACATCTGCTCCGAATAAGACAATTAGAAATCCAGTTAAATAGTACTAGCATTTAAGGGCATTGAAAAACTCTATTGCACAAAACTAATGGCCTAGAAAATCGAAAATTGAAGTGCAATTTAAGACACTGGTACAACTTTAGGACCATTTTCAGATCAATATGTTCTATCAGCATATAACAGCGGAAAACATAAAAACATGCAGATGTGCCATGTCTAAACAAAAAAAATACAATATGCCAAAGTTTCAGCACCCCACCGGGGGACCCCCAAAAGAAAGGAAGAAAGTAAAAAGGGTGTTTTAAACATCATTGAAGCTTTAGGTCAGAAGCCTATTGACCAGCCACCTCACCCTCTGCATGCTAATGCAATGCACCCAAATGAGAAAGGAAAAAAGAATGAACAGAATTACATGACTTCAAGATAATGCTCCATCGAATGTAATACATATGTTGTTGTGGGAATGATGAATGAAACAGTGGACGGTAAGACACTCCTCAATTGCTATAGCTCTAGTTTTTTTGTCACAAAACATGCAAGTGAACTATCATGGGAGAAGACATGGATTCTTAAGTTTGCCTAACCGGATAGTATTTAGTTCCCTTTTCAATCTGACCTTCTTAGCCTCTATAGAAAGAGAGGAAATGAAAATCACTTAAAACAACACATTTCTAATATCCTTCTCAAAACAAACATGCACACAGGCCGCTTCTGTTTACAATCCATAGTTTGCTATACCAGATAAGAGAAGACATCCTTACTAATAGAGGGCAAGATAGGTAGAAAACTACAGTGTTGATTTCTCACAATTACAATATGATCAGGTCTTGTGTTTGCTCCTTCCCTATACTAATCATAGAAAAGCTGTTAGAGTTCATCATCATATGCAAAGGGTTCTCCTGTTCACTTTTTCCATCAATTAAAAACCGAGGCAGCAAGCAACTCATAGAAAGGGGATGATAAGAAAACCAAGACCTATAGTATAGAAATAAATTTTGAAGTGTACATCTAAGTAAACCATCAAAACCAAACTATAGATATTCCAAAAATCAAATTCCCAGAAGATGAAACTTTAAAGAATTAATCAAACAGAGTCGCCCTAAAATAGCATCCAAGCCAACAAGTTTCTACAATAATGGTACTGTTCTAACCCGAGAAAACACAGATCCAACATAAGAGATTAAACTTAAACAGCATAAAAACCTAGGGAAAGAAAGAAATTTAAACTACTCAAACACGGAAAAGAGAGTGATTCTTCTTAAAAAAAAAAAAAACCCATAAAACAGGATTGAAGACTGACCTGATGGATAGGAGGGTACATAGAATTGGTACAAACAGGACATTCAAGGAGTTCATGAACACTGGTAGTGCTTGGATGAACCGCTGATGATACGCTACTGTTGTCGTTCCCATTGTTGCTACGGGGTTTAGACAATGAAGGCAAGTGGTTATGATGGTGGATCTCATCATCATCGATCACATCTGAAGATGCCATACAATCTATGCTATCCGATTCCATATGAAAGGAGATAAAATGTGATCGGCTATTCAACAATGGGTATAATTCCTTTTCTGGAAAAAAGGAGCTGGTCTTTACGAATGAGGAATTGTGAGTCAGTTTTTCTTAGTTTAAACTGAAGAACACACAAAGAATGAACTGGGTAGAAGCCTGATAAAAGATAAATTGCATCTATATTCTATACAAGGAGAAAAAAAAAAGAAAGGGAAAAAAACTACCATTTCACTTCTCTTGTGCTTTTCGTCATTGGTAGGTGTCAGCGTCTAAATTTTCAGAGAGACAAATGATCAACATCAAAGGGTTTCAGGTTAAAGAGAAAGCTTCACTAAAAAAACCCCAAATTATTGAGCAAGTATTAGAATTGTAGCGTGGTTAATCAACATCAAAGTATTGGGAAGGTAGAGTAGGGAGTAGGGACCAGGGGGTCTCAATCTCAAGGCTGAAGATGATATGACTCTCTCCTTTCCATGGATTCACATGATTATAGCCGATGATCAACTAACTGCTAGTATTTACATTGTATTAAACTACCCATTTTAATAGAGGATATTATATGGCCAGTTGTTTATTTTTTAGTGAGAGTATTTGATAAATATTTTAATTTAAATAAAAAAATTAATTTTTTAAAACCAAACAAGTGTCTTAATAAAAAAACAAGTGATATTAATCTTAAAAGATACAAATTTAAATTTTTGTACAAAGTATATGTTTATTGTGAAAAAATTAAAATATATATAAATAAATATTATTTTATAATTACTGTTACCTTAGATATTTAAAAAATTTAAAATTTTAACTTTCAATACTTAGCTAATATATATATATATATATAAATAAGTTGGAATATGATTTTGCGGTGAGTTGTCTCCATTACCCCGATCATGTTTTAGGCTTCTTGCTATATATTTACTGCTAGTTGGGCGCTGCACATTAAATTCTTTCTACCCAAGACTTGGACTAATTTTATTAAATGAGGTGGGTGAAACCTTATTTATTTGCATATTCTATGTATAGATATTTTATATTAATAATATATTATTTAAAGGGTTATATTTTAATACACAAATTGTGTAAAGAAAATTTACACATCTCTTTTATAAAATTTAAAAATTAAATCTCAAATTTTAGCACCCTAAAATTAAACTCTAAACTTTAAATTCTAGTTATAAACCTTAAATTCTACACCTTACACACTAGACCTCTGAAACCCTAAATTTTAAAATTAAAAAATTTATATAAACTTTATACAAACTTCAATATCAAAATATTTCTCCTTAATTTAAATATTGGTCGTGCCTCTATATTTAAGTCGTCTGTTTAATTTTTTTCTCACAATAACTTCGCATTTGAAGCCTTTAAGAATCCAAAAGGTTCCTTAACATAACCATTGTCGAGAATTAAAATAAAGTCATATTATTTTCAATTGTCATAGATTATTAAACTTGCGGACTGATTTTATTATCTGACAGTTAAATCTACCCTTACATCACATTATTAACTACCAAACGTAGGAGTGACACCAGTCACAAATCAGGGGCATATAAATACCCACAAAGGGCATGCCGGAAAAGAATTTTTGATTCATAAAACTATTGTTTATCATCTTGTTCAGCTTATTTGCCTATACATTGTTTTTTTCTTCTTCAAATCAACCACTAATTACCGCTCTTCGTCCAAATCAGAAAAAATTAATTGTTCATTTTTACCATCAACAATATTTATACCTTAAAACTCTTAAACATTATATATATATAATTACGTATTTTTAAATATTGTAAAATAACAATCATTTCAAAAAATATGAGATGAAAAATTTGGAGAAAATTGGGAGAATATTGCCCCTTAAAATTAACTTTAGAGAAATTGTTGTCTTTGAGTTTTATTTTGGAAACTGCTGTAAATTAAATAGTGAGAGTGAAATGCCACCTGCAGGTGGCGTCATAGGTGTTTTTTATAATTTTTTTAACTTAAAGTGTTTATGTGTATGATAAATTTGAAGAAAAATTATTAAAAAAACGAAAGAGATGACGTCTTTAGAGAAAAAATTATTAAAAAACGAAAAGCATTTTCCCTGTACTATAAAATTTTCCATAAATTCTTAAATATATTTTAATATTTTCTATTTCTTTAAATTTAATCCTAAATACTCGACGGAACCAAAAATTTGACTGGTCGTAGAACTTTAAAGATTAATGGTGGAGCCAAGCCAACAGCAACACCACCATGTTGATATTTAAGAGAAGTGGTGGATACGACATATGAGTTGAAATCATGTTACCCTTGTTTCATGAATGCCTCAAATTCATGTCATGGTAAAAGCATGGATGGAGAGAAAAGTGTAGTTTCAGTTTTATAGTTAAATCCTACACTTTACTCCATCATTCTTGTTTCAGAATTTATCCTATTTTTGGCAACTGAATTATACAAAATAAGGATGTCTCTATCACCCTCGTATAGAATAATATTGGAATAACAACAGCATAGAGAGGTGACTTGGGTTCAACGTTACTTCAATTTTGAAATGGAAAGAATTCTAATCAAATATTTAATTTGTTTATTGTCTTTTTAAAATGAATACATGGATTAATTTAACTAAACTCCGGGATTCCAATGCTAATAACTTATATTAAACTTGAAGTTGGTAGGTACCTTTTTTTTTATTTACTGGTTTGATAAGGAAGGTCACCTGCTCACCCTACTACATTAACTAATACCATTGGTCGCCATCCAATCTGCCATATAAACTAAGCAAAAAAAAGAAACAGTTCCAATATTCTTCCTATGTCCCAAATCCGAGCTGGTTTGCTGGATGCAAAGGCAAAACATACCTTTTGGTTCCTCCTGGTTTTGTCTGTTGTTCGGAACATTACAGCAATTTGTGTATTGCAAGAACTTGTACATATCCAAATGATGCAAACAGTTTATTATTTTGAAGAAAAAAAAGAATCGACCGACTTTAAATAAATAAAAAAAACTCACGTTAGAGTTTGAGCTCTAGGATTAATCTGCTTAGTAATTTACCGAGAGACCCACCATCTAACTCTTTCTTCTAAAACTAACGGACTAATTTTGAGAAAGTTGAACCAACTACTTTGACATACCACCTTAGAGAAAATAAATGAACATCAAGGACTTTGAATTTGTTGTGCATAATAACAACGCCAATGGCTTCATTTACTCCTTAGCTTAAACGGTGAGAAACTTGCAAATGAGTTGCTGGCAAATGAAGTATGTATCAGTTTTCTCAGGAAAAAAGGAATTCAGATCACGGTTAGAAGTCTCATTTTCTTCACACCCTGCCCAACCTAGGTTCACAGTCAAGTCCTCAACCGGCACCTTGATCACATCAGTTCGAACACCTATATCAGTTGCATACCGGTTCGTACAGTACATCCCAGCTGTAACTGTTGCCACACCTATGGAACTCGGCATCAAAACCTTCAACGAGGAAGATATAAGAGCAGCCAAGGGGGCACCTATCATGGAAGAGGCCTGACCGCTTCTTCCAATTCTTAGGTTGTCCTGAATCAGAAGACCAGTTTTGCAATACAGCGCAATCTGGAACATGTCATCCGTTTGAAGAAGATACATTGCCCTATGGATCACTGTTTCGGGAGGATCAGAGACTGCTGTGGTGCATGCATGTGCCTCCACGCACTTTGGCAAGGAAAACAGATGGGGTCACCCCATATTCGAAGCAGTAGAGGGATCCATTTCGAAGGAAACAATCCAGACATGAGCGTACTACCCAACTGTTTGGCTGCCGGAAAAGTCGAACAAGTTGATCGAGAGAATATAGGATCATATATATCAGAAAATGTCTCAATGCTACGTCCAGGCCTAAAATGAACCACCTTGCCTCCACCAACAAAGATACCTGCATGATTTGACATTCAACAAGCACATGCACAATATTGAGCTTGATTCAACCATGCAGAACAGAGGCATAAGGTATTAAGGTAGAATAACAAATTGATCATATACTTCATAAAGAAAGCCATTTATGCAAGCACGGGGCAACTGAGGATTTTGACCCTAGAATCGTAATTATATCCGCTTACCATGAGAATATGAGATCAGTAAGAATTACTTTCTACAAAAACACTTTACATACCTAATTTGACATGGCCAATTCTTAATTCAAAAGTCTTAAGAAAGAGACTGCTAAAGAAACTCCATTCCCCAGATTTAAAAGAAGGTTTATTTATTTTTTATTGCCTCTATTCCACCTCATAATATTACCCCTTGGAATCACCTGCTTTCAGAATATGAAGATTTTCAGTTAAAAAGTATTTTCCAAAAAGTTGAAGTTTTTAACATTTTTTTAGCTTTTCCAAAAACATTTTTGAATATAATTATCATTTATCTTGGTTTATATCACTAATTATTCCGTAATTTTAAAAATTATGTCTAAAAAAAATATTTTAAACGCTTTTTGACAACATACCAAATACTCCTATTTTAAACCAAATAATACATCAACATTTTTCAAACTCAATTTCCCATAGCATTTTCTAAAATCAAACCTGCCTCTAACAGCCAAAGAAAATTTGGGTAAAGAACAGTACAATGACGAGCAAAGACGAGGGAAGGTATCTTAATTCATAAAACCAATTTCATTTCCGGAGTTTTTGAAGCAAAATTCACCTATTCAGGAAAGAAAATTAACTTTGAAGTACATGGTACGAAGACCCAGAATTAAATTTGGGTAAAGAATAACAAAAAAAAAAATCAGAATTGCAAGATGGAGTCAACCCAAATATTCAAACATAAGTAAAATTTAAAACAAAAGAAAGTAAATTGAAGCAAGCAAACAGCACTACCAAATTAAAAAGAAATGAAACCCAGACACCAAAATGAATACCCAAATCACAATGCAAAAAGTTTCCAACTCTTTTTTGGCTTAACCGTCCTAAAGATACTTTAATTTATATTTTTTTTTACATTTTGGTGTTTAACATTTATTCCGGACCATTTTAGTAGCTAACTTTTCATTCCTAACTCGAAGATTTTTCTATTAACTGTAGTTAAAATATATAACATAACATGTGATTTGATTTTTTATTTATTTAATTTTTGAATTTCTTAAAGAATATAATTTTTAAAAAAATCAAAAATTTTATTTTCTTTCAAAAAAAATCTTCAAATCCCCTCCCTCACTATCTGAAATCTCCTACATGTTAATGGTTCACCTTTCACCACCCAAACGTCTCGTATCTTACTGTTCTACATCCCCACCCTCTAGTCGTCGGTGTAATCACTAATTTTATCAGGGATTGACCTTTTTATTTTTTGTTTTACAATAATGGGCTTATATATATATTTGGGCTTTGTTTGATATATGAATATGATTATCGTTAGAATAAAAAAATCCAAAAAATGTTACCCTTTTTATTTATTGGTAGTCTTGTATTATGTGTGTTGCAATTTGTTAAAAAAAACCCAAAAATATTAGTAGTATATTTTATTTTTGTGATTACTATCTTTTTATTATATGATACGTTTTAAAACTCAAAAAACCAAAAATGTTACTATTACTAAGTGATATATATGTGTGTTGTATACACATTATTGTTACAATTTACTATGATATTGTTCATCTAAAAAACTCAAAAACATTATTAATGTATTATGTTATTTTATCACTTTCTCTTTTTATTGCCGTTATTATCGTTTATTATTATTATTATATTATTATTACTATTATTTTATTTATCATCATTTTTATTATTATGTTTTTGTTATTATTAAGTTATAACCAGAAAGAAACAAAAAAACTATAAATTATAATAAAGCCCAACATCAATTAACTTAAATTGTCTATTTCTTTACAACCCAAAAGATTTGATGAATTTGGCCCGTTTAGTGCCCAAGATAAGTCTGATAATTCCTAAAATCTAATTTCACTCTAATACCATCTCCTTTTTGGGAAGCCAAGCCTCAACCATTGGATGTAGATGCAATCCGACGCTCCAGACTCATCTATCACCCCCTTTGGTCTTCCCGTGACCTTCCACATGCCACAAGAACATACATGCTGGTCCCCAACCGGCAACTCTATGCACCCCAACCGGCAAATGTCAAAGATGGTCCCCTCCCCTCATGCATCCAGTACGCCTATCGTCACATGCAAACAAGGAAAGTTTAGAACATTGGCAAGGGCACAAATGAATACAAGGGCAGAATTTCAGAAAGATGCCAGACAACCTATAACAATTTAGCTCTTTTCTTTTTATTTGTAATTCAAAAATTTCAGGCTATATAACCGAGTGAGAAACAATGCAAAAAAAAAACTTTTTCTCCTACAATGGCAGAAATCAAATAAAAGAGAGGGCATTTGCTTTCAGAAATCTTTTTCTCTAATTTTCTTTGTTTTTTCGAATCAAAAAAGGCAAAGCAAGAAGGATCTCTTCAGTTTTATCATCAAACCCTAACCAACCATTGCGAAAATATATAAAACGAGAGAAAGAGAGTTTTTACTGTTGACCTTGGTGGTTTCCGGCGACCGGAGCTTCAAATGGACTATCCCAACGGTGAGTAAGCTCCTCCGGGAAAGGAGAACGATATACCCCAAAACCAAGTCTATACGACGGTGGGATCTTCAGATCGGCAGCGAAGAACTCGGTGCGCTTAAGTGGTTACCCATCTCGGCTCGTAGCGGTTTTTGGCGACCGACGACTCCAACGCCGAATCCCAACGGTGAGCACGTTTCGCCCGAGGAGAAGAATCACATATCTCAGAATCGCATCGATCTAACGGCGAATGGAGTAGATCCGACAAGAAAAAGCTGAAAGGTTCAAACCCCTTTCTCACAAGGCTCGCCTCGCGCTCTTGAAAAACCATTCCGATAAGGGGAAATGGGAGAGCGAGGTATTTCTGCTGACAGCCATGCTTCACCGAGAAGTGCACCGGAGCGGTGGCCGTGAGTGAGAGAGGTGGCAGTGGCTAGGGTTTTTGTGCGAGAGGGTTCTCTTTATCCTTTGAAGAAGAAGAGACAAAAGGGGATAAAACCCCTAATATTGGCAGACCCGCACGGGTAGAGAGACCCAGACTCCGACCCGGTATAACAGAGAAAGGCACGATTTGAACCAGCTCTAACCTAGATCAGTGGGTTGTGGGTATCTTCTTTCCACCTTTTTTTGAATTAGCCCAAATCTAATGTTAGTGAAGTATTTAGTTGTTATAATATATGTATATATTATGTAATATAATTTATACTTAGTAATTTTATATACCTTTATATTTTATATGTAATTTCAGCATATGTATATGTATGATATTTATTTATATAATGTGATATATAATACATGTTTTATAAGGTATGTAGCATATAGCTTATATATATATAAAGTATAATATAGTTTTATATAACATGTAGTTCTTATATAATATGACATATAGTTTTATAATGTATATTTAATATATAGTTTATATATAATATATGATATATGTTTTATATAATATGTTTCTTATAATATATGTTCTTCTATCTAATATATGTTATAATACATAATGAAAAGTTTTCTAGATGACATATGTTGTATTACAATACATAGTTTTTGCATAAATTATAGTTTGTTCATAATTCGTAATATAGTTTTATTTTATAATGTGTTACATATAGACCTTTTAATATATAATATATATAGTCTATACATATGCGATATAGTTTTATTATAAAATATAAAGTATAGTCTTTTAATATGTAATATATGTTTTTACAATATAAAGTTTTTTTTCTAATATATATATAACATTGTTTATATAATATTTATAACACATAGTTCTCACATATATATGATATTGTTCTCATAATGTATATAATATGTTTTTTTAGTATAATGTAGATTTTGTAAGAAATATAACATATAATCCTTATATAATAAATATACAGTTTCTCATGTAATATATAATTTTTTATATGATATTTTTTATCTGATGTGTGCCCTTTTTTAATACATATAATATATATATAATATAGATTCTAAAGTATTTAATATAATTTTATAAATTTTATAATTTCATGATATGCAATATTTGGTTATATAGTTAATATTTGTTTTATTGGTCTAATTAGTTTTGTTTGGGCTTAGGGTTAACCTTAGCTTAGTGGGCCTTGGGCTTAGTCTTTTGGGCTTTGGGTTGTTAAGTTAGTTTCGGATTAGTTTAGGAATTAATTTAATTAATTTAGGTTGTGTGCTCGTCTAATAGGAGCACGATCCTTAAATTAATTACGTTAATTTTAGGATTAGACTCTTTAGAGTCTTAGTTAGATATAGGTTCAAATTAACTTAATGAATTTAAATTTATCCTTGTCTTGTTGGAATAAATGTTAAATTCATTAAATTAATTGAATATTTCTTAATCATTTTTAGGACAAAATCAATCACAAGTTTAGATTGACGTTTAATTTTAAACCATGGTTAATTAATTCAATTTGTTTTAAGTAGCGTTCTTGGCTTATTGGAACACTAGTTTAAAATCGATTGAATTAATTATCGTGGCACAAGATAACTCATAATTCGTTAAGGTTTTTAATCTTTTAAGGCAAATTAACTTAGGGTTAATATTAGAATCATCCAATTAGTAACTAGATCACTAATTAAATTTCCATAATTTGGGCCTTTTAGGTTAGGACTTTTGGTGGGCCTTTGTGTGTTTAATTTTCAAGCTCTTATTTGACATTCATTTTATTTGTCATCATTGGGCCCATTTGATTTACATATTAATTAATTTAAATCATAAAAAGGGAGGTATTCATTAATTTCGATATTTGTGTCGTAACAGTCCAAGCTTAATGGATGTTGACCAAATGTTTGAATTGATCCTTACCGACTCAAGGTAAAATTAAAACTTAACCAAATCATTACATCATGTTTTAAAATGCTTGCATCATGCATAAATGTGACGTGCGAGATTCGAACCATAAATTAACACAGTAGTCGGGCTTATTCGATGTCGGTTTAATCTATGGTGTGATATATCGTCAACCTTATTAATTAAATGTCCAATTAATTTGAACCCACCAGTTTGATAAAGCATGTTCAATTAATGTTAATTGTCAATTAAGGTCACCGAATTAAATTTCTTTTAAATTTTGACAATTTTCTTTGATTAAAAGCAACAAGTATTTCGTACCGATTTTCGGGCACGATGGGGGTGTTAATCCTTCCCTACGCATAACCAAGTCCCGAACCCTTTCATATTGAATCTCTGGTTTTGTGGTGTCCGGCCTATCTTATCCAAGTGGCTGGTGGCGACTCCAAGTTTTTTATTATTTTCAAAAGATTACAAGTTTTCCAAAAGAAATCTCTTTAAACTAAGATTTCAAAAGTGATTTATGGGATAATTAATATCGACGGATTTTCCAAAAGAAAACCACGCATATATTTATAAAAAAGAAAAGGAAAAAATGTCGCTACAGCATGGATACTCCGCTGGGGACAAAATTTGTTTTTTCAAAACAAAATAGAGTTAGGCCAAAGGAATATTTGTTGCTTTTAATGATGGAAAATTATTGGAATATTAATTGATTTTAACAAGGTTGATCATTTCTTGAAAATGTGACTACGATTGTACGGGTTTTGATAATTGGTGGTCTTCGAATTAATTTTTCATTTAATTTCTAAGGAATCAACGACATGTGTTGCATCATGATTATCAAGCTCTATACCCGAGCTCTATCCCTTAAGTGGGAGTGAAACGCCACATACCCACATGAGTAACCCTCCACGGGTCGGTAATTCACTTCTAGAATCCACGCCTTTTGACACGTGAGCAACCCTCCACGTCATTAGGTCGTGCCTTCTCTCAAACCGAAACCAATTCGCAAGCTTGTAATGGGCCAGAATTGGGGTTCTTGTTGCCTTAGTAGGTAATGGGATAGGTTTGGGTACCCTTGTATTAGAACCGAACCCATGTGTCAGAATCTAAGAAGCCCACCCCAATAGAGCCATACGGATGACCTTAGCGAACTATAATTCATGTGATTAAGGTTCTTTCTTATGTGCTTGCTATTGTTCGCGCTTATTTTTTCCCGTTTTCAAATTTATTGCTTATCTTGTGACTAACAGGCTTCTGTTTGTTTTCTACTCGTTGCCTTTTTACCTTTTGTTTTGCATATTTTATCATATTATGAAGAGAACATGGAGTTGGAAATAGTCTGAAATTAAAGACTAGATTAATGGGAGATTTGGTTCATAACAATGACGCAAAGAATACCGATGTAAAAATATGGTCGGAAGGAGAGCAACTACATGGCGAGGACAGTTTTCTTTAAAAAATGAGCATGGCGACATCACATATTCACTAGATGTTCCAATCAACCAATCACTACTTCAAGCATTGGTGGGGTTTTGGAACTCCGCCTACGGTTGTTTCATGATTGATGACTTTGATTTGACCTTGATAATTGAGGAGTCTCAAGCCCTTGCAAGAAAATCAGCAAGAATCATGCCAAACAAGAATAAAGCTTTCCGGGGCAAGCTCAGAAATTTCTCGGACACTTTACCATCAAGTCCCAACTTAGAACAAGAAAAAATACTTTGAGTGGGAAGGAATTCTGGCCTTAGCTTCAACACACCCCAAGGGTCGAGTTCAGCGGGACTCTTTCAAGGGAGCAATTTAAGTACACCAAATGCCAACATTGGAGCGACTATAATTCTTAGGGGAAGATGTTGCCAAGCTTGAAGACTATGCGGATGATGAATCCGATGAGAGAGAAAAAACCATTGACCTAATAGCTTAGGACCTTATGAGTAGTGGGTTTCCTTTGACTATTGTAACGAAACAATTTTCCTATTAATGCGAGCCGTTTAATGAGGATATTTGCTGAACTCAATATTGCTCTTTGCATTCATGTTTTCATAGTAGAATTATATTGTGTTGCCTTGTTATTTTTATTCCAATAATACATTTTTGTACATTCATACACATCATATGCATCGCTAATCGGGGAAAAACATTCACCTCATAAAGTATGAGTGATGAGGGAATGACTTTTGACCAGTTCGACTCTAGAAATATGAATGACCTAGCAACTAGGGTAGTTAAACTCGAACAACTTCATGAACAATTGGTTTGGAATCAAAAGGAGACAATATCATATGTGAAAAAGTTCTAACAGGAAACAAAGGGGCAAATTGTTGAGTTGATGGGGGTATGATGGCCACTATGACTAAAGAAGAGGGTATGGAAGATGACCTTTCTGTGCAAGAAGAGGGTGAGAATTGAGATTGTGACTTCACAGCGGAGTAGATTTTATGTGGCGAAGACCAAGCTATCATTAGCCAATATGAGATAGCATGCTTCGCCTCTGAACGCCTGACTGATTTGGTGTTGAATAAGGCCAAAGACTCTCCGTTGAAAATCTTGTCATCGCCAGCAAACAAAAAACTGAATGAGTCAGAGTCACAGAATGAGAAAGGTGTGATATGTAATAAGAGGATGAGGACGTCGACTACACTGTCTTCTGAATTGTCATTCCTGCAAACACATGAACAGCCTTTGATGTTTGTGATTCCAAAACCTCATCAGCTGTCAGTTAGCTAGGCTTCCAAGGCTTAAGAAAAGAAGGAAGAATCGAAGGACTTCCAGTTCACTCCTAGTCTTTTCACCTACCGATACTTGTTTTCCAAGTTGCTAAACGCCTGACTGATTGCTTCGTCAATCCTCAGTCACCTCCGTATTCGAGTTGGTTTAGTGAGAAAGATCATTGCGATTACCATGTTGGAACTCTGGGACATCCCATCGAAAGATGTGTGAGTTTTAAACGTAAAGTTCAACGTCTCCTAGATCTAAAAATTAATTTTCTAGCCGCAGCCAATACTGTGAAATTAGGAGAAGATCGGGTCGCCGTGATGAAAGAGGTGGATGAGGAAAAGTTACCGACATCGGCAAAATCAAGAAACATCAGTAGTCATCATAATCACAACCATTTCACGGAAAGTTTGGTTCTGAACTGACTAAAAAGGTTCGAAGCAGTTCTAAAAGAGCCCTCAAAAGCGACATGCCTTGATAATAGCGATGTCTCCAAAGAAAGGAAGCCCTGCTTAAGGAAAAAGAAAGCTAAAACGTATGATGCAAGAGGGAGTGACAAGAGGAAAAATATGTTATTCCTGATGACAAATTTAGAGCTTTTACCTCTGTTAGTTCAAAATAAACTCTTAAGGCTACCTCCCCCGAAGCGGTATGCTTATTTCAATCCTAATATGTCTAGTGTCAGGGTTCTATGTGAATATCATCATGGTGAATTTGTCCATACAACGGAAGAGTGCGTGTTTCTGAAAGGCAAGATCTATGAACTTGTTAAGAATGGAGTGTTTTCCTTTGAGAATGGAAAACCAAAGTTCAGAGAAAGAGGCCAAGTTTTTGGGAAAGTTTGAGACGTCGGGATGAATGACCAATGTTGCAAGGGTCAAGGATTTCTAGGGCATCCTATCTATATTTTTAGGTTTTTGTTTTATCTGCCTTTATGTGTGTTAATTTTGATTTTGTTTACCCGAAGACAGTAGTAGTAATCCTTTGTAAAGGTTTATGTTATGTTTGCTTTTGCTATTCCAATGAAATGATGCTCTTTTCTTAAACGTATATATATATATATATATTCTTTTTTATCCTAGTAGACCCCTGGATATCACATGCATGATGTGGCATTGATTCTAATGAAAGAGATCAATTGGATGTTGTGATAACGATGCAGCGCGATTCTCTCCAGTCTGCTCTGGTCGGTAAAACGCGAGAAATAAGACTACTATTCCTTCAACGATGTTCGATAATAAGAAAATCTCTTAAGAAAGCACAATAGGGTTGCTTGAATGTGCTTCGAAAAGGAAAATAGAGTGTTTTAAAACAAAACAAAAGGTAATTAAGAATTAAATGGGTACTTCGCTATAGGAAAAAGGCTAAATAAAGATGCTTTACTCCACTTACTCTAATTAAGTCAAAAGCCTTGGCTATATGAGTAGGTTTTCAAATCGTGGCTATGCCGAGTAACTCGGGGTATTGTTGTATGCTCCATCATCATTCTCGAGACAAATTACTGTGATGAGTTAAATTTTCCTAAGAAAAAGAAATGAATGAACAAATTAAATAAATCTCAGAGCATCCTAATGTAGCTGTGGGAGGAGAATAAATCTAATAAGGAGCTATGCTTCACATGTTCAATACCTTAGCGTTAGAGATGAATCCTTGAGGACACTGACACAATTTTGATTATAATCAGAAGTATGCACTTAAGCTTAAGAATTCTCAGAATGACATTGTCTGCATTCTATGGGCTAAATAAAAGTCGGAAAGCTTAAACCCTTTTATGGAGAAGGATAATGAGAACTAGAAGGAGTAGTTTTTAGACAGATCAAGCAAGTACCATAATCATGAGGATGAACTTAGCAATCTAAGAGGGATTTCGCAAATATCACCACAACATTCAAAGGCAAACTGTTGATCACCGGAGGATTGAATCTAAGATGCTATTGCATTTGATATCTTGGGTATTCTTTTCTTTTATTATTAATTTTGATTTTGTATATTAACCCAAAAGGCATCATCGGTTGAAATATTGATTAGTAAACCAATGTGTAGACGAAAAGAAAAGAAAATAAAAAGAAAGAAATAGAAAGAATAAGGATCTCTCCGTACTTTTAGAATGGAGTTTGGCATGCATGGCCAGATATGTACATGATCAGCCTAGCACAAACCTGTCAGCGAGTCTGACAAGAATAATAACAAGCCCTCGCCTGCTACACGATTCAAGGAACCGAAAGGAGTATCTACCATAAGACCTTGGTTGGCATAGAAAAGCAAAGATTGAATTCTCTTAAAAATTTGGAGACTCATGGGGCATGTCTTTGGCCTAGCATTGAGATGGAAGAAGGACCATACCAATGGGTCAAGTGTAGGTAACCGTTGAATCTGAGGAAGAGATGAGGTACTACTAAGGTCAGGAGAAAAGAACTAAAAGGTTTGGAATCTTAAGAAGGAAGGCATCGACTCAGTCGTCAGACCTTGGTCAGAAGACAACTAAGGGGTACAAGGCAAAAGTTTATCAAGCGAGCGGAGCATACTTACGTCAGCTTACAGCAAAACGAGTTGCGAAAATTGAAATAGATCGGGGAAGAATGGGATCAGCGTTTGCAAAGTCAGTTTCGTGAAAGTTATGGTGACATCATACGCTTGACGTATGTCCGAGTTGATCAGCCTTCATTTTGAGCTATCTTTTAATTTTGGAACCCTATTTTCTGTTGTTGCACTTTTAACGGGAATGACTTGATGCCTACGATTGAGGGATATAAAGCTTTGTTTAATCATAATATTATTCATAAGGAACTGTGTTTATACAAAGACGTCGAAGTCTTGAGATTATCCATTAAAGTTTAGAACCCTAGCCACAATGAGTAAAGATCAGGGCAAACATTTGAGTCAGAGTCGTAGGGACAGAAATACCTTTTCATGAGAGCGTATCTACACACCCGGATGAGGTCACAGAGATAGATCTATTTACGTAGGGGATTTATGCTTGAGCATTTTCTTCAAGAGTCTTGGGTGACGGTGATGTCGCTGTCTTGGACTTGTTCGAGCATTTGACGATGAAGGTTTTTCTGTATAGCTTCAAATCAAGGGTCTACATGGTTTACCTAGCATAATGTGACTACAAAGGTAATCATTGCGAGATTTCCTACGCTAGACCGTTCAGAGATATGGGAACAAGAAAATTTAGAAATTTGTGGGACATGAGTTCAACCGAATGAAGAGATTGTAGAAAGCTCACCATAAAGAGTTCAAGATGAAACAACAGTTAAACTCAAGATGAACGAGAGTAATGTCATTCTGACCAGTGCAAGTCGACATCTTCTTTCAAACAGAAATGAAAGAGAAAGATTCAGTAAAAAAATATGAAGATTGGACCTTATAGAAGTAAGAAAGATTCAGAAGGTTTAGGAACATGTGTTCACCCCAATGTTAAGAATGAAAACGACTCGTCATGAAGAGTCAGTGAAGAGACAACAACTAAGCCCTAGTTGAGAGGGGCAATGTTTCAAAGGTGGACTTCAGGGTGTGGCAAATTTTGGTCGAATCAGTATAAGCCAGCTATATCCTTTCGAAATAAGATACAAGTGAAGATTTAGCGAAGACAGAAAGCCCGTGGAAGTTAAGGGTGATCAATCAAAAAACAAGAATGTTTCCCCAGCATCTCTAAAAATGTCATAATTTATGCATCATATATAGTTAGATATCCCCAGGTTAGGATCATGCTAAATCATATCATCAAATCATTCTTGTGGCTTTTGACAGATTCAAAGATTAGAAAAGGTTTAGACCTGAAATTGCCCATTTAAAGAGGTAGATCTTAGTAAAGACGATGAGTCCCCAAAGAAAAGAACTCTCCCAACAAAGATTTGAAGAGCTCCTAAGAAGAAGAACTCGCTTAGCCTAGAGGGAATGGTCTATAACAAGAAAAGCTCGTCTGGGAGAATGGGTAGTTTATGATGAGAAGAACTATTTAGACATCAATCTTGATAGAAAGATTAAAAGTTTATGATGAGATGAACCTAAGAAGTGGTGAAATCTTTGTGGATAATACAAGAAGCTCGAAATAAGAAGGATCCATGATTCGTCAACATTTGCGAAGATTGAAGAAATCTGACACGAGGAAAGCGGCTTCCACCTTCGATAATATTGGACCTCGGGGAATGAAGAACTCTGAGAAGAACCACTCTAGAACCTGAGCTTTGGTGAAAGATCAAAGATTTTCGTAGCAATAAGAGTAGTTTTTAAGCTTCAGAAGTCGTTTCGTTTCCCATCAAAACCTCTGGGCTCTCAGTAAACCATCCGAGTATATGTCAACACGATTGGTGCCTAGAGAAATTCGTATTCTGATGAACATGCCATAAAAAAGCGGGAAGTTTCAGAGGAACTCACGATCTTAAAGACAAAGTCATGGAAGCAAGATAAGACTAGCACTCTATTCAAGACGTGAAAGGAAATCTGCCAAAACTAAAGCGAGAGGACATCAAAGATAGAACCTGGCGAGAAAGGACAGCGAGTGCCTCTCGCGTTGAAATCTAAGAGGCTAGAGGCGAAAACTCGTAAAGGTACCTAGAAGAAAAGAAAAAAATAGAAAAAGAAAAAGAAAAAGAAAAAAAAAGGAAAAAGAAAGTATTTGAGCGTAAAAACCTGTAAAGGCTCTTTAGAGCAAAAAGGTTCAAGAACTCAAAGAAATGGGGGATAAAAGGTTGAACCCGAATGTGAGGCAAGGAACCACTATTACAAGAAATGAACAGGAAGTCAAGAAAAGATCGAGATCAATGGAACAAAAAGAAGGAAGTGGCTGAAAGTCCAAAACGTTTGAAAGATAAGTCGGATATTTCCTAAGAAGAGGAGTAAATGACAAAGTGAAAGTCCAAGAAAGAATTTTAGGCGAAGGAGTATAAACTCACTATATTAGGGTTTCAGAGTGAATGAGACAAATACTCACAGCTCAAGGATTTCATACGGAGGATTTCAAACTCACTACGTTAGGATTCTAAAGCGAATGAGGAAAATGGTCATAGTTCAGGAGTTTCTAAATAGGAAGATCACAAGGCCCACTCATATAGGTTAAAGAAGAATGGAATTTTCATGTCAAGAATTGCCATTTCCTCTTTACCGTTTCGGGGTACGCACCACACGCTTTTTCTCTACCACTTCAGGAATTGAGTTCACCTACCATTTGAGTTATTTGGATTCATTCAATGCCATTTCGGAAGAATGAGTCATTTGAAGGTTAGTTTGTTTATCTTCTGCAGTTTTGAAAGGACATCCCAGCGCCACCTAGTTTGCTTTCTGCCGCTTCGGAAAAGCAAAGTTATTTGGATTCATTCAATGCCGTTTCAGAAGAATGAGTCGTATGAAGGTTAGTTAGTTTGTCTGCTGCCGTTTCGGAAGGACATCCCAGCGCCTCCTAGTTTGTTTTCTGCCACTTCGGGAAAGCAAAATTATTCGGATTCATTCAATGATATTTCAGAAGAATGAGTCGTTTGAAGGTTAGTTG